>BPTQ01000006.1:71724073-72172433 GCA_019973895.1 Chrysanthemum seticuspe | reverse complement strand
TTTGGTGCATTGTGTTATCCAACTAATGAGGGACAAGACTTAGGCAAACTTAGAGCTAAAGCAGACATTGGAGTATTTGTAGGGTATGCACCAAACAAAAAGGGATACCGAATCTACAACAAAAGAACCCGAAATATCATGGAATCAATTCACGTTACGTTTGATGAGCTGACCGGTCAAATGGCTCCTGGACACTCCACCTCAGGACCCGCACTTCAAAACAGTCCCATTGGTTCATCCCTTGTTCCATACTCTTCTCAAGAAACTCCATATGTACCTCCATCTGAAGATGATTTAAAGAAATTGTTTGATCCTATGTTTGATGAACTGTATGATTCAATTACTAATGAGGTGTTGATCCCTACAACAGAGAATGCTATCTTCAAATGTACATCATGGAACTGTTTCTGGCATCAATGATGAAGTTAATCCCTTTGCTACTCCTGAAGATGCTCCATTTGAAAACATATTTGCTCCTGAATCATCATCAGAACCATCTTCTTCAGGAGACATCGACTCTGCTACCTCAGTCCCTCAACAACTGCCACATGAACACCTTAGATAATGGACTCACGATCATCCATTAGACAACATCATTGGAAATCCCTCTCGTCCTGTATCAACACGGAAACAACTTGCAACCAATGCCTTATGGTGTTTCTTCAACTCCGTACTCTCAAAGATCGAACCAAAGGATGTTAAAACTTCCATGAACGAAGACAGCTGGTTCAATGCTATGCAAGATGAAATTCATGAGTTTGATCGAATTGATGTATGGGAGTTAGTACCTGCTCCAGAGTGTGCTATGATTATTGCTCTAAAATGGATCTTCAAAGTGAAACTTGATGAGCATGGTGATGTGTTGAAGAACAAGGCTCGATTAGTTGCTAAAGGATACCATCAAGAGGAGGGTATTGACTTTGAAGAATCTTTTGCTCCAGTTGCTCGAATCGAGGCAATCAGAATCTTTTTGGCTAATGCTGCTAGTAAGAACATGGTAGTCTATCAGATGAATGTAAAGACGGCATTTCTGAACGGAGATCTTAAAGAAGTCGTCTACGTCAGCCAACCGGAAGGATTTGTGAATCAAGAGCATCCTACTCATGTTTATCGTTTGACGAAGGCTCTTTACGGTTTAAAGCAAGCTCCAAGGGCATGGTATGATACGTTATCAAAGTTCCTTCTATCTACCGGATTTAGCAAAGGAGCAGTTGATCCAACATTGTTCACCAGGAAGTCAGGCAAACATTTAATTCATGTTCAAATTTATGTTGATGATATCATCTTTTCCTCGACTGACCCCAATGAGTGTGACCGTTTTTCAAATGAAATGAGCTCAAAATTTCAAATGTCAATGATGGGACAAATGTCATTTCTCTTGGGATTACAAATTTCACAAAGTCCTGGAGGCATTTTCATAAATCAATCTAAATATGCAACTGAGATCTTAAAGAAATTTGGATTTGATTCAAGTGACCCTGTTGACACTCCCATGATTGATCGAACCAAACTAGATGAGGACCACTCAGGGATCTTGATTGACCAAACGAAATATCGTAGTATGATTGGATCCCTGATGTACCTCACTGCTAGTAGACCAGACATCTTGTTCGCTGTTTGCATGTGTGCTAGATACCAGGCTAAGCCTACTAAAAAGCACCTTGAAGCGGTTAAACGGGTCTTTCGGTATCTCCAAAGAACCATCAATATGGGTCTTTGGTACCCGAAGGACACCGGTATGTCTCTAACAGCCTATGTAGATGCTGATCATGCAGGGTGTCAAGATACTCGTCGAAGTACTTCTGGAGGTGCTCAGTTTTTGGGTGATAAGCTTGTGAGCTGGTCTTCAAAGAAGCAAATGAGTACTTCTATTTCCTCTACAGAGGCTGAATACATAGCCATGTCATCTTGTTGTGCTCAAATCTTATGGATGAGATCTCAATTATCTGACTATGGCTTTGAATTCAACAAAATCCCTCTGTACTGTGATAATAAAAGTGCTATTGCTCTCTCATGAAACAACGTTCAACACTCAAGAGCAAAGCATATCGACATTCGACATCATTTCATCAGGGAACAAGTGGAAAAAGGTGTGGTGGAACTCTATTTTTTGAGGTCTGAATACCAGTTAGCAAACATCTTCACCAAAGCTCTTCCAAGAGAACGTTTTGAGTTCATACTTCCACGACTAGGCTTGAAAAGCCTTCAACCAGAAACACTCAAACGTCTTCAGGAGGAAGACGAGGAGTAAAGGTCTATGCTCATCTATCTCTTGTATATATCTATTCGAAAAACAAAATTACAAAATTATAAAACCCTCAAAATCAAATAGAAAAATATAAAACTTTCAAAAATCCATAAAAAATCTGAAAAATTCAAAAAAAAATACTTCCACGACTAGGCTTGAAAAGCCTTCAACCAGAAACACTCAAACGTCTTCAGGAGGAAGACGAGGAGTAAAGGTCTATGCTCATCTATCTCTTGTATATATCTATTCGAAAAACAAAATTACAAAATTATAAAACCCTCAAAAATCAAATAGAAAAATATAAAACTTTCAAAAATCCATAAAAAATCTGAAAAATTCAAAAAAAAAAAAAAAAAAAAAAAAAAAAAAAAAAAAAAAAAAAAAATTTACAATTTGTCATGTTTTTCTCGGTTCGATAATATCTACGGTCTTTGTGCTGTCATTCAAAGAATGACACGGGACTTTAGATGTTGCTCGAATTTAAAAAATAAAAAAAATAAAAAAAAAATAATAATTTTGAGAGAAAGTGAAACACATGGTTTATTGTCATTTCAGGCAGTAACCCGCTTTTTAAAGAAAGAACAGAGCCATTCTTTATCATGTTTTTCAAAATTCCATGCTCTGATTCTATAAACATTTATCTGCTGAAAAACTAAATGCTTTGAAAAATAACTCAGTCTCTATTTTTGATAATCATCTGGACTTATTTGTCAAAATATCAATCTCTCAATCAACAACCTATGTCATTGATTGAGGGGGAGAATGATTTCAATTAAATTAAAAAAGTTATTTGGCATTCAATTGTTTTTCAAAAGATATACATGCATGTTTAATCAATGGAGTTTAAAGTCTCTAAATTCGATCCTTATCAGTTAAAACATATTCATAATCTAGTCACAATTCTCCTTAAAAGCTTTTAAAATCAATTTAAATCTACAGAGATCACAAATCTCAATGATTTGATAATTGTGATCGGGGGAGAATTTGTGATTTAAATTGGACTTAAACTGAGGATTCGGTAAATGGTTTTACAAGGATGTACAAGTTATCCTCCCCGCATGTGACAAACGATTTCAAATTTTCCATTCACATGTTGAGGGGGAGCATCTATCTTAAACCTATGATTTGAAACGTGATCATTCGTCTCAATGTGCAGGTTCCCTCTACTATGTGCAAAAACTCATTCAAACCTTAAGGCACATATTGAGGGGGAGCAACCTTATGAAAACCTCATCCTTCCCCAAAATGCTTTATCTACTTGATTCGATTTGGGAAGTGATGTTGATATCTTTTAGAAAATGGTTATTAAAGAAGTTAATTCTTTCTCTTGCCTCCATGTGCAAAACGATTTCAAAATACTTAATGCACATGTTGAGGGGGAGTTCTCGTTCTAAAAATAACAAAAACAATTCAGGTACAAAATGCTTTGATAATATATCTTAAGTATCTGGATTGATTTTCAAATGGTTTTCAATTGGTTCCAATGGCAGATGAACAATACCAAATAGACCGACCAACTTTACTTTATGTATGGTGATATAAGGATGATAATGTTAGGTATGTGTTCCCATGATCCGCCAGAACCGGAGGGATCTACCCAGGGACATTCCACTAGTTAGTGTAGAAGTCCTTAGGTATGACGATAAAAGGAGAAAAATGAGATATGGGAAGAGTGCGGACTGAGACAGAGCAAGTACTGGAATAAACCCAACAAGGTTCTTGCTATGAAGTCTCGGTAAGCACTGAAGGGGTTGAAGAATGAAAAAGAATTGAATGAGAAAAAGGGTGAAAAGAAATAGCCCTCCATTTATTCAACTATAGGGCAGAAACCGGGTACAATTCATATGCTACTGATGGTAACATCGGTATTGAAGACAAGACGTCATGGACCCAGTGACGCTCTGCACTACAACTTCCCAAACCACTCAAGTTCCTCTTAAAAGGGCTTGTTTCATTCTCACGGGGAACCTACATTATCTATCGACTTTCTCTTAGAGAGTGTTGATATTGAAGAAGGAGACCCTCTCCCTAGTCTCCGATACAGGATCCAAATATGCACAAATTGAGTCTAGAGCCACGAGATCATCAATAAATCTCATTAGGACACTTTTAATGAAGACTCTCTGTTTCACACAATGTGGAAAGAGAGATTATATCTTGAGTCCTACGCATTATCCTTGTGGTATTGCCAGAACATCCGAGTGATATAATAAAAATATTCACAATGAAGATGGAAAGCCTTCTGGAGCCAACATCAAACAAGCTCCTGGTAGGTGGCATGTGAGATCTATCCAATAGATCAACCATGTGACAACTGAACAGAAACAATGGGGCGATTCAATCCTTTAAATCAATCCTGGTTCAGGTTATGGATTGACGGATACCTTTGAAAAACCGGTCTTTGTGCTTAAAAACTCTTTTTGTTGGGTTTTAGGTTCCTTGGATTTGATGAGACAAAATAAATACAAGAATGAAACAAAGGGACTTAAAGTGAAAGAGATGAAACCTACAAAAAGATGGAAGGACTTGCTTGCAAAAGAAGATTTACTTATTAGTCCTTCGTAGTATTTTGTAAACCCTAATCCTCTAGTATATAAAGAGGACATGGGGTGTAGGTTTTATAATTAAGTCTTCCAATATGTAGTCATTAAAGGTGTGTGTGTGTGTCTAGGCGTCAAGTCCTCTAAGTGGACGCCTAGGATTTGTGTAGTTTAGCCTCAAGGATCTTTGATCCCTGTTACAAGTTTAGTGTAACCGTATTATTCCGATCAAATAATATTTGAGGCTTGGAGTGATTATTAAATATAAACCTTGTGTCAATAACATAGTTGTTTGTTCTATTCCGCTGTGCATGATTGTTTGTCTATGTTATTGTTAAACCATAGAGCTTATAAACGATCCAAGGAGTCTTATCAAACTCCACAATTGGTATCAGAGATTGGGGAGCTCGTTACCTAGGGATTCACAAGGTTTTATTGGTCGATGAATGGCGAAAAGAAGAAAAAATTCGAAGCTGAAATTTTTCGTATATGTTTATGCAGCACTGTTTTGTAACGATCATAACTTTTTCGTTAACCGTTGGATCGTGACGAAATTTTAGGTGGACGTTCTCTATATATTCATCTAACTTTTCACCGAAGGGATTTTCGATCTGAGCTTCCAGTAAAAAGTTATTCATTGTCGAAGTTGGCTGCTGAAGGGTTTTCAGAAACTGGTTTAATAATTCGAATTTTTGGGTTTTCATGCATATTCAACTTCTTGAATTTGTGTTACTTGTTCTAATTCTTGATGGAGGTTGTTTATAGTTTGTGTGGTGTTTATGATTCATGGTTAGAAGCAGCTTTCCTAGTGTTTTTACGAAACCACTTCTAGTGTTTTCTGAAACCACTGATAGTGTTTTTACTAAACCACTGATAGTGTATTCTTGAAACCACTGATAGTGTATTCTCGAAACCACTGATAGTGTTTTTACGAAACCACTGTTAGTGTTTTCTGAAACCACTTATAGTGTTTTTCTGAAACCACTTCTAGTGTTTTTCTGTAACCACTTCTAGTGTTTTTCTGAAACCACTTCTAGTGTTTTTCTGAAACCACTCCTAGTGTTTTCTCAAAACCACTGCTAGTGTTATCTCAATTCCACTGGTGGTGTTTCTTGCGTTATTCGTTTCTGCTGATGAGGTTTTGGAATTGAGGGGAAGCTGTACATGTTTTTGGTACTGAGATTTTTGGCGACACACACAGGTTATTTGGTTCACACACACAAGAGGAGTTTGGTTATTTGTTCTTAAAAGTGTTAAAAAGCTCGGATTTGGATTTATTGCATAATTGATTACGAAGAAGATTGATCATAACCTATTTGATATTGTAGTTGAGTAACACAGATTAGTGCTCTTATCATATCTCAAAGTGGGTGTTACACTTTGGAGATAACTTGTTCGTGCTTAAAGGATGTTGACGAAGACTTGCAAAATCTAGTTTTCATAGGTCAAGGGGTGGATGGATGAAGTCCTAGTTAACTATCACTTAAAGGAGTTACATTGTGGTGCTCAGTGTCTCATTGAAGATGAGGATTTTGTCAAGAGATTGCGGTCTACTTATATGGTGTTAGTATAAGTTTGGAGTCACGTGGATAAACAAGACATAAGACACAAGTTTGGGTTATTCTACTTCTTCATCAAATTCGTTATACTTGGTTTTCTTCACTAGTGATCATTACATAGAGCTTACTGATTTGAAGGATAATTTTCATGCATCACTCAAGGGGAAGTTTCTACTGCTTATATTCTCTATTTGTTGATAACAAAAAGGGGAAGAAATATTGGAGTGTGATGGCATGGATTAAGGGGAAGACAAAGGAAGACAAGATTTGTTTCATTTAGGGAGATGTTTTCATCTCAACTTCTGCTACTTCGTCTAGGGAAGTTCGTACACGACTTTGTTTGTTTTGTCATCATCAAATAGGGGAAGATTGTTGGGTTTTAGGTTCCTTGGATTTGATGAGACAAAATAAATACAAGAATGAAACAAAGGGACTTAAAGTGAAAGAGATGAAACCTACAAAAAGATGGAAGGACTTGCTTGCAAAAGAAGATTTACTTATTAGTCCTTCGTAGTATTTTGTAAACCCTAATCCTCTAGTATATAAAGAGGACATGGGGTGTAGGTTTTATAATTAAGTCTTCCAATATGTAGTCATTAAAGGTGTGTGTGTGTGTCTAGGCGTCAAGTCCTCTAAGTGGACGCCTAGGATTTGTGTAGTTTAGCCTCAAGGATCTTTGATCCCTGTTACAAGTTTAGTGTAACCGTATTATTCCGATCAAATAATATTTGAGGCTTGGAGTGATTATTAAATATAAACCTTGTGTCAATAACATAGTTGTTTGTTCTATTCCGCTGTGCATGATTGTTTTTCTATGTTATTGTTAAACCCTAGAGCTTATAAACGATCCAAGGAGTCTTATCAAACTCCACACTTTTCTTTAGCACTTCGACCATGTTCGAATACTTCAAATCAAAAGGTGTTTATGATTGATAATTGATTTTCATTAAAACCTCCGTTGTATTGCAAAAACAATTTCTATTGAGCAATACACGATTGTTTTTCAAATATCTTTTAATCAATCAGTGAATCTTTATTCACTGGTTCACTCACTCCGTGTTGTCTTCTTTGAGACGTTCCGGTTTGAGAACAACTAGAGCAGCTGCGAAACCCTGTCAAGGAAATTCTTCGGAATTTTACCTGATCACAGGCAGTACTTGTACTGATCAACGGGGAACCGTAGGCCGTGTACCTCAATTCAACGAAAGTGATCAAAGACACTTTGGTGCGATTTATTGCTAACTGTTGTATGCAGGTACGCCCTATGTTTGCAGCTAATCAGAATGAAGCGGTCAATCCATAGCCGCATGCTCACTTAACACATTCATCTCAAAAGAAATCATGATTAGTGCATCAATGACTCTGATATTTTCACTCCATGCTTCTGCTACGCTGCTGCCAATATCATGAATCAACAAAAGCTTCCGCTACTCTGATGAGAATTTTTCATGATCCAGAATGTGAGCATGTCGGTCCGAATGTCACAACACCACATAATACCAACACCACAATGGATGTCTCAGAGATTTTTGTTAGCTGATGATCTCAAAACCTGGCTCAAAATTATTATCACGTGGATCACTAAAAGACCTCCACTTAGATTAACCAAACATGCAATGAGTGGAATCAATGACTACGAGCTTCGGAGCAAAGTACTACATCAAGAATGCAAGAACAATTGTTAATGTAAAATCTGTTTGTATTCAATGTAATTTTAGTACATGATTGAGGTGACCTCCCTTAGGGGGAGATTGTTAGGAATTAGAAATTCCAGATATTAAAGAGTCGGTCACCTCAAGTAAATGTAATCGTTAGAAAGCTCGTAGTCTTAGTTATTTTAAGTTAAGTAGTATTTAGTTAAGTAACACCGTGGAGGACGGACGGGTCTTTACCCACTGTATGCCTGATCCACAGCCCGTTGTGTGGCGTTTTATTGTAAGACTATAAATACTCTCTACCTTCCAAGGTAGAGAGTTGGAGCTCATAATAAGAATTTTCTTTCTCTCACTAAAGTTCCCTAAACCTCTAACTTTCTCTCTCTAGAATTCCACTTATACGCCAACTTTGTGTTATGGTTTGATGTGTATGTGAAAACCAATATCATACAGTTGCTAATAATTTCTTTGCTCAAGTTATGTTTGTCATGTCTTAAGGGATTGTACTATTATTATGCATGCATTGTTGGTAACAAATGATAAGATAAATAATTATACCTTAACAACATCCTGCCCATCCTCATAATCAAGGCAAATCACTTCAACACGATCCTCATCTCCATAAGTAACATCCCCATGTGTATCAGTCCCTTCCCCAGCCATTTCATCAACATCCATATCCACTTTCTCTACTTGTGCAGCCCCTTCACTAGCCGGATCATAAACGTTTTCTACTTGTGAAGCCCCCTCCTCCATAGCCGGTTTTAACACTTTAAGAGTCCACTCCACAAACCATCCAAACCAGATAGGTGGCTGCCACACAACCATTTGTCAATTTCTTTTTCCACAACATTCATATCCATCGATTCCTAGATAAAGATTAAATAAAGGGTATGTGTTTTTTATATTGAAAAAAAAGTAAAATAAGGGAAAAAATAGTAAATATATACGTACATCAACAGGAGTTGGATCAAACCCATCATAAGCAATGTCTGAGAATGCATCATTCAAATTCGGTAAGGCGGCACAATCAAAATTCTTATCCACCTGCATAAAATTGTTGGAATGATGAGCATCTTCAAGACTCCCCGATAAAGCAGCTTTCATAACTTGCGTCATAGGTCCGGTAAACTCCTCGGAGTCCGTATAAAACAGCTTCTGCTTCTCATCGGATCCTACATTGGTCCTGATAGGAGTGTGTGCATCAGAAGTAGCCAAAGGTTTGTTGGCATCAACACTCTCCACCAGTAAACAAGTGAACATACTTTGGTCAAAGAGACCATTTTTTACATAATGAACTCAAAAAAATTCAAATTACAGCTTCTTACCTTATTCTCATCAACAACATCTTGTGACTTTATTCCTAAAACTTCCTCAAGTACCCCAATTCTCTTTTTAACGATGTGTATCTCGCTTAATACCTATGATACAGCAACGTCTCCTACACATTCTTCAATACTACCAACCCTGGACTTAATGGACACAAGCTCAGCTAGAATGTCATCTTTATCCAACTTATGTAACGCTGCCGCTTTGTCACATTTGTTCCCATCTGGAACCTCAAGATTACCGACTAGAACATCTTCAAGCTTCACAGGCTCATTCACCTTCAACGTTTCACCAAACCCA
The DNA here is from genome assembly GCA_019973895.1 of Chrysanthemum seticuspe. NCBI lineage: Eukaryota > Viridiplantae > Streptophyta > Magnoliopsida > Asterales > Asteraceae > Chrysanthemum > Chrysanthemum seticuspe. The sequence continues at coordinate 72,162,802 of BPTQ01000006.1, read as the reverse complement.
ACAAAAATATCTTCTTCTTCAGCTTTGTCATTGACCTTCGACGTTTCACCTTCTGGAACAACTTCATCAGCATCACATAAAGGAATGTTTAAATCGGCTTCAATTCCACCATATATATCCACATGGGCCATAGCTTCCTCTTCTTCCACCATTAATTGCTCAGCCAACTCTTCTCTTCTTTCAACAAGTTGTGAATCAAGTCCACGGATATAGTCCATACTTCGAATGTACCACAGACACCTCAGCTCGGCATTTGTTGGTACAATCTTCTGTAATGGTCTAACAGCCTACATAACAAAGAAACTAACCTGATATGCTAAATGCAATAAAAACATACAACACATAACTAATTTTGGGTTTTTACTTACCGGATCAAATAAAATAGTGTAATGCTTTTTTTCAAAGTTTTTTATTTTTGACCATGCTAAACAACGTGGGATCTTCTCTAGGTCTTTGGTCCAAAACTGGGAGCTGTTAGGGAATGTCTCCATAATCCAAATCTGAAAAAACAAATACAACGTATTAAGACTTAGTGGTTGTGATTATAGTGGTTGTGATTATGGTTGCAGTGGTTAGGATAGTAGTGGGTGTATTTGTAGTAACAGGGGATAGAATTACATCAGATGTAGTTGCAGCAGTGGTTTTTGCTGAACTAGCAGTGGATGCAGCGACATTGGCAAATCGATTTCTAGTGCGAAACCATCAACCATAACATCCTTAAATCTATACCAAGCCTTACGATGCCTAAGGAACAATGACTACGGAACAATGCCTACGGAACAAAGCCAATGCCTAAGGAACAATGCCAATGCCTGAATGACTATTTTGCTTATCTATGTTTCTCAAATTTAACATATAACACCTAATTTAGAATAACCATCAGAATATATACAAGCACAAATAATGTATGTTACAAATAAAATCTAACCTTCAACACCCATGTAAATCCATACAGAGTGTATGTTTGTTCTTTTTTTGGATCTTTTGGAACGGGCTTCTTTGATTTTGCCTCGAGATGCCTAGGAACAACATTCACCGTTCTTTTATACAGATGAGCCCACATGTAGTCACCCCATGGATACTCATTCCATACACAAAAATCCTCAACATTCTTTAGCAAATGGTCAGGAACATTAAACCTTCATTCCCGACCAATAAATACAAATGTGGCAATCACCAACAAACCAACCCTCACAGCATCTTCATCGGATAAAGAATCCCACCTTTGCCCTGACTTCACCAACGCCAAAAGGTCATCACCCTTAACGTTTTTGTTCTTAATTCTTTTTTTATCAGGAAACAAACGATCAAAAAAAGGACTATCTATTAAACCCTTAACAAAATGCCCGTGGTCACTTTCTTTTTTATCTACGGGACCTAAACGAAACCCAGTTAGAAGGCTAAATTATTCACGGCCAAAATAAAAAACATTCTCACCTATTACAAAAGTAAGAGGTGGACAACAATCACTCACATTAGACACCTCAACTGCATTTTGATATAAATAATTGTACAAGTGGTGGTCAGGGGAATATTTAGGAAAATCTAACCAAGGGCCAAACACAGTGTCTCTAAACAATTTGGTTCTATTGACATTCAATGCAGCTTTAATTGTACCAATATGTTCTAGTCTAGATCTCACCGTTAGCTTTGCATCAAACATTTTTGTCGTTGGATTCTTGAGAAGTGGAAGCAGAATGATTGATTGTACGAATATGCGTGGGAAGCAGTTGGATTAGGGCTTTGGTTTTACAAATGTAGAGAAGCAGAACGAGTGATTTGATTTTCAGTTTCAGTTTGAGAAGGGGAAGGTTTGGTTTTCAGTTTCAGTTTGAGAAGGGGAAGGTTTGAGTTTGAGTGGGAAGCTTTTATGTGTTTGATGTGTGTGTTAGTAGCATGAATGTATTTTGTATTTTGTATTTTAAAAAAATGTGTATTAGGATAATAAAAAAATTTAAGGGAAGCATAATTTGGATTATAAAAGGTGTATTTGTATTTTATAAAGTTGTATTTACAATGAGTTTTCCAAAAGTACATATGTGTGGGACCAAGTTGCCCAAGGTATATGTATTTAAAAAAAAGACTTTACTTTTTGACTAAAAGACAAAAAATGTCAGTTGCCCAATAAAGTGGGTCAAAGTTGCCCAACATACCAACTCTTACATTTGTAATATGTAAGTACAAGGTGGGCCCAAAAAATGGGAGAGTTGCCCATGAGAGAGTTGCCCATGGGGCATTAAGTGAAGTGAAAATTTTTTGAGGGATTTGGGGTAAATTTGTTGGGCAACTAGGGTAGATAGAGAATTTGCCCTTTATATTAAATAGATTTTTCCTTTTAATCCTCCACTTTAGATAATTTGCATTTAGGACCTTGTGGTTAATATTCAATGAATAACACATTAAATGTGTTATTAATTTGTACGCTTTTGACCCTCCATCGTTCTTCATATTATTTTCTTTAGTCCTGCCAACTTGCCGCTTTTAATCCCTGGACCTCGAAGCTTTGCGCCCAAGTAATTAGTTACGGCGTAACTAATTATCCGAATTACGCCGTAATCCTTTGTCATCTCATACATATCAGATCCGAAATAATCTCTACGGCGTAACTAATTCCAAGTTACGCCGTAACCTTCACAAAATAAATTACGACGTAACCGTAAGAATTCATTACTTCGTATCCTTCAAAGCTGATATTTACGCCATAACATTATTAATGAGTTACGGCGTAACCTTCACATATAATTTATAGGCCCTCGTAAATCAATCTTCAGAACATATATTTGGCCTTTTCTTACATCTTTTCCGCTTCAACGCCTCATTTATCCTGAAATGTAATTATGCACGAATATGAACGAATTAAGTACCATATTAATACAAATGAGGCCATAAATACGAGAATTTGATATATAAAAGATCAGACTAATTTGATGTTATCACACTCTTTCACGTATTAAGTATATTTCTATTAGCCACTCACATAATGCTAAGAGTGGTGCATTTATCTTTTATAGATTGAGTTTTTGTATTAAGAAAGAAGTGAAAGCGCAACTTGTTTCTAGTCTCTCATATAACTTTACGTAATTTTATCAATAATAATAAAATTATTATTAAAAAAAATAATAATAATAATAATTATAATAAAATTATTTTTTCTAATAATGAAGTGATGTTTTATAATAATAATAATAATAATAATAATAATAATAATAATAATAATAATAATAATAATAATAATAACAATGGGGAGACCATGCAGTTCACTGTTCGAGTGAAGTGGGGGTGAAATTTAGACATAAACTGGTGCGTGATATTCTTGTCGACATATGTTCCAAGGTTGGGATTATGGTGAAAAATGAGGCCCCAATGGGGTTTCTTTCGAGGGATGGGAAAGAATTACGCCCGGCAGACTTGCTATTATTTAACTGGATCCAAGGCAAGGATGCATGCTTGGATGTGACGGGGATATCTCCTTTCGCGGGTATTGATGCTAATTTGTGGGCTCCAGGGGTAGCTTTACATAACGCTGTAGAGAAGAAGAAAAAGAAATATGTGTCCAAATGTGAAGAACATGGCTACAAGTTCATTCCGTTTGCTTTTTCTACATTTGGGGAGCTTGACACGGAAGCCTTGGATACACTTTCACGTATCAAGACCGTTGCTGTTAGCCACTCGAATACTATAAAGAGTGGGGCTTTTATCTTTCATAGACTAAGTTTTTGTATTCAGAAAGGAGTGGGAGCCCAATTAGTGTCCCGGCTTCCCACCAACTATTTAATCTGATCAATAAAAGATGTATGTTTTGTTAAATTACTCAAAAGTTCCTTATTGTATTCATTAGTACATTCAGTGTAAGAAGAAGCCATTTGCTCACTTACACTGTACAAACACTTAGGCTATTTGTATATCCAAATAGGGGGAGACTGTTGGGTTCAGTAAATACCCAAACCTCTTAAACTAGGATTTGAATAGAAAATAACCTAAGTGTTTAATCCGTTAAACACAATCAGGTCACTGAGCGCATAGTCTCTCAGTGATCCATCTTCAGGATACTTAGTATGAGGCGAAGAAGGAGCCTCTCCACTCTGCAAGGCGGAACTTAAAGGGTGAAGACTAAGTCAAGAAGAAGATGGTGGATTCAGTGAGTGATGACAATAACTCACTGAATCCCTTAGACTCCTCTCCAACTGTTTACACTGAAGACAAACTGAAAGAAGAGACTGAAGGCTTTGAAGACTGAACAATGAGCTGGACTAGGCGGGAAAGTTTTACCCAGATAAAACTAAGTCCCCCAAGTAGTTGTCCAGTTTATACATAGTCCCAATCTATCAAGATCATATCTTCCCATTTATAGTAAGCGGTGATTCTCTGTCAAGGAAAGAAGCTTCGCCGCCTACTATAAATAGAAAGGTAAACAGTAACCGAATATATCAATATTCGTGTTTGCTGTGATCTATGTTTTTGTCTTCTAGGTTAAAGTTAATAATCATACTTGTATAAATAGCATAAGAGAATGAGTGAAAAGTTTAAACTTGTGAATTGTAAAAACACACATACACACAAGCCAACTTTTCACTCCTCCAAATACGACTTTATCCTTGAGCTAGCTTAGTGGGTTCTAAGAGTTGTGCTCAGACTTAGCCTGAGCTTAGAGAGGAGTCACCCCAAACTTTGTCATTTCAATCCCAAGTACTTGGGTAACGTATTCTTTTGATTTATTTCTAATAAGAATATGATGTTGAAAATTACTTTGTGTGTTTTACTTACATTCCTTTCAGTCATTATTCACTGTTAAATTGTTTTAAGTACTTAATTGTTTTTAAACGATAGTGAATAGGGAACAACAAGTGGTATCAGAGCAAGGCTGATTATAAAACTTTAAGCCGCTCTAAACTGTTTTTAAATCAGGATCTCTATGGCTGAAACTGATGTACCCCAACTAGTCGATAAAAAGGGTGGAGCTTTTTCAGCTGTTGCCCCTAGACTTGAAGTTGGCAAATTCAACAAATGGAAAAAGCATATGCTTTGCTATTTGATTGGGATGGAACCTTATTATATTAAGTGTATTAATGATGGTCCATTTGTCCCAAAGACTGCTTAAGGTTTGCCCAAACCTGAAGCTCAGTGGACTCATGATGAAAGGAGAGTGGTCAACCAGGACCAAAGACTCAAAAGTATCATCATATCATGTCTTCCTGATGATATAATGGAGTCAGTTATAAGCTGTAATACGGCTAAGCAAACCTGGGATGACCTAGTTCATAGCCATGAAGGTCCATCTGATACCAAGGAAAACAGGATAATGGACCTGAAACTTGAGTATAATACCTTCAGGGCTAGGGACTCTGAAACTCTCTCTCAAACTTACACCCGTAACAAAACTCATTTAAATGAACTGGCTAATGATGGTGTCAAGTTGTCCAAACATGATATTAATGTTGGTTTTGTTAATTGTCTCCTTGAGAAGTGGTTGAACTTCTCTCAGGGACTTAGAAATGCAAATCACATTCAAAATCTTGAACTCCCTGAAATTTATGGGAAATTTGTCTATGAGGGAAACCTCATCAACAGACGATACCCTGACTTAAAGAAGTCTCAGGAAGTCAAGAAGTCCCTGACCACCACCTCTCCTATGTCAACTGCTTTCTTTTCTAACAATGTGGTTCAAGATTTCCAAGAAAATTCAGATGATGAGCCTGATGAGAGATCAAGTGAGGAGTACCTAAATGACCTGAATGTTGAATTTCAGGAAAGGGCACTCCTTGCAAACTCTCGGAGGTTTATTAAAAGAAACAAAGGTTTTTCAACTGCTAAATCAAATGAGGACACTGAGTGCTTTAAGTGTCATAAAAGAGGCCATTTTGCAAAGGACTGTTTTTTAAAAACAATTTCTGAACCCTCTTACAGACCATCAGGGTCAAATCAGTCCTCAGGCTTTAGCAAATTTCAACCTAAAATCTATCAGTCTCATCAAAACTTTCAAAATAAATCTGACCAGAACAAAACAATAGATTTTGAAGCTAAGTATAGGAAAATCAAAGCTAAGCTTGCATTGCTTGAGGCCAGTCCCTCAGAACAAAATAGTGTTCAATCTGTGCAGGGTAAAAACAAAGGTCTTGTTGCTGAAACCTTTGACTGGGATGAAGAGCCAGTCTCATCTGATGATGAAATGGTGCATGTCAGTGCACTGATGGCCCTCTCAGAAGAAGACGCTAGCTGTTGGAAAGAATCATGCCAGAAATGGTAAATGGGTCAACATCACAATGAAGAAGGTAAATATTCTACTTTCTATGGATGATGACTCTGATTGGCAGTCTTATATGAACTATATCAATGTTGACCTTAAGTTTGTAGAGGAGCAACGATTAAATCTTTTTTCTAAGTACAACATGTTAGGTTTTGAATTGAATAAGTGTATAGACGAATTACTTCTGTTTAAACAAGCTAAACTTGAGGCTGTCACTTTACAAATTCAAAACACTGAACTAGTCAAAAGAAATCAGGCTCTTCAAGATGAACTAAAAAGAGAAAAAGATATCATTGAAAGTTGGACTGCTAAGAATCCGAGAGTCTTTGATGCTGTGGGTGCCCCCAGTAGCAAGAAGAGAGTCATAGGTGCAAATCATCTCCCTGACTCTCACAACAAAGACCAGAGTCCCAAACCATTTGTGTTTGGTGGCATGATTACCAGCATGTTGACTGTTCCCAAGCCCAGTGATTGGATTGAAAGACTTAATCCTGAAAGTAAACTTCCCAACTTTGACTCTGGAAAAAATCTAGAGCCTGAAAGTCAAGCTCTAAAGAGCATACTTGGACTCCCTGATGTGTCTAGTAGTACTGAACACATCTCTGAGTATGAAGATGAATCTCAAGCACCACTTCCACCTTTGGAACCTCTTCAGGGTGCTGATCCTAGCTCTGAGCTTACCCCATTACAATACAATCCACACTCTCCCAAAGAAAGGTCTGGACTTGGTAGAACCATTCTGAACAGATCATCAAAACCAACTCAACAAGAATCTACCCCCACTAAAACTTCCACATCCTCAGTCCCCACTGAAGCTGACCAAATTCAGCAACTGGCTGAACTTGTGAGGAAGTTAACTGACAAAATGGATTCCATTGAAAAGGTCCCTGAATCAATCAAGGAGACAAAGTTAGCTTCCTCTAGTTCCTCAAAGTCAAAAGCCACCACCAAAAACAAGCAGAAGTGTGATCTATGCCACTATACCAGTCATTCCACTAACAACTGTTATAGAATCCTTTTTTGCATGATCTGCAAAAAGGATGATCACAGAACTGTTGACCACTTACAATATGTAAGTTCTCCCAAAGCAATCTATACCAAAGTTGGTCATCAGTATGCTTCCACATCCAAGCCTGCTCAAAAATTGAGAGCTAAGCCTTTTCCTAATTGCCCACACTGTGGCTTTAATGATCATCGTCCTGATGACTATCTTATGAACACATGCTGTGATATTTGTGGTAACACAGCTCATAAGACATCCCAGCATGACAGTGTCATCCAGGCAAGGAGAAGTTCAAAGCAACCCAAATCCACTGAGTCATCCTCAGTATCTAAATGTAAAACCTGTGGTAGCTCATTGCACTCCACCACTGACCATGAATCGATTGCTCAATTCAAAGAAACCATGAGACCCAAGCCCACTAGTAATTGGGTCACGAAGAGAAACTAATTCAGTTTACTACTTGTGCAGAGGCATGCCAGGGAGCCCATCTGGCATCTAGACAGTGGATGCTCAAGAATCATGACTGGAGTTAAAGAATATCTGCACAAGTATGTTAAGGAACCAGGACCCAAGGTAGTATTTGATGATAACTCATCATGTCCCACTGAGGGTTATGGTTCATTAAACTGCAATGGAATAGTTTTCTCTAGGATAGCTTATGTCAATGGTCTCAAATACAATCTCATCAGTGTCAGTCAGCTATGTGATGCAAAGTACATTGTCCAATTCAATGACAAACAAGGTACCATTTTTAATGCCAACAAGGAAGTTGTGTTGATTGCTCCTAGGAGAGATGATGTTTATGTCTTAGACGTGTCCACTCTTTCTAAAGATGGAACCTGTCTCTTTGCCAAAGCCACTGAAACTATCAACTGGCTGTGGCACAAAAGACTCTCACACTTAAACTTCAAAAACATCAACAACGTTGCAAAACAAAACAAGGTCCTTGGCCTACCATCACTGGTTTTTGCAAAAGATAAACCATGCTCAGCCTGTGAAAAAGGCAAACATCAAAGAGCATCCTTCAAAACCAAGCAAAACTTCTCCATCAAAAGCTGCCTTCACCTCTTGCATATGGATCTCTTTGGACCAGTCAATCCTAGATCAATCCAGCATGAGAAGTATACACTTGTCATTGTTGATGAGTTTTCATGGTACACTTGGGTATATTTCTTTCCAAATAGAGTCAGGCAGCTGAAACTATAATGTCATTCATCAGGAACATTGAAAACCAGAATGAAATTACAGTGAAACAAATCAGAACTGACAATGGTACTGAATTTAGAAATGCTGAGCTTGAGAGTTTCTGTGATGAAAAGGGAATTTCCCAAAATTTCTCATCTCCTTATACCCCTGAACAGAATGGGGTAGCTGAAAGAAAAAACAGAACTCTCATTGAGGCTGCTAGAACCATGTTAAATGGCTCAGCCCTCTCAAAACATTTCTGGACTGAAGCAGTCAAAACAGCCTGTTATACTCATAACAGGTCAATCATTGTCAAAAGACATAACAAAACCCCATATGAGATTTTCAAAGGTAGACTTCTAAATATCAGCTACTTTCATGTATTTGGATGTCATGTGTTTATTCATAATCACAAGGATCATCTAGGAAAGTTTGATGCTAAAGCTGATGATGGATACTTTCTAGGCTACTCACTGATCTCCAAAGCCTTCAGGGTATTCAACACAAGGAGACAACAAGTTGAAGAAACCTTTCATGTCACCTTTGATGAAAGTGTTGAAAGCATTAGGTTCTCTAACACCTCAGTTGAGGAAATAGGAATTGATAACTCTTCAAGATATCCTCCTGATCAGTATAACACTGAAATCAATTCCTCATACCAAGCTGATGCTGACATCTCATATTATGTCTTACCTCACAATCTGTCACAACCAACCATCAGTGAATTCATTGATAACCAATCAGTCCCTAATGGGATAGGTAACACTGAACCAAATGTTCAGGACCCTGTGATTCATGAAACCCAACCTGAACAAGACATCGCAACAGATGCTCTTGATGATACTATGGCTCAAATACCTGAACTCACCCCTATGTCTCCAGTGGCTTCTTCAAGCTCAGATCCTAGACCACAAAGTAAGTGGACAAGATATCAGGACATTGAGCTTGTAAACATCATTGGTGAACCCACTGAGGGCATGCTTACTAGAAGCATGGCTGCTGGGTTAACTGCAGCTTCAGCCAATGAATGTCTATATGCTGATTACCTATCAGATATAGAACCCAAAAGTGTCACTGAGGCCCTAAAGAACCCAAGCTGGGTTCAGGCCATGCAAGAAGAACTGCAACAGTTTGACAAAAACAAGGTCATGACCTTGATAAAATGTCCTCAGGATGTCATAGTCATAGGAATGAAGTGGGTTTTCAGAAACAAAACTGATGAAAATGGCACTGTCATTAAAAACAAAGCCAGACTTGTAGCCAAAGGTTACTGTCAATAAGAAGGCATTGACTATGATGAGACATTTGCTCCTGTTGCAAGAATGGAAGCCATCAGGATCTTCCTTGCATATGCTTCCTACATGAACTTCAAAGTTTATCAAATGGATGTGAAGAGTGCATTCCTAAATGGTGAACTCAAGGAAGAAGTTTATGTTCAACAACCTCCAGGCTTTGAGAGTAGTGAATTCCCTGACTATGTCTGCAAGCTTGATAAAGCCCTTTATGGACTGAAACAAGCTCCCAGGGCATGGTATGAAAATCTCTCAGCCTTCCTCATTCAAAACAAGTTTGTTAGAGGAAAGATAGACAACACATTGTTTATCTATAGGACAAAACTTGATGTGATACTGGTCCAAGTATATGTTGATGACATCAGCTTTGGCTCTACAAATTACACACTTTGTAAACAGTTTGAAAAACTGAGGACAAAGAAGTTTGAAATGAGAATGATGGGTGAACTCACTTACTTCCTTGGACTACAAATCAGGAAAACTGATAAAGGAATCTCCATCTGTCAAGAGAAATACACAAGAAATCTCTTGAAGAAATATGAGATATCTGACTGTGCCTCAGTGAAGACACCAATGGTTCCTCCTAACAATCTTGGGCCTGATCTCACTGGCAAATCAGTCAATCAAACCCATTTCAGAGGGATTGTTGGCTCACTGATGTATCTAACTGCTTCCAGACCAGACATACAATTCTCAGTCTGTCTCATAGCTAGATATTAGTCCAATCCTAAAGAATCCCACCTCACTGCAGCCAAAAGAATACTCAGGTACCTGAAAGGAACCCCAAGCCTTGGACTTTATTATCCTAAATTCTCAGGGTTTGATCTCAAAGGGTACTCTAATTCTGATTATGCTGGCTGCAACATGGACAAAAAAAGTACCTCAGGGTCCTGTCAATTTCTTGGAGGAAAACTGGTTTGTTAGAGTGCTAAAAAGCAGCAATCAATGGCTATGTCTTCAGCCGAAGCTGAATATGTGGCTGCTGCAGGATGCTGTGCCAATGTTTTGTGGATGAAAAGTCAACTCAGTGACTATGATATCCACTACAAAATGGTACCCATCTTCTGTGACAACACCAGTGCAATTGCAATCTCCAACAACCCTGTCCTCCATCAAAGAACCAAACACATTGATATCAGATATCACTTCATCAGGGATCACATAATGAAAGGAGACATAGAACTTCATTTCATCCCTATTGAATATCAACTTGCTGATATCTTCACCAAACCTTTGGATGAACCTACATTCAGGAGACTGAAAGCTGAATTGGGAATGCTTGACATTGAAAGTCAGGCATCTGAAAACCAATCTCAGTGAGTTCTGTGAAACGGTTCGTCTCCCTGAACATCCAAAATCTACCTCTCACTGAATGAGTAAGACTCAATCAGGGTCCCTGACATAATGCATTGAATGAGTAACTAAATGCTCCAAGTATTAGTTACTTAAATGTCCTAGGTTGGTAATCCCACCAATTTAATATAGGAATATATGTCTTACTGTCAGGAGTATCATCATTTACCTCACCCCAGTTGGCATTAAATGCCTTCTCTCACATAAAATATCCTATGGATATTTTATTACTGCTAAAGTGCACTTTTACTATGCATTGCAATTGTTTTCCTTGAAAGACGGGATTTTACTACGTGAAGTGGTAGGTGGCATTAAATGTGGAATATCAAATGATTTCAAAAATGGTCTTTACATATCCACGTTTATACAAAAACCACCCCTCTCACTACTCTATAAATACCCTCTTCAAAAACCACAAAACACACACAAATTATTTTCTGCAACTAAACTCTGTCAAAATCCTTTCTCAAATTCAGAAAAATTTGTGTGTTCTCAAAATCTTTAAAACCTCTTTTGGAAAACCCTCCTTGTAAACATTTACAAAAGTTTTTCATCACAAACTTGAGAGATCTAAATACTTTGATTGTTCTAGTCAAAACATTTTTTTAAACCCTAAAATCTTCTTTAATGGAAATGGCTAGAACACAATCTCTCCAGTTTGCTTCTCAGTGGGTAGGGGATCTTACTAAAGTTGAATTTAAAACAAATAATGTCATAGGAAATTTTGAATACCCTAAAAATGTCCCAACCTATAAAGACATTATAAAATTTTTATTCAACTGCCCACTCAAAACGGCCTTTGTAAAATGTCCCTCAGTACTGTACCCAAACTACCTCAGGGAGTTTTGGGCTACAGCTAAAGCCTTTGACCCGACACCTTCTACTGATGAGAATAACCTTAGACCACTCAGGGAGTATCTCATCAGGTTCAGTCTTAATGGGGGGCAACAATACACCCTGGATTACAAAACGTTTTGCATTTCAACAGGGTTAGATTATAACAAAGGTGTTTATGTCGCCCATCCTGAACCCTCCACACTGAAGGATGGGTTAAAACAAATCGTTTTAGATCCAACTTTTTTGGACAAGACCCCAGTCACTAAAAGTTCATTCCCCGTGGCTTGGAGGATCCTATTCACTTTTGTGATTCAGGTCCTCGGCGGGAACCACTCATCCACTGAACAAGTTAACTCTATTCAGTTGATGATGGCATACTGCCTGATGAATGGGGTCACTGTCAACATAGGGGAGATCATTTACAGTGATCTCGTAATGAAGCTACAGAGCAAAACTAGGACGAAGTATGTTTCGTATCCTAGGTTTGTCTCTTGTGCTTTGCAATCGTTACTGGGTTCCAATTATACTCAGGATGAAAAATTTGGAAATTTACCTGTCATCCTGAGCCCATCAAATTTTCAAAAGGACCCATCCCTTGTCACTCCCATTGAATTGACGGCCCACATGATTGATGTAAACAATCAAAGTGGATCAGTGTCTCCAAACCCTGCTCCTAAAAAGAGAAAGGGGAAGTCTCAGACTGGGACTAAGACTAAACTAAAGTCTCAGGGCCCTGAGGCTTCAGGAGCACAGCCTAAGAGGCACAAAAAGCCAGAGACTAAACAGACACCCGCTGACCAGGAAACAACCACCCCCGTGACAACGAAGGACACTGATACATCACAGTCAGTGCCCTTGGTCACACCTACTACTCCCCAAGATCCAGAGGGAAACAAACAACCCGCTGGTAGGGGAGCGCCTTCCACTACGCCTGATGATGACATTAGCAAATCAAAGCCTTTGTCAGAGGGCACTATGATCGATCCCAAAGACTTAAGGGGAAACAAACAACCCACTGATAGGGATACAACAATCACTGACTCTGCTAAAGGCACTGAGAAAAACCCATCAGTGTCTCAGGGGTCACTGGGGGACAAAGACTCGGAGGGAAAGAAACAACCCGCCGATATGGAACCCAAAACCAATCCTGACTCCCGAGAAGACGCTGGGAAACTCCCACCAGTGTCTGAGGGGTCCACGGGGGACAAAGACTCAGAGGGATCAATACCACCCGCTGATATGGAATCCATCCCCACTCCCTTGTTAACAGTTGCTGAGGTTGCTAAGTTACTACAATCTGATGATGACCTTGCTGAAAGTGATGAAGTAATTTTATCAAGAGGGGATGAAGCGGACGCTGAGGTTCAATCTGAACAAGAACCTCAGCCTAATCCAAAGGAGCATACTAAATCCCCGTTTCAACATGATGATAATGCTTCTGAGTCCTCCTCAAGCTCTGATGAATTTAAAGAGTTTGACAATGTTCTTCCCCTCACTGAAAGGCAGTTGCTTCAGTGGATCACCAAAGCTTCAAGGAAGCTATACTCAGGGGTTACTAAAACATTGTGGGAACAACATACTGAGGCTGCTGCAAGTTATGCTGATCTAAAGGCCGAGGTACAGGGCTTTGATGAAAATGTTCATGAGCACAGGGACTTGATGTATGACAAATTTACCGACTGGATGAAAATATGGCTAACTTCTTAAGGCATCTTCAGAGTGTAGGCAGAAAGGTCGATGAAATCAGGGAGTTTGTCAAAGAAGATCCAACACTTAACTTTCAAGTGTTAAAGGCTACTGAGGCATACTTAAAACAATCCTCAAGCCTTACTGAATTGTTAGATCTGCGCAAGTCTGCAAATGTTCAGGGTATTCCATCCTCAGTCCAGTCTCTTCAAGCTACATTGGACTCTTTGAATACACAGGTGGCGACCATAGCTCAGGCATCCTCTTCCCTGGCCTGGAATCTTGGTCCCCGGATGACTGCCTTGGAGCTTTCTCAGGCTAACTTGGATGCAAAGGTCACTGGTATTCAGGCAGATACTACAGAGATTAAGACTATGATGACTGAAATCTATCAGGCCTTCAAGGGTCAAGCAGCTCAGTCCCCCTCAGCACCAACGCTAACTCTTGCCCTCACTGAAGCTCCGGCAACAGTTGAGGGGGAGAATACTGCTGAAGAAACTCCTCTTCACACTGAGGGGGAGCAAACACCACCAGTCTCTGCTGCTCCAACATCATCATCTGAACCAGTCTCAGCAATACCCATCTCATCTCTACCACCACAAACATCATCAACAACACTAACAGTCACAACACCAATCATGACAACAACACCACCCTTGGTTGCATCTTCTTCCTCAGTCCAGGACAAAGGCAAAGGCATAATGATAACAACTGAGCCTGAGAAGATTCCCTACAAAATCGGTGACATTGAATACCTCTTCACTCCTAAACAGCTAACCAAACACCTTGCTAAAGAAGAAAGGAAATTGAAACAAGCTGAGGATGATAAGAAGACCAAAGAAGCACTAGCAAAGGTTGTCGCCGAAGAAGCTGAGAACATGGGATTAGATCCAAGCAAGCTCCTAAAGGGTCAGGCAGGACAGAAGTTCAAGGATGCTCAGGCTACTCAAATGGCTGCAATGAGAAAGCAGTTTGAAGCAAAGAAAAAGAAAGTTGAAGCTCTCAGGCAAGAACGAATTGATCATTACAACTGGACAATGACAAGCCGAAGGAAGCCTGAGAAAATCACTGATGTCAAAATCATCCCCAACTCCAAACCATTAGCAATGAATGTATACAGGGGGGCTGATAAGAGACATTTCGAGATTCATGAACCCTTAACGTTCACTGACTTTGGGATCACTGAACTCGATGAACTTGGTCCAATTATTGAAAAGAAGCAAAATAAGGTGGTCAAGGAGCTGATGAAGATTCTCAGTAAAAGATATGAAAGGCTGAGGGATGCACCAGCCCAACTGGGAATTTAGCCTGCCTTGACTGCACCTCAAGGATCTCAACCACAAGCTTCCACTGGAAAAAGGAAAAGAGTTGAATTCCAACCTGAGATCAAAGTGCCTGGCTTAGAATGCAACAGAGAGCTGCCTGAGGGGGTAAAATTTGTGAACTGTTTAGTGATTGAAAAGCCTAAAAGAGGGCTATTCCACATTGATGTCTATGGAAACCCAGCATTTCGAAGATGGAGTGATATTGATCAGGCTGGTGTGGTTGCAATGATCAGCTATATTACAGTGGCCTCTCAGATCCAATCCCCAGCAAACATCAGGTTTTGTCAAGACCTGAATGCAAAGATAAGAGACCATCCTGACAGGGAAACACTCATCACCAAGAAAGTTAAACTTGAAGCACTAGGTATCCATCTGGACTGACATCATTTTATCCTTTTGTACTAGTGATAGGAACTATGTAATCTGATCAATAAAAGATGTATGTTTTGTTAAATTACTCAAAAGTTCCTTATTGTATTCATTAGTACATTCAGTGTAAGAAGAAGCCATTTGCTCACTTACACTGTACAAACACTTAGGCTACTTGTATATCCAAATAGGGGGAGACTGTTGGGTTCAGTAAATACCCAAACCTCTTAAACTAGGATTTGAATAGAAAATAACCTAAGTGTTTAATCCGTTAAACACAATCAGGTCACCGAGCGCATAGTCTCTCAGTGAGCCATCTTCAGGATACTTAGTATGAGGCGAAGAAGGAGCCTCTCCACTCTGCAAGGCGGAACTTAAAGGGTGAAGACTAAGTCAAGAAGAAGATGGTGGATTCAGTGAGTGATGACAATAACTCACTGAATCCCTTAGACTCCTCTCCAACTGTTTACACTGAAGACAAACTGAAAGAAGAGACTGAAGGCTTTGAAGACTGAAGAATGAGCTGGACTAGGCGAGAAAGTTTTACCCAGATAAAACTAAGTCCCCCAAGTAGTTGTCCAGTTTATACATAGTCTCAATCTATCAAGATCATATCTTCCCGTTTATAGTAAGCGGCGATTCTCTGTCAAGGAAAGAAGCTTCGCCGCCTACTATAAATAGAAAGGTGACTAGTAACCGAATATATCAATATTCGTGTTTGTTGTGATCTATGTTTTTGTCTTCTAGGTTAAAGTTAATAATCATACTTGTATAAATAGCATAAGAGAATGAGTGAAAAGTTTAAGCTTGTGAATTGTAAAAACACACATACACACAAGCCAACTTTTCACTCCTCCAAATACGACTTTATCCTTGAGCTAGCTCAGTGGGTTCTAAGAGTTGTGCTCAGACTTAGCCTGAGCTTAGAGAGGAGTCACCCTAAACTTTGTCATTTCAATCCCAAGTACTATTCCGCAAGTACTTGGGTAACGTATTCTTTCGATTTATTTCTAATAAGAATATGATGTTGAAAATTACTTTGTGTGTTTTACTTACATTATTTTCAGTCATTATTCACTGTTAAATTGTTTTAAGTACTTAATTGTTTTTAAACGATAGTGAATAGGGAACAACATAAGCCCTTGAGGCAGTCTATTCTAGTTTTTAAGTCGTTTTTAAATTTTTAAATGTAATTTTTATTTTAAGTTTTAATTTAAGTTTTTATTTCAGCTTATTAGTGTAATATCATTTTACTTCACAAAGTCTTGTAAGCCTTTTTATGAGTTAATGAAATTTTAAGTCTTTATGTTTTTACAAACTGCTTTTTTTATCCTTGCTCTATTATAAGTTTAATTGCTTAATAGTGGTTTAAATCTAACTTTATATCTTTATTAAGTCACAAAAATTATATTTTAACAAAAGCCTATAAGCCTTATGGCTTAAAAGAGTTTTTAAATTGATTTTTAAGGTTTAAGGGGGTGTTTGGCACAACAGCGGAGCTGTGCTTGTTTTTGGCTTTTGAATCAAACTCATTTAACTTTAATTTAGCTTATATAAGTAGTTATAAACCAGATCTAAGCAATTTTATATAGGTTGATAGGTTTAGTTTAAGTTTTCTCAATTTCAAAGTCAAATTCAGTTTCTATAAGCTTATTTTAATAAATTTAGCAAAAGTCCTTTTTAGGTGTCAAAGTTACTTCACTAGATCAACAAACTCCATTCTCGGTGGAGAAAACCTTACACAACGTCGCCTACACTTTATCCGGTGCAAGGCTAGACACCGAGTTCTTCCATGCGGTAGAACCAAACCTATCACAACGTCGCCTACACTTTATCCAGTACAAGGCTAGATACCGTGTAGGATCGTATATTTATGTTGTTTAGATGATTCGGGTGGTCTAGGTAGATGACTAAACAAGATAGCCATGGTTAGAGAGATGAAGAGAGGAGAGGGTGTTTACTAGAGAGAGAAATAACAAATGCAAGGTTAGATTATGAGAAAAGCACCACCCTTCCCTTAGAGGGAAGGGTATTTATAGTTACAAACTAAACGACCTCCTGACGGCCTGTGGATCAGGTATACAGTGGGTAAAGACCCGTCCTTCCTCCACAGTGTTACACTACGCTAAACTAAACTAATAACTAACTAATAAACTGATAAATAACGATACGTCTATGAGCTAACTTATGCTAGATCATATTTGGGGTGACCGACACTTCACATGGAATTTTTAATTCCTAACAATCTCCCCCTAAGGAAGGTCACCCCATGATTTACATTTCGAATCCTAGCATTCTATTTTTTCTTCAGTCTTGAGCTCGTAGACTTTAATTCTTCACATCCGCAATCTTTGTGCTTTAGCAGTGATTCTTCAAAGTCCGACTACTTTGTACTTTAAGTGGAGGTCTTTGAACTGATCCACATCTTGATGATCTTTGAGCTTTCTTTGAGATCATCATCCACGGTAAATCTCTGGATCACCCTTTGTTGTGTTGCCTTCATGTGAAGTTGTGACTTTTAGACCGACATGCTCACACTTTCTGGATCATGACATCTTTCCATCAGAGTAGTGGAAGCTTTACTGGTTCATGATATTTGCAGCAGCGTAGCAGAAGCATAGTATAAAAATATCAGAGCCAGGTTATGTAGATATGCACTTGTCATGATGTTCTTCAGTTAAGTGTGGATGCTGTGAGCATGCGGCTTTGGATTGACTCCTCAATTCTGATCAGCTGCAACCGTCCAAATGTACCTGCAAAAAATTGTTAGCAATAAAACACACGAAAGTATCTTTGATCACTTTCGTTGAATTGAGGTACACGGCCCACGGTTCCCCATTGATCAGTACAAGTACTGCCTGTGATCAGGTATAATTCCGAAGAATCTCCTTGACATGGTTTCGCAGCTGCTCTAGCCGTTCTCAAACCGGAACGTCTCAAAGAAGACAACACGGAGTGAGTGAATTAGCGAATTGAGATTCACTGATTGATGAAAAATTGATTTGAAAAACAATCGCGTATTGCTTAGAAGAAATATTTTGCAATACGACGAAGGTTTTATGAGAAAGATCAATTTTCAATCAAAAATACCTTTTGTATTTGAAAGAGAATACACATTCGATATGCTAGAGAAAAGAAGAGATTCACACATCGAACTGTTTTTCCAAAAGTATTTTTTCAATCAGAGATACTTTTTGTGTTTGAAAACATGAGTACACATTTGATGTGCTAGAGAAAAGAAGATTTGCACATCGAACGGTTTTTCCAAAATTATTCATCAATTCATTTCCTGGACCAAGGTTGATTCAAGATAGAATCGCCCCATTGTTTCTATCCAGTTGTCACAAGCTTGATTCTTAAAGAATCTCACATGTCACCTACCAAGAGCTTGTTTGATGTTGGCTCTAGAAGGTTTTCCATCTTCATTGTGAACATGTTAACATATCACTCAGATGTTCTGGCAATACCACACGAATAATGCGTAGGACTCTTAAGATATATTCTTACTTTCCACATTGTGTTAAACATCGAGTCTTCAAGAATAATGTGTCCTAATGAGATTTATTGATGATCTCGTGGCTCTAGACTCAATAGTGCACATTTGGTTCCTATGCCGGAGACTAGGGAGAGGGTCTCCTTCTTCAATATCAATAATCTCTAAGAGAAAGTCGATAGATACTGTAGGTTCCCCGTGAGAATGAAACAAGTCCTTTTAAGAGGAACTTGAGTAGCTTGGGAAGTTGTAGTGCAGTGCGTCACTGGGTCCATGACATCTTGTCTTTAATACCGGTGTTACCTAGGTAACCACCAGTAGCATATGAATTGAACCCGGTTTCTGCCCTAAGGTTGAAATAAAGGAGGGCTATTTCTTTTCACCCTTTTCTCATTCATTTCTTTTTCATTCTTCAACCCCTTCAGTGCTTACCGAAATTTCATAACTAGAACCTTGTTGGGTTTGTTCCGGTTCTAGCTCTATCTCAGTCCGCACTCTTCCCATTTCTCACTTTTCTCCTTTTTCCATCATACCTAAGGACTTCTACACTATCTAGTGGATTGTCCCTGGGTAGATCCCTCCGGCTCTGGCGGGATCGTGGGAACGAATACCTAACCTAACCATCCTTATAACACCATTCATAAAGTAAATTGGTCAGTCTTTTGGTATTGTTCATTCCCTCTCGAAACCAATTGAAAAATCATTTGGAAAATCAATCAAGATACTTGTGATATAATATCAAAGCATTATTTACCTTAATAGTTTTGATTATTTAGAAATGCTCCCCCTCAACACGTGCATATGATTTTGAAACTGTTTAGCACATGGAGGCAAGAGTTTTATAAAATAATTTCTTGATACAATTTCTGTGGAAAAAGCCATTTGATTTTCTTGGTAAATTCTCCCCCTCAAAATGTGCGTTGGTTGTTTAAAATCATTTAGCACATAGAGGAAAGAGTTCTTTGAAGTACTTTCACGATCACACAGCCATATAGAAAACCATTAGAAAATCAATCAAGGTACTTATGTTAAAACATAGAAATCTTTGTACCTTGAAAGTTTATTTTCTTTTGAAATGCTCCCCCTCAATATGTGCTTCGAGATTCGAAAGCATTTAGCACATATGGGAGAGCAGCATGCACTTTTGAATCAAATCAATCATCATTTATCAGATTTCATAATTAAATCACAAATTCTCCCCCAATCAAAAATATCAAACCCTTTGAGATTTTGGATCCCAAGTGATTTAATAAGATTTAGAAAACATGGGAGAAAATGTGCCTGATTTAAAAGCTCTTCTGGTTTATGGTTAAATGCTCCTCCACAATCATGTGCATTATGTATTTCAAAATCGTTTGGCACATGAAGGAAGGAGTGCTTTAGAAACAATCACCCTTTTAAAACAGATTTGAGATTTAAATCACGATCTCTCCCCCGATCAAAAATTTCAAACCAATTGAGATTTTGGATCCCGATTGATTTAAATCATTGGGTAAATTTTGGGGAAAGACGTGGCTTGATTTAATTTTTTGAAATTTACTGATGAGGACCAATTATAGACAATAAAGATTGTTAGTGTCAGGTATGATAGTTTTTAAGAGATCTTTAAGTAAAATAAAACAATTTCACAATCAAACAAGAACAGAAAAAATTTCATTTTGAAAGATCTTGATTCTTAATGAAAAATCATACCATGACATAACATTAAATCTTTAGATCACCACTTATTTTGTACAAACGGACTTGATTGATGAAATATTGTTTGAAAATATTTTATTTTAAATCACTCTCCCCCTCAATCGATGACCGTAGTCAATGATTGAGTGACTTAAGTTTTGATAAAATGAAGTCCAGTGATTTCCAAAATTAAGTTCAATTTATTTTCAAAAACCAATATTTTTCCATTTTTCAAAACAATATTATTCAAAAATTATTTAAAAATGGTATCATTCACTAGTTTTCCAGCACAAGATATGTTAGGTGGTGTAGAAGTTGCTTCTGTTGTTGCTGTAAGGTTGCAAGAAAACCATCTGCTGAAGCAGTGAGACCTCTTACGTTGCATGTTTTTATGCCAACTCTCCATAGAGGTCAAATTAAGCTCCGTTTCTTCATTTGATATGAAGAAAACCATTTGCTGATGCAGTGAGACCTCTTACGTTGCATTTTTCATGCCAACTCTCCATAGAAGTCAAATTAAGCTCCGTTTCTTCATTTGTCAACCCAAGATATAGTTACCCTTTCCTTTCGGCATCCAATCATCTTCAATTGTGGGATCCGGATCGGGAACATTCTTATAACCATCTTATCTGCATACGTTAGTCAACACAAACAGATATATGGTGGTCGACAACACCCAAACAGCAATCGACTAATAAAATTCAATTCAACATATCAATCAGATCATGTAAAGACATGGGAATAATGTGTTCATCAAACTCTAATCATCTAATCCTAACAATCATATCCTAGGCACCTAGTCCTTCAACATAGGTTAACATCATTTTCAGTTAAGCATATAGGATAATTAGATAAGCTCGATAGATGATATAAATTTGAAAACATTCTCCACCTCAATCAATGACTCATTTTCTGAAAAGTATTAAAAGCACTGAAGTCATTGATTGAGTTTGCAAATTTATGAAAAATCTGATTCTGATTGATTTTCAAGCAACTCGTTTACCACCATTTTAGTTAAAACAAATATTTTTCTGAAGAATTTTAGAATGAACAATATTTTAGTAGGAACAGCAGTCTTCTTGATGACATGCTTTCCTTGTTTATGTGTTTTTAGGATAAGTGCACGAAATATTTGAAAATTGGTTTAGCACAGCTTTCCTTCCTTTGAAGAGCGGGTTGCTATCTGAAATAATAGCAAACCATGGTTTAAGCACGGGTTACAGTCTGAAGTAACTGCAAGCCATAATTTTAGACATGTTTTGAAAAAGAATATTTACACCTCCTGCTCGAACTTCATCTATGGTCCCGTGCCATTATTGAATGACATTTCTAAGACCGCAGATGTTATTGATACCAGAAGACATGTCTTTGAAAAACAATATTTTTGGTATTTTTCAAATTTTCTGATTTTTATGGGTTTTTTGTTGATTTTATAATTTTCTATTTTGTTTTTGTTGGTTTTATATTTTTGTATTTTCTTTTTGATAAATATTTACAGAGATAGAGTAGATGATATAGTTTAAGAGGATGATGATACGAGTACCGAGATAAGGATATCGAACAGAACGTCGTAGAAGAAAGAATTCGTCATCTCTTAAACTTCCACCACCAAAGCTTTCGAGGCTTCAGATGAAAAGATAGAACATGAGCCTTTTGAGAATGCGAGACTTTGGCAGCTTCCCCCAAACCAAAAATCCTTTAGCTGAGCAGATTCAAAGCTTTCTTTCAAGCTTCCCTTAGCCAGGTGCACAAAGAAGCACACCATTATCATCCATCTTGCTGCTCCTTTTAAGAATAATTTTTGTGATTCTTCATTCGAGGTTATATCATCCAAAAGAACAGCAACGTATCATCCCACACATAAATAACTCTTCTCAAATTTCATTCCACTGAAGTCTGAAGCGATCCATACCAAAAAGTTGTCAAGAGACCACTTTCCCCCACGTAGATGAATTGATGCAGTCAGTCTCTTAGACTAGAGCTCACGAACCCGAATACACATATACCCGAAGACAGAGAAACTTATACCATCGAAGTAGCAGATTAAGTCCGATTGCCAAAGAATAACCCCGATGTATACTTTTCTCTCCCCTGATGATAGTGTATGAAGCTCAAGAACCCAAAGTACCCGAATGCCCAAAGAGAGAATAACCGATAACATTGAAGAAGCAGGCCGAATCACTGATTATCTCTGCGGATGACTATCTCTGCGGATGTCAACTCCGGAATAAGTGATTATATCTCTGAATCACTAATTAAGCACTCAAGTGAAACAGCAGAACGTCCCCAGTGTACACAATCTCTCTCCCCTAATGATTGCGATAACATCGAAATCATCACACATTTGTGTACCTCTTTTATCACCAGAAACTAACTCTTCCATCTCTTCCCCCACAAAGTTTGAATAAGAACACTAAACGCCATGAGTCAAACCTTGAGTTTCTCTGTGGTAATGACATTAGTCTTCTCGGGATATCTTCAATCACTTAGAAGTATTAAGTTCATCAATGTTTACTCTCGTTTAGATGCGTGTCTCCTTCCCCCTTGCTGGTTTTGATGCTTCAGAATCAGCAACACATAATAAGCCCGTATACGAGAAATTTGTTGAGAAGAACACTTGAACTCTTGTGAGAATCAACTTGCTGAAGAATATGAGCAAGTCTAATTGGGATTGAATCTGATTTCACTCTCCCCCAATTAGTGCTCTCCCCTAAACTGACAATCTTTATGATGAATGCTTGGATTAAGAAGAAGTCTTTAGATTGTTAAATGCAACTCGTCTTTAGTCTTCTAACATGTAGCAGAAAATGTAGAACCGACTGTAGACTCGACCTTCTTCAAGATTTTCCAATTGGGGAATAGAAAGTCAGCATCTTCAACTCACCAATTGCATTCCCGTTAACTTACAAATAGCAAATCCCCTTAAGTCAAATCCCTCCCAATCAAATGAGAACAGAAAGATGTTCATTAAGGAAATCAACCCGGCAACTGGAAGCACTTTGTCATTAATCAACTCAGCCCGTGTGAAGATGTTAACCAACGGATCTTAGAAGAAAAAACTCCATGTGAAGATGACCCGATAAGAAGAAGCTCGGTTCTTACATGAGTTTGGAGCCGTTTGACCATTTATTCTCAGATATACCTCAACATGTAGAATTATCATACTTCTTCTCCCCCTCAAGAATTGTATATGGATATGCCATTCTTGATTACACAAATGACTATCTTTAAAATGTAGTCTCTTCACACTTCTCCCCCTCAAAGGTTGCAAATGATGTTGCCATAGCCATTCTAATTTAGCAAATGGAGTAAGAGAACAATCATCAGTAGTCTGGTTCACTTGATAACTGAAAGCGCGTGGAAAAGGTATGAAGCATGTTGATGATAATGACCATTAAAGAGAAGATTTCTCTTCTTCCGAAGATAATGCGCACTGAAACATACACATTTCTTTACTTTAGAGTACGAGGCTTGAACTGTTGTGTTCAAACGTCATAAAAAGATTTATCTTCTTTAGAAGATAAAGCGCACTGAAAAGTACACTTTTCTTTTCTTTAGAGTACGAGGCTTGAACTATTGTGTTCAAACGTCATAATCTCTTTCTTTTCATCATCTCTTGGCAAAACTTGTAATCAACTTTATTATCATTCAGTAGGCTCTTTGTAGTGACAGCTGATGGAGAAAACCCAATATGATGAATTTGACCCTGAAGTAAACTAACCCGAACTCGTGACTTAAACTTGCACATATGTAACAAAGAGCGGTGTCGGGACTTCATTCTCCATTGAATCTCTAAGTACTCTATACTCTTCATCCAACCAACCATCAAGTATAAGACGTACATCACCTCTTGAAAATCCACAATTGAATGTAACACTGAGCACTACAACGTAACTCCTTAAAGTGATAGTTATTTTGTGGTGGTAAGAGCCCAATTCCCCCAAGTGTTAAAAGAAAAGGAAAAGTCACCCAACAATAACTAGATTTCCAAGTCTTCATTTTTGATAATAAGCTCGAACAAGGATCTTGAAGAATCTTCATCCAACCATCCCCGATACCTTCAGATACTAAGTACACTTGCTCGTGATATTTCACTTCAACCTCAAATAAATAATAATGAATTAACGTCGTTGTCACATCTTGTGATTCAAAGCTCAAATCTAGCCTCCTTTGACGTTTTAAGTGAACTATGATAATAGTTTTCATAACGACCATGGTTAAAAGCACATAACCCCGTAAAACCAAGTAATTACCAAACTGCCATGAGGACAATCCAACCAAACACCCAATTCATGAAGTACACCCTTTTATCCCTTCTTCGAAATAGAAACCGTAGCACCAGCATCAGATGAGATCCAGAAATACACTTTCCCTTTCTCCAAGATGAATCTATGATCACGGGATTTTACAATTCTATGGTTTAAACCGAGAAATAGTTTCTTTCGCCTGATATTACAAAACCAAGAATAAACCGTAAAATAGATCCAGAAATGCACTTTTCTTAAACCGGGATGTTTCCATCGTCACGGGATTTTACAAGTCTATGATTTAAACAGAGAAATAGATTCTTTGGCGGGATTTTACAAAATCAAGACAAAACCGTAAACAATGTCAGCTTGAATGTGTTATGACAACTTTGGTTTAAGAGAATATCTGTTTTAGGGGAACATGCAGCGGTTCATCAACGGTTCATTCTTCATCTTCAACAATATCATCAACAATTCTTTACCCATATGTAGACAACTTCATAAACCATACTAAGTCAAATATAAATTACTTTTCCCTGGAGGTTGACCGTAAAACATTAAAGTGCATGTTTCTCCCACATGATGGTTTCGAACTTTCGGAAGTATCATAAACGTGTACAATCATCTGCACGAAAATTTCTTTGTCATAAGCAAACATCTTGAAAAGTCATGACAGACGTTGAAGATTATTGAGAGATTTTGCTTAGACTGTGAAGTATCATTAGCATTCAGTGGCATCGAATATTCTATGGGAATTGCTGATCACATCTCATAATAAAATTCACATAACCCAACAAGTCTCATAAACAACACTCATCCTCATCTCGCAATTTGCACTTCTCAAAACAAATCTCATAAAATATCGATATCACAAATCTCATGATCAATTT
Source organism: Chrysanthemum seticuspe (assembly GCA_019973895.1). Classification (NCBI taxonomy): domain Eukaryota; kingdom Viridiplantae; phylum Streptophyta; class Magnoliopsida; order Asterales; family Asteraceae; genus Chrysanthemum; species Chrysanthemum seticuspe. The sequence goes on along the minus strand of BPTQ01000006.1, from coordinate 72,137,201 downwards.
ATACCACGCACATCTCTAATCTCATCAACTCACATAAAATCCAATTCTTGAGAAGCCCATTTGATTCAATCATGTGTGCGGCTCAAACTTGGCTACTTGTAATAATTGAGGACCGGTCCATGAAAGTCAAACCAATCATCTAAGTCCAACGTCCAAATCCATGACATGAATAAAACATGTAGGCTCCAAAGTCTAATACATTCCGTTTCACAACCCATGGCAAAGGTATACGCCCGATCCATTAATCGTGACGTGTAAATTCCCAACTCAATAGTCGTAAACAATCCCCTCAAAATTACATCAAAAACTTTCACAAAAATTTTGCTACATATACATGAAGTTTAACACTTGAAGTTTTGCCCCACACACCCATTAGTCTTACCACAATGTATATTCAACGAATGTGCACCAGTTATACGACAGTTAAGCCCATTTCCAAGTGTAAAACCATATCATTCGGCCCATGTAACAATACTTTGAGGTTTGTGTAAGGCCCATGATCACATCCAACAAATACCTTCGGCCCATGTCTATTTCACACGATCTAGCAATCCAACCACTTAACCCTAAAAATCTGGTGTATAAATCACACACATTAACACTCACTTAACCCTAATACATAGTAACCAAACCCTAAAATCTCTCAACACAAAAAATGCAGCCTCCACCATCAGCCACGCATAACAAAACCTAGATCTCAAAAACGCAGCATATCAAACATACTTAATCTCATATCACATCATAAATCTCCATCAATCCTTAAACCATCTTAATCAAGTATCCGTTTAAAAAGGGATGGCTAGAAGGTCACGACCACTACCTGGAAACAAAAGTCCTCGCCACAGGGATGGCTATGAGGACACCAGCGCCACAGGGATGGGTTGGCTTGGACGATGATTAGGCTTCAAGAACACATAGCTAGGTTACGGGTAGGTTTTAATCCTTGTTTTTCACTGAAATAGTTTTGCTTGTTTATTACATTTCTTTGAACGAAATTAAAGAAAGATAATAACTTTCTAGTTATATATCTTCCTTTTTGTTCGAAAAATAACAATGAAGCGAGGCTTCAAAGGATATAGATCAATGATGATATCTTCTTTGTTATTTTCTTAAGGTCTTTAATGAGTTTCAAGAAACAAAGAAAGATCTGAGATCGTGTTTTACACTTTTTGTTATTTTCCATTTATCCGAACAAGGCTTGTGACCCATGTAAATTATGAGATCTATGATGTGTAAACCATTCGTGTGATTAGACCCTCGAGGTCTTGGTGTATTTTATACCCACGAATTTGACTGAGATCATGATATACGGATATTGATTGTATTATGGTTAGCTTAAGTTTAACCCGAACCCAAGGTGAGATGAAATCGTCATGATTTTGTCTTCCCTTTAAATGGTTCGAAAATCAAGAGAAGTTTATCTTCCAAAAGCTAGATCGATGATGAATATTTTCATTTGTGTATAGATCTTGAATGGTCTATGTGTTTATGAGAACCGTACACAAAATGAAACAAAACTGAGATCACAAAGCTTTATCTTAAATGGATCTGTGATGCATTGAATCGGGTTATGGACTTTTGAGGTTTAGTAGAATCATTGATAGCCTGAACAAATCTTAGATTCAATTTGAAACGTTGATGTAGTCATAGATTGTTGTAGTTTGTGTTTGTGTAGGTTTAGATTTGAAATTTTCTTGATGTAATTGTTTTCTTGAATGTGATGTTTGTATCTTGAGTCTTGTTTGAGTCCTTTTTCTGAAACAAAACGCTTTAAGTTCAATCAACACGCATCATCTTTTCTTTCACAAATCGCTTACTTTTTAAGCACAAGTCGCTTTCAACAAAGCAACTTAGACAACCCGCACATAATACTATCAAGTCGCTTTTGACTTTTTCTTTCAAATACACAAGTTGCTTATGACCTCATTTAGACACAAGTCGCTTTAAATATAGTGATAAACCGCTTTCAGAAAAGCAAATTTAGACAAGTCGCTTATTTATTCTATTAACAAGTCGCTTTCAAAAAAGCAAGTTAAGACAAATCGCTGCTTGACATTAATAGACAAATCGCCACATGTTCAATGTATCTGGACCACAATGACAAACCTCTACGAAGAACTTGACAGAAAAACGCAGTTGAGGACTTTCAAATGCAAACACAGAAAGCTGTTCATATCATCAGAAACAAAAAATTGTTTTAAATCAGATTCGGGACCAGTAACAACATATTAAGACCAGAATGAGACTATTTAAAAAAACTGCTTAAAAATTCATCTAAGTCACACAAAACAAGATTCAAAACACATTCAAACCAAGTTCAAAACCAGATTCAAAACCGTATATGACATGTTAATCTCACAACTACAAACCAGTTACAAAATGGCACCAGATTCAAAATAGCATAGATATTCATCATAACCACATCAAGAAGCAACCAAACCCACACATAAACCGCATGACAACCCGCATAAAACCATGAGTCAAACCACGAGAATCAAAACAAACAACAAAACCAAGTCTCTGATACCAATTGTAGGATCGTATATTTATGTTGTTTAGATGATTCGGGTGGTCTAGGTGGATGATGAAACAAGATAGCCATGGTTAGAGAGATGAAGAGAGGAGATGGTGTTTACTAGAGAGAGAAATAAAAAATGCAAGTTTAGATTATGAGAAAAGCACCACCCTTCCCTTAAAGGGAAGGGTACTTATAGTTACAAACTAAACGACCTCCTGACGGCCTGTGGACCAGGTATACAGTGGGTAAAGACCCGTCCTTCCTCCACGGTGTTACACTACGCTAAACTAAACTAATAACTAACTAATAAAGTGATAAATAACGATATGTCTACGAGCTAACTTATGCTAGATCATATTTGGGGTGACCGACACTTCACATGGAATTTCTAATTCCTAACATACCGGGTTCCATTACAACGGAGGAACCATTAACCGACCAACACGACACATCTATGACACCGTTATGTTTTGTGGCCCAACATAACAAACCTTATGTTTTATGGAACAAAAAATAAACCATCTAATCTAGTTATAAATACAAGAAGATGATACAAGACAAGACCCAAGACAATGTGTCTAATGGATATGAAATCCTAAACCAAACATCAAGAACATAAAGCATGATGTAGTTAGTCTTCTATGAATGAAGATGACAAGTTTCCCAAGCTTGTTGTAGAATATCTTCATGTGCTTGTATGCTTGTGATGGAGGATAACTTCAGTAGGTAAGGATGCAAGATCTCTATGCTTGCTTTGGAGGATCACATCGGGAGTATGCTTACAACAAATGAAAGTTAGAAGCATTATGATCATATGAGAAAAAAGGTGTTATACATGTTTTCCTACAGATCTAAATATGTTAGAAATGGTAGAGAGAAAGTATGTGAAAAGGTGTACTTGCAATGAAGAAATGGTCATGTATTTATAGGCAAAGTCACTACTGTCACCCGGATTCGGCGAATCCCTTCCCAAAGGGATCCGGACAGTGTAATCTAAGGGATCCGGCATACTGGGTAAACCAATCCGGATTTCGGATTACAAACCGGGTTTTGGGTTATGGGTATTGCACCATGGGTTATAGACTTTGGGTCATGGGTACCCAACAAGATACAATGTATCTAGACAATGGGTTATGGACTTTGGGTCATGGGTCATGGGTTTTACCCAACATGATGTCATGCATGATATCATGCAATGGGTTATGGGTAATGGGTCATGGGTCATGGACTTTGGGTCATGGGTATCCAACTAGATACATTGAACCTAGACAATGGGTCATGGGTTATGGATAATCCATCCTATTTTCTTAACTAGTTTTAAGCTCATGTATTTTATAAAAGTGTAAGTAACAAATGTTACTTATAAGTGTTTCATAAAAATGGTTTTGGCTTTATATAAACTATTTAACTAGATGTGTTTAATGGCTTATTAGGGGTTTGATCATAACGCAACATAACAAGCATGTACGAACCTGTGTTGTAGCATACAAGGAATTGAGTCGTCGAGAGGTTGTTAGGAATTAGAAATTCCAGGTATTAAAGAGTCGGTCACCTCAAGTATATGTAATCGTTAGAAAGCTCATAGACGTAGTTCATTTAAGTTAAGTAGTATTTATTTTTGTAACACCGTGGAGGACGGACGGGTCTTTACCCACTGTATGCCTGATCCACAGCCCGTTGTGTGGCGTTTTATTGTAAGACTATAAATACTCTCTACCTTCCAAGGTAGAGAGTTGGAGCTCATAATAAGAATTTTCTTTCTCTCACTAAAGTTCCCTAAACCTCTAACTTTCTCTCTCTAGAACTCACCTTTATACGCCCACTTTGTGTTATGGTTTGATGTGTATGTGAAATCCAATATCCTGCAATTGGTATCAGAGCGCCATGGTTAGATCATATCTTACATATCTTTGGATTTCTAGTGGTTTTTAGGTGGTTTTTGAGTTTGAAAAAGTTTAGTGGTTTTTGCATCATTTGGTTGATTTCTAGTGTTAAAGTTTGGATTTTGGTAGTACTTTTGTGTTTAGAATCATCTCAAGTGTTTAGGTTTTGATTTAGAAGGTTTGAATCATAGTGGTTGGGTTGTTTTTGGATTGAAAAGTGGTGTTTATGTATTTTTCATGCTAGCGACTTGAGCCACGGAAAAGTTTTATTGGTAGCGACTTGCTTTACAATTTGGTAGCGAGTTGTTGTTTAACGCCTTAGCGAGTTGAGCTAGCGACTTATCTATTGAGACAAGCCGACAAAAAGTACAGTTAGTGGATTCCCCACTACAAGTAGCGACTTGGTTTAAGTTAGCGACTTGTACTTTATATTGTTAGCAACTTGGTGTTAGCGAGTTGGTACCTGGCGAGTTGCTATTTAGCGACTTGAATATTTAGCGACTTGGTGCTTAGCGAATTGCTGCCAAAATTTTGTTAGTGACTTGGATTGTAGCGAGTTGTTATATAACGACTTGGAACTTTAGCGACTTAGCACTTAGCGACTTGGTTCACAGTTTTCCTAGCGACTTGAGTGATTTCCTTTAAATACGGTTTTCTCTTGATTCAGTAAAATCTCGTGAAAGAATCTATTTCCCGGTTTAATCATAGAGTTATAAAATCCCGTTTAATTTGTCATCATGTCTACCAACGTTCCTACAATCATCTCCACTATTGCCGAGGATGTTCAAGCAGCTGGTTCAGATACTCGTCCACCCATGCTTGACAGAAATGACTACGACTCTTGGGCTCAACGAATCAGATTGTACTGTCTTAGAAAGGAAAATGGAGTCAACATTCTCAAATCCATTGATGAAGGACCATATCGGGTTGAGACAACTAGAGACTTAATTGATACAGCTGAAGATGGAACAATGATCTATAGAATTGACAGACCAAAGACATATGATGAGCTCGATGATAAGGAGAAAAAGAGATTCGATGCTGATATCAGGGCTTCTAACATCGTACTTCAAGGTCTTCCAAAAGATATCTACAAGCTGATCAATCACAACACCGAAGCAAAGGCAGTATGGGATAATGTCAAGATGCTTCTCTCAGGTTCTGAATTAACTATGGAAGACAGAGAATCACAACTCTATGATGAATTTGAACACTTCAAGATGAAACCAGATGAGAGTGTTTATGAGTACTATGTGAGATTCCACAAGCTTGTTAATGATATGAGGAACATCAGAATGACTATGCCTAACATTCAGCTGAACTCAAAATTTGTGAACAACATGAATCCCGAATGGCACAAGTGTGTCACTTCTGTGAAGCTCACTAAAGGATTGAAGAATACAAACTATGAGCAACTCTATGCCTTCCTCCTTCAGAATGAGAGACATGCTATGTTTGAAAAAAGGATTCTTAATCAGTTCAAAACCAACCAGGGAGAGACAAGCTCTTCAAATGACTCAACTGCCTTCTACTCAAACATCGGAATCACAACCAAAGCCTCACAAGTCATACCCATGGGTAATGGTAATCACAAACTCATTCCTGATCCTATGTTCAAACAAGCTGATGCTGATGCACACGTGGGAAACTTCATTAATCAACTAGCTCTTCTGATTAGTCAAAACATGAACTCTCTTCCACACACCAACAACAATCTCAGAACTGCTTCCAATCCACATAATCAAGCCACTGTCAGATATGGGAAGGTTATGGTGCAGCCAGTTCAAGAACGACAATATGAACAAGCAAGAGGTGGAGCTGGTAGAGGTTATGCTGCAAATCAGAACAAAGGAAGGAATGGAAATCAGGGTCAAGCAAAGCCAATCAAATGTTACAATTTTGGAGGTGAGGAACACATTGCAAGGAACTGCACATCACCAAAACGCCCTCAGAATGCTGAGTACTTCAGGGATAAGATGTTGCTTGTGCAAGCTCAGGATAATGGTGCAGCTTTGGATGAAGAGGAGTTGTTGTTCTTGGCTGAGGGAAATGCTAAGACATATGATGCAGATGTGGATGAGCAACCAATTCAGGAGATAAGCCATAATCATCAAAATGCCTTTCAAGTAGTTGATTGTGATGCATACTGTAACCACCGATAAAGTTCACCCTGTACTAAATTAATATAATATTGTAACGAAAGAATGCTTATCCATTAATTTTTCTTAAAACGTTATCAGATTATCTGATCACAATAACCAAGTAATGTGACGTGACTCATATTCCCAATAAACGTGCTCACTGACACCGACGTGGTTTATGTTTATTTCAAGTAAACTTTCCTATACGTCAAGTATAAAAGTTTTCAACTTTTAATTACCATTTTACGTTTTCGTTAACGTATGATTATTTAACGTTCAAACAAAACGTTTGCTATTTATAAGAGTTTTCACGAAACTTTTCAGGCTATTAAATTTACTATTAACTTTTATTTAATATCACTTTAAACTTGTTTTAGTTTGAATAAACACTCCGATAATCCACGACTTAGTTTTAAAATTGAGTATATTAATAATTTTTAATATTTTTATAAGCTTTATGATTCTACCTTACCCGATATTAAGTTTCGTAATTTAAAGACTTAACGTGTATAATTATCGTGATCAAACTATATCCGCTGTATCTCAAAACTTCATTGTTAAGACAAACAATTGTCTCCTTTTCTTATACACAAACCGCCTCTTTTATACCTTTTTGACTATAACCTCACGTATATTATCTACTCCCTCTCATTTGATAAACAAAAAAAAAGAGATAACTCTTCATCTCTTTCCACTCTCCTCTCCTCTCTCTAACATCACCAACCTTCACACCATCTCTCCCTCCTCTTTTCCCCTGGAGAACGACAACAACAGCAGCATCACCACCATAGCAGCCATCATCATCCTCACCGCCAAGATCAAGGAGGACCAAGGGTTGCGTTAGGGTTTGTTATGGTTCGAGATAACCACCTTAGCCACTCTTCCATCACCACTGCCCTTCTCTTCTTAATTGGTATATTATCACGCCTAATCTACCTTTGTTATCCCTCTTTTGTTCCAACCAATTATAAAGGAATTTATGTAGTTTTCGTGGAATCAAAATAACAATAAAAGAATGTTTTTGGGTATGATTCGTGTGGTAAAGATTCACAAAAGACGTTTGTTTGATTGACTTGGGTCTCGGGTCAAGAACCCGTTTGGGATTCAGTCGACCCAACTGGGTCACGGGTTTGGCAAATGGAATTGCTCATCTCTTGAGTTATATGACTTATTTTGTGGTGTGTTTGTTTCGCGTTTATTCTTGATTCAGAAAAGCTACCACGAGGATGTTTGTTTGTTACTGTTGTCGAGTTTAAAAGCCACCACAAGAGTGGTCTTGTTTTCGGTAACAACATAAACACAAGGGCGTGTTTATTTGCTCTGGTTCTCGGTCCAAAAGACAGCCCACTGGGGTGTTTGGTTCGCCATGAAGCCACCCAAAGAGGGCATTTGTTTTGCGTGTCACAACCCCAACGAGGGGTATGTCTAGTTGTTTGCTGTCGCAGCCACACCTAACTGGGTGTTTGGCTTGCGTACGTTGACACACCACAGCAACCCAAGAGGGTGTGCCTGGTTTGGCTTCGGCTCACAGCAACGACACCACCAGGGGTGGTTATTGCTCTCGGCTCAATATCAACCCAAGAGGGTATAGGTTTGGTTTTGGTTTTGTTTGTTTCGGCCATCACGACAGCCCCAAAAAGGGTGTTTGTTTACGTGTAATAGCAGCCCCTCAGGGGTGCGTCTGGATTGTGTCTCGGCTCGGTACAACCACCAACCCGACAAGGGTACATTTGGTTTTGTTTGTCTAGGTCTTGGAATTGCAAGTAAACCTGCTAGGGTGCGCTTGAGTTTGCTTATTACCTGCTGTTGCAGCCACACCCAAGGGGTGTTTGTTTTAAATTTATATATTTTTGGCTTATCTACGATTTAGCTTATTTACTCATTTTGATATTCGACTTATTTACTATACGGATTATTGACTTATTATTGTTCCGGCTTATTTAATTTGGACACATTAGACTTCTATTAGATTTAAAATTTGACATTTAACGGTTTTAATTTGTGTTTGAAAGTGTGGGATCAATTATAGTTATTTTGGGATGACGGTGTTTATTAAGTTAATAGACTTAAGTTAGATCTTTAATGGATATAATTAGTTATAAACCTTATTAGATTAGAACTAGTTATTAAACTAAGTACATAATACTTATTGGACCGAACTTAAATTATTAATAGACTACCCTTTTATGGACTAAATACATATATATTGAACACTGGATGAAGACCATTGATACTAGACGTTTGGACAACATATGACTATCGGACTATCCTAATACTTAACGGATTTGGACAATATGGATTGTGAATTTGACACACTTGGACATTGAACATATTGAATATTACGGACTATTATCTAACTATAAATCATAGGAATTATTAATTGCTTAAACCTTTATTACTATATAAATTTATCTAAACGAATTACATATCATCGACTTGCTTTGAATAACGAATCGTGTAAAACTTTTATTCATATACTTATTTTGATCTAAGTTCGATAATAAAACGAGAAGTATAATTTTATCAAATACAAAACTCTCTTTATTTATTATGTTAAAACTTATGATTTAATATAAAATACTCATTATTTGGGAATACTGGGTAAATGCCTTAAACTTAACTATTTACTTAATTTTTACTTAATTGCTATTTGACCTTTACATGCTTATTTCCTATTGTACTTGTACATGTTTTATACTTTGGCGTGCGTTGTCTTGAGTCTATGACCTCATATAACCACATGAATAATGAAACTCAACATTTTACAAACGTTGATACAAATCTTCCACGAAAACTAAAACGTTCAATCTTTCGAAAACTCATACGCATCAATTACTATTCACGTGTCATATTTTGAGAAAAACCATATGCCATCAGGTTGTGCCAATGACGTACCATTGTGTCGGTACTTTTGTATCGTGGTGCATTGCTACCTTGTTATACTATTGTGTTACATTTCTCGATGCCAGTCGTGTTAGTTGTGATTCTTATATTTCTTCGGACTAAGGTGAGTTTTACAGCCCCATTTTACTGTTTTACTCTTTTGGGGTGAAAAGCATGCTATGATTACTTAAAACTAAATTGGTTGTGCATTCATGAAATTATGGATTTACTGAACTGATTCAATTTACTGAGCTATGCTCTGCTGTACTGTGCAAACTGGTATGTATGCTTATGTTTGGCGCCTATATATATATGTACGACTGTAAAGTCCCCTGGTACTACACTACTTATTAACTCCTTCCCACTGTACGGGACGAGCCGTTGATGTCTATGGATAGCGCTATTTAGGGGTAGAGCCATCCCCTCACTCTACTAACCGGAGTGCATAGAATCAGTTCTCATGCTAGGTTAGAGCATGTTGTGCGTAGGGGCAGTTCGGCTGAATCGGCTTAAGTAGTGGAACCTTTATGCCATGAACGCACTGCATACATAATGGACCCTTTGAAACTTTGACAACCAACTGATTTTCCAGTTTTGGAAACTACTTGTGTACTAAAACCTGTGAACTCACCAACCTTTGTGTTGACACTTTTAGCATGCATTTTCAGGATTGCAGGCGGTAGCTAAACTTTGGAGGCGCTTGGGCATTGGCATGGCATGGTCATAAAAGACTCTGATGTAAATTTGGGGACCACCTTAATTCTTTTATGGGCCTACATTCTATAATATATATTTTGAAAGATGTAAACATAAATCTTTACGAAATACGATTTCTCAAGTTAAACTGTTGTTATATACATTGTGTTGTGGTACCAATCGAGTAATACCCCGGTAACACTTACTTCCGCTGCAAACCATTATTTTGGGGTGTTACAGATTGGTATCAGAGCCTCGGTTATAGAGAACTGGGTATTTTTGAAACCTAGACTATAACTACTTTTATGAAAACTTAACCCTATGACCGATACATGCCTGCCTGCCAAGCTGATGCCTCGATTTTGACTTGTTGAAGTCATACTTAATGAGATATGTATTATATTACTATCCACTTAATCTCACTATGAACTATGATTGCTTTCATATACGTATGTTTACGTACCACAGCGCTACGCCTTATCCTTCACATAAATGGAATGCTCGTTTTACTTTTCGTAACAACTAAAAGTACAGGACATAATGCTAGTGTAATTGAGCCGAGTATTTCAAAGTTCATGTGAATATAGATTGATCACCTATATTCATCAGGGAGAAGGCATAGACTGATCACCTATGTCCAACCCTGAGGCGAACTTTGCAATGCTGGGGATGGTTATTTTGATTTTGGGGAAAACAAAATGATTTTGTATGTGTAAACGAGCATGGACATGATAAAATTTTAACCTTACACACAACACACTGGCATCAAAATACTTATTCATAGTGATATTTTTCCACTTGTACGGAACGTCTTTCATCGCCGTTTGGTTATGTTACGACTATGAATTACTTTCGGAATTAATGAAAACGTTTAATCGTGCATTACGTTGGGTCGAGTTAGACCCGATTGGTCACCATTTGAATTCGAATTGCGTATCTCGACACGCTTGATATCGTAATAAGTTCATTGAACTTACTGGAGTATTTTGGAATAAATCGCGACTATGTTTGACTTTGGATTATTTGTTATTGAGATTTTGGGTCTCGTTGCGGATTTGGATTTGCCACTTTATTTTAGCGTTGCCTTGATTGTGGTTTTGTTACGGACCCCCTACCCCAAGACTTGTCTCGAAACGATTGTTGTTTATTTTTTTCAAATCGATGTCGTTCACTCGATATTATTCAATCAACGTTATCCACTCGATGTTGTTAATCTTTCTGAACCGATAATGTTCTATCGACGTTGTTTCATCAACAATACTCGACTAAGGTTATACCTTACTCTTTATTGATGTAGTACCTCACGTACTATTGGTGTTGTACCTTATGCTCCATTGGTGTATTCCTATCGATGTCGTTTTATCCATATCATCCTACTATGTTGTTTTATCAATGATATCCTCCCGATGTTGTTCTATCGATGTTATCCTATTGATAAGTACTTTACACTCAATCGATGTGTGATCCTCTATCGTACCCATTGGGAACTACTCACGTTTACTCGTATTTGGAGCTTGACTTGATCTCGACTTGTAGTCTGATTTCTTTTGACACTATGATTTTGAACACGAACGTTGTACCCTTCTTTGTTAAGTACTGAGCTGGTCGACTGATTGCTAGTAGTAATTAATTCTCTCCTCCGGAGTTGTACCCTGAACTTGCTAACCTCTCCCTTCAATATAGATTCTATACCCAACAAATATGATGCATAACTATTTAAATATTTCCTATCGGCAACGTGCATAGAGATTTGCTTGGCAGATTATGCACACTATTTAAACATTTCTTATGACATATTAAATCACTATTACTGGGACGTTGCAACACCATGTCATCTCCATCCCGCCCCATTATCATTTTCTCAGATGTTGAGATCAAGGTTGCATCATCAGTCACTGCTGTGATAGTGTCTCCTCTATCCCAAAACTCGTACTCAATTGACAAGTCGGATTACATCCCTTGCATTCTAGGAACGATACATCACGACATCTACGAAGGGAAACCCTCGTTGAATATAAATAACGAGCAAACTACTAAACTTTTAATAACCTAGAAATATACCACGAGTTAACCTGTAACTCGAGCTACTATTTGTGGGAACAGATACATAATCCTCTAATTATCCCTAGAGAATACCAACAGTTTTCCCAAATACTGCCTCTTATAAAATAGTAAACTGTGTCGTTTCCTAACGCACAAACTATAATCAATCATATTGTCAACTATTTCGCGGTCAATTTACCAAATGTTGTATTACTTCATCACTGAATCAAAAATTTTGACCTTACCGGTATTTTATAAGAATGAGTTTTTCTTAAACTGTCTTACAAACTTTTTGTACAAATCACTTCACGGACTACTATATTGTAATAAACCGATTCACTTCTGTACTTCTATTTCATTAGACAAGAAACACTTTTGCAAATATTTTGTAAACGGAGTTACAATTACCCTACAAGTTTACCAAAACCTTATGAACAAGCTTTGCCACTGAATGACAAAATGAACCACAAATATTTCTACTATTGAGCAATTTCTACCCTATGAATTATTTACAAATCATTTCATGGGTTATGTTATAACCTGATTTGTTATCTTACCAAAACATCACAAAGTTTAACTACGATTTATCTACTATTCTATAAATAAATAAAAATCGTTTTCTATTATTTAAAAAAAAAAAAAAAAAAAATCACCGTAGCAAGTTGTTGCTTCGATACTAAATCACAAACTACGATTTACCACTAATTTGCAAATAATAAAAATATTATCTTTATTACACGATAAATGGTTTCACAGACTGTATTATAAACTATACTGCAATTACGTTATAAGCCATTTACTCCCTTGAAAAGTTTTAAAGGATAACCGGTATCTCCTTTTGTAGTTGAACCAAATCTTCGAAGTAAATTAAACACCATGTTCTGAAACAATAAATAATAAACATATTAATGGGAAATGCTATGGAACAAACTGATTCATCATTTACAAGAAGCTGAGGTGTTGGAATTATTTGAAATTGAGAAACAGCTTTTGAATTCACATGTAAACCTCCAACTTGGAACCGATTCCATGTTGTCACTTAAAAACTTTATTTAACAAGTTTTCATCACAAAAACTGAAGTTCAGCAACTTTCTGTACATTCATTTAAGTTCTCTCCCGAAATTATAACAAGTCGAGACTCTTTGTTTTTATAGCGATCAAATACGAGAGGACTGTGACACCATGCTAGTCATTATAGGATAAACCACCAACGATCATAACCCTAACAACTGGACTCTAACCTTAGGCGTCTAGAATTTTTGGAATCATACATACTCAACTACATTTTCTTTTATGACGCTTCACCTTCAAGGACGTTCCTTTAAGAGTTTCATTGCGACAACAATAAAACTTGTAATGACATTTTCTGGAGATACTTGTTTTTATAAATAAAGAAATTCCTGGTGAAACCTTATCAAACTTTCTTATGCTAAGAAACTTCAAAACATCAACTCTTGCCAAAATGTCTTATTATACCACGTCTGAAAACCTATCTAACTAAAATATAATCCTTCGAAATCACGAACATCTTACCCAACTATCTATCTCAGACAAAGATGCTTGTATAGCTTACAACTCACAATACTACCAACTCTTGAAAACAACGGATATAAGTCGTGATATTAATATCTCTGACATCAAGGTTCTTAAATCACCTTTATTTCTTGCACCTCATCCTGAGGGCAATACTTCTTGATCAATAACTTCTTCAACTTAGTCCGAGCAATCTTATGAATATTTTCAATACTAATACATTGAGCAACAACATTATACCATCACTGATATAACATTTATGCCTGTGGTGCCTTCAACTGACCCTGCAACATTACTCTTGAGTTTCGTTAATCCTCCGATCATCTATATTTTATATTATCCCTTAAAATATACCAACTTGAAGCTTGATATTAATCAGAACTTTTGCTCACTGATAAAACTTTAAAAGATTCTTGATTTCACTTGGGAGTGTAAGATCAGAATTCATCACAAATACCCACTTTTCCCCAGACGTCTCAACATCACACTTTCGACGTCATTCAGTTGTACAATCAGAAGCAGTGTCATACTGATGAGACACTCATTATTTCTCTGGAAGAAATCCAGATTGGTGAACGTCTGAACTCTATCAAAGAACCTACTGAAAGATCAAACAGCTTAGGCAAGTCACAGTTCTATTGTCAAGGTTCGATGGAACTCGAGAAGAGTTCCTGAATTCACATAGGAATGTGAAAATGAACTCAAACACACCGTCAGCAGACGACATTCACTGAACTTCGGGACGAAGTTCCCACAAGGGGGTGAGACTGTAACCACCGATAAAGTTCACCCTGTACTAAATTAATATAATATTGTAACGAAAGAATGCTTATCCATTAATTTTTCTTAAAACGTTATCAGATTATCTGATCACAATAACCAAGTAATGTGACGTGACTCATATTCCCAATAAACGTGCTCACTGACACCGACGTGGTTTATGTTTATTTCAAGTAAACTTTCTTATACGTCAAGTATAAAAGTTTTCAACTTTTAATTACCATTTTACGTTTTCGTTAACGTATGATTATTTAACGTTCAAACAAAACGTTTGCTATTTATAAGAGCTTTCACGAAACTTTTCAGGCTATTAAATTTACTATTAACTTTTATTTAATATCACTTTAAACTTGTTTTAGTTTGAATAAACACTCCGATAATCCACGACTTAGTTTTAAAATTGAGTATATTAATAATTTTTAATATTTTTATAAGCTTTATGATTCTACCTTACCCGATATTAAGTTTCGTAATTTAAAGACTTAACGTGTATAATTATCGTGATCAAACTATATCCGCTGTATCTTAAAACTTCATTGTTAAGACAAACAATTGTCTCCTTTTCTTATACACAAACCGCCTCTTTTATACCTTTTTGACTATAACCTCACGTATATTATCCACTCCCTCTCATTTGATAAACAAAAAAAAAAAAAAAAGAGATAACTCTTCATCTCTTTCCACTCTCCTCTCCTCTCTCTAACATCACCAACCTTCACACCATCTCTCCCTCCTCTTTTCCCCTGGAGAACGACAACAACAGCAGCATCACCACCATAGCAGCCATCATCATCCTCACCGCCAAGATCAAGGAGGACCAAGGGTTGCGTTAGGGTTTGTTATGGTTCGAGATAACCACCTTAGCCACTCTTCCATCACCACTGCCCTTCTCTTCTTAATTGGTATATTATCACGCCTAATCTACCTTTGTTATCCCTCTTTTGTTCCAACCAATTATAAAGGAATTTATGTAGTTTTCGTGGAATCAAAATAACAATAAAAGAATGTTTTTGGGTATGATTCGTGTGGTAAAGATTCACAAAAGACGTTTGTTTGATTGACTTGGGTCTCGGGTCAAGAACCCGTTTGGGATTCAGTCGACCCACCTGGGTCACGGGTTTGGCAAATGGAATTGCTCATCTCTTGAGTTATATGACTTATTTTGTGGTGTGTTTGTTTCGCGTTTATTCTTGATTCATAAAAGCTACCACGAGGATGTTTGTTTGTTACTGTTGTCGAGTTTAAAAGCCACCACAAGAGTGGTCTTGTTTTCGGTAACAACATAAACACAAGGGCGTGTTTATTTGCTCTGGTTCTCGATCCAAAAGACAGCCCACTGGGGTGTTTGGTTCGCCATGAAGCCACCCAAAGAGGGCATTTGTTTTGCGTGTCACAACCCCAACGAGGGGTATGTCTGGTTGTTTGCTGTCGCAGCCACACCTAACTGGGTGTTTGGCTTGCGTACGTTGACACACCACAGCAACCCAAGAGGGTGTGCCTGGTTTGGCTTCGGCTCACAGCAACGACACCACCAGGGGTGGTTATTGCTCTCGGCTCAATATCAACCCAAGAGGGTATAGGTTTGGTTTTGGTTTTGTTTGTTTCGGCCATCACGACAGCCCCAAAAAGGGTGTTTGTTTACGTGTAATAGCAGCCCCTCAGGGGTGCGTCTGGATTGTGTCTCGGCTCGGTACAGCCACCAACCCGACAAGGGTACATTTGGTTTTGTTTGTCTAGGTCTTGGAATTGCAAGTAAACCTGCTAGGGTGCGCTTGAGTTTGCTTATTACCTGCTGTTGCAGCCACACCCAAGGGGTGTTTGTTTTAAATTTATATATTTTTGGCTTATCTACGATTTAGCTTATTTACTCATTCTGATATTTGACTTATTTACTATACGGATTATTGACTTATTATTGTTCCGGCTTATTTAATTTGGACACATTAGACTTCTATTAGATTTAAAATTTGACATTTAACGGTTTTAATTTGTGTTTGAAAGTGTGGGATCAATTATAGTTATTTTGGGATGACGGTGTTTATTAAGTTAATAGACTTAAGTTAGATCTTTAATGGATATAATTAGTTATAAACCTTATTAGATTAGAACTAGTTATTAAACTAAGTACATAATACTTATTGGACCGAACTTAAATTATTAATAGACTACCCTTTTATGGACTAAATACATATATATTGAACACTGGATGAAGACCGTTGATACTAGACGTTTGGACAACATATGACTATCGGACTATCCTAATACTTAACGGATTTGGACAATATGGATTGTGAATTTGACACACTTGGACATTGAACATATTGAATATTACGGACTATTATCTAACTATAAATCATAGGAATTATTAATTGCTTAAACCTTTATTACTATTTAAATTTATCTAAACGAATTACATATCATCGACGTGCTTTGAATAACGAATCGTGTAAAACTTTTATTCATATACTTATTTTGATCTAAGTTCGATAATAAAACGAGAAGTATAATTTTATCAAATACAAAACTCTCTTTATTTATTATGTTAAAACTTATGATTTAATATAAAATACTCATTATTTGGGAATACTGGGTAAATGCCTTAAACTTAACTATTTACTTAATTTTTACTTAATTGCTATTTGACCTTTACATGCTTATTTCTTATTGTACTTGTGTTACATGTTTTATACTTTGGCGTGCGTTGTCTTGAGTCTATGACCTCATATAACCACATGAATAATGAAACTCAACATTTTACAAACGTTGATACAAATCTTCCACGAAAACTAAAACGTTCAATCTTTCGAAAACTCATACGCATCAATTACTATTCACGTGTCATATTTTGAGATAAACCATATGCCATCAGGTTGTGCCAATGACGTACCATTGTGTCGGTACTTTTGTATCGTGGTGCATTGCTACCTTGTTATACTATTGTGTTACATTTCTCGATGCCAGTCGTGTTAGTTGTGATTCTTATATTTCTTCGGACTAAGGTGAGTTTCACAGCCCCATTTTACTGTTTTACTCTTTTGGGGTGAAAAGCATGCTATGATTACTTAAAACTAAATTGGTTGTGCATTCATGAAATTATGGATTTACTGAACTGATTCAATTTACTGAGCTATGCTCTGCTGTACTGTGCAAACTGGTATGTATGCTTATGTTTGGCGCCTATATATATATGTACGACTGTAAAGTCCCCTGGTACTACACTACTTATTAACTCCTTCCCACTGTACGGGACGAGCCGTTGATGTCTATGGATAGCGCTATTTAGGGGTAGAGCCATCCCCTCACTCTACTAACCGGAGTGCATAGAATCAGTTCTCATGCTAGGTTAGAGCATGTTGTGCGTAGGGGCAGTTCGGCTAAATCGGCTTAAGTAGTGGAACCTTTATGCCATGAACGCACTGCATACATAATGGACCCTTTGAAACTTTGACAACCAACTGATTTTCCGGTTTTGGAAACTACTTGTGTACTAAAACCTGTGAACTCACCAACCTTTGTGTTGACACTTTTAGCATGCATTTTCAGGATTGCAGGCGGTAGCTAAACTTTGGAGGCGCTTGGGCATTGGCATGGCATGGTCATAAAAGACTCTGATGTAAATTTGGGCACCACCTTAATTCTTTTATGGGCCTACATTCTATAATATATATTTTGAAAGATGTAAACATAAATCTTTACGAAATACGATTTCTCAAGTTAAACTGTTGTTATATACATTGTGTTGTGGTACCAATCGAGTAATACCCCGGTAACACTTACTTCCGCTGCAAACCATTATTTTGGGGTGTTACACATACGACTCTGATGTTGATGAAGAACCCACTGCACAGACCATCTTCATAGCTAGCATTTCTCCAATCTTCTCTCCTAAAGTCTCTTCATCTCCACAAGCTGGTCCATCCAAAGACAAACTCATTTCTGAGGTATTAAAATTATACGATGAAGTTGATGAGCAAAAGATATATAACGAAGTACAATCAACTGAAATTTTTGAGTCAGATATTGAAAATATGGGTAATATCAATGTTGTCACATATGATCAATATGTGAAACAAAGTGAAAGTAAGATTGTACCAAGTGATGCATCTTCTGCAGTCAATAATGATTATGTTTTTGATGAATTCATTGCATGTGCCCCTGATGATTCTGTCATCTCTGAACTGAATGCCTATAAAGAACGTGTTGCTATTTATGAACAACGTGCAAAATTTGAGTTGACCACCCGTGAGCAGGAAATGGATGACCAAATGCGTACAACTATTAGAAAAAGTAGGTTTAGAGAAGAAGTATTAAAACAAGAGTTAAACTCCTTACAAGAAAAGCTTTCTAAAACTGCTAAGCAAAAACAAGAACTTCAAGAAAATGTTAAAATGCTTAAGCAAGAATTCAGTGCTAAGGAATCAAAACTTTTGAATGATTTTTCTGTTGGAATCACTCCTAAACTGTATTTCAAGTATTTATATTTCATATGTAATAGGTAGCTTTATTATGGCCTTTATGTTTGTTTAAGGTCTAGCTTATGTAGAAGGCCCATAAGCTTAGGTCCAAGCCCATATAAGAAAGGATGGGAACTAGGAGTGTTGCCCTAGCTTCCCTCCTATTAATACCCTTGTAAACCCTCATTTGAGGGTTGGTTGTTCAAGTTACTCTTTCACATACACTCTACGCCTAAACCTTTCTTTACTTTTACGTGTGTGTGTGTTTGTGTCTTGTTCATCCGCCCCTCTTCTCCTCTCTATCTCTTTCTAGTAAGCTTGTGTTGTAAAACTAGTGACCTAACAGTGGTATCAATCGCCTACTAGTTGGGTGAATCGTTTTGTTTTTGAAGTAGGTTTTGGTCCTACGCGTAAAACTAACGAGTGATACTTTGGTTCGTTTAAAAACTTGTTTTTTACACTTTTTAATCCAAGATTCTTGTACTTTCAATGTTTTAAGGTGTTAAAATACTTGTTTTTGGCAAAAAGTTTCAACCTTTACGCGTGGATTTACGTTTTTAAGCTTGTTTTTGTTCTTGGGTGTCGTTCTACGCGTAACCCGTTTAGCAGTTTTGGTACATCAAGTTTCACACTTTTGTGTTCTTTTGGTACTATTAAAGCTATTCCATAACAAAAATCTGGTTTAGAAACACATTTGGGCAAAATCAAAATTACGAGTAATCCTACGCGTATTAAAACCCTAAAATTACGCGTAAGATTATCCTTGGCTTGATCTTCATTTTCGTGGTTTATTCCGTGTTTTCTTACTTGGATAAGTCTGAAAATACGTCGACTTTGGATATCTTTTTCACTGTGATAGTGTAAAAGATCATTTGGGCAAAAACCCTAAAATTACGCATAAGCACAAGCTTACGCGTAGAAATCCTACGCATAAGATTCACTTTACGCGTAAACTTAAGTCTACGCATAAGGTAATCCTACGCCTAATTTTCTATGCCTAACTTTTGCCTACGCATAACTTTAGTGCTTTTATCCTACTTACGCGTAAGCTAAATCCTACGCGTAACTCCTTATTGTTACGCATAACTTTTGGTGTTTTTACGCATAAGTTCTACTTGGTTCTTGTCTTTTCTACGCATAAGGACACTTCATCAACAAAGGTTCATTCGACTACAAAGATCCATTTTTACTACACAAGTTCATCAACATGTCTCAACCACCATACTCTAACTATTTCCCTCACACTTATAATCATCAACAACAACAACAATTAACTCCACAACATCAACAATGGAATCAACAACAAGCTATTTATCAACAACAATTTAATCAGCAACATACTCCACAACTTGGTGCAATTCCACAACCACAAATGGTTCAACCACCACCAAGCCTTCAAGTTCAAACCTACACAAATGATTTCAATCAACATCCATCAAGGAACACTATGAAGGAACCCACTTGGTTTGCAAAGATGTGTGAAGCTTTAAGCAGCCAACAACCAATTCATGAAGCTGGATCACTTGATAGACCTCCAATGCTCACTCCAGGAAACTACGATCAATGGGTGATTAGGTTCTTTAGGTTTTGTGATTTGAAGAAGCCACATGGAAAATTCTTAAAGAAGGTTATCTTGGAAGGTCCATTTGAGATGCCTACTGTTATTGTACCCAGAGATCCAACTGCTGTTCCACCAAGAGATGAACAAACCAACATTGCTACTGTTGCAGATCTAAATGCTACAGAACTTCTACACTATGAAGCAGATGAACTTGCAATGGAATACATCCTCTTAGGATTACCAAACCCAATTCTTCGTAGTGTTGATGCTCAAAAGACTGCACAAAAAATGTGGGATCATATTCGTCTTCTTATGGAAGGATCTGTACTCAATCAAGAGGATTTGGAATCCAAAATTTACTTGGCTTATGAACACTTCATGATTGAACCTGGAGAGATACTAGAGTCCTATCATCATCGATTTTCAGACATCATCAATGATTTGGATAAACACAACATCATCATGCCAAGAATTGCAGTGAATACTAAGTTCCTGAGTAGTCTTGGTCCTGAATGGGAGAAGTATGTCATTTTTCTCCGTCAAGCGAAGAATATGCATCATTCTACTTATGGATTGTTGTACGATTACTTGAAGCCTCATGAAAAGGAAGTTGATCGTGAAAGTATTCTCCGTGCTCAAATTGCTAAACAGTCACATCCGGATAATCAACAACTTGCCTTGTATGCTCAACAGAATTATCCCTCTCAACCAGCAACTCAACCAACTGCTTCAAACACACCTTCACAACAACAACCTCAACAAAATCAACTGGTTCCATACAACAACAACAATGCTCAAGCATATGTCAGTGAAGCGACTGAGGAAATCGATCCGTTCGAAGCATTGCAACAAGGATTTGTGATGATTGCTAATGCTTTTGGCCGTTACACCAACAAATCCAACAATCGTATTCGTTCCTCATCTAACACACGGACTCAAGCTGTTGTGAACAATGGACGTGTTGAAGTTCAAAATCGTGATTATGGTCGTCAGATGGCCGGTGGTCAAGGGTTTAATGCTGTGGGTAGGAATAACAACAGAGCTCAAGTGGTGGAACAGGGAAATGCTCAGAATCGGTTAAATGGTCTTAGATGCTACAACTGCAATGAGAAGGGACACCTGGCTAATGCATGCCCAAAGCCAAGGACTAGGGGCAGTGCTTATTTCAAAGAGGCTTTACTTTTGGCTCTTAAGGATGAAGCTGGTGGATCTCTCACAGACAAAGAACAGAGCTTTATGGCAGATGCAGACTCAGATGATGATATGGAGGACTTGCAGGCCAATGCAGCTGTTATGTTGATGGCTAATATGCAAGAGTTACACATGAGTGAAACAGGCCCAGTGTATGACACTGATGGCTTGTCTCAGGTACCCGAACAAACCATAATCATATCTGAACTAATATCTCCATCAATATCTGAATCCGGCACGGCTCAGAATGTTCAAAATGAGTCATCTACATCTCATTCTGACGATTTTCAAATAAACCTCGTAGTTACATTTGACGATCCAGATGACCTTATGGTTTCCCTTGATAATCAAATTGACTCCGTGGTTATACTTGAGGATCTAAATAATGATCATGTTGTGACTCACGTTGAACACGATGAACCGTTGCCTCATCCAGATCTTGTTTTGTTACTTAAAGACCAACAATCCCAAATTGCTGAATGTGTTGCATTAAATAAGGACTTAAAAAGTAAAAATGCACTGTTAAGCAAGGACTTTGAATGCTTACAAATGCAACTCAACTTTTTCAAAACTCAAGAAAACCGTGAAAAAGGTTTTGAAGCCGCTTTTGCAAAATCTCATCAAAACGAAAAATATTTAGAGAGACAGATGCGTAATCTAGCCGCCTCGAAGAATGCTTTGTTGTCTGAATTAGAACAACTGAAACACGAACATAAAAAGCAAATTAACGCTCTCACCTTGGAAAATCAAAAAACTAAGGCTGAGTTGTTAAATTGCCAAAAACAGTTCTCCGCATACAAAAAGCATTCAACGAATCGGGTAGATGACCTTCTTGAAGAAATTATCGGCTTGCAAAACAAACTTAAAGAGTTTAAAACTGTTGTTTACAAACATGGTGAATCAGTAACAGCTATTGAGAAGTTTACCTTAAAACCCAATCCAAAAGGATATGGAAAAAATTTAGCTGATTACAAACCAAAGCTTTCACTAAAAACATTCAAACCAACTCCTGAAGTTTCCAGTGCAGAATACAAAATTGATAATACTATTATGAGTGTTGTTGAATATCATCGTCAAGAGGAATTAGATGCAGAAGACGAGAGTCGATCAAAATTAAAAAATGTTGTTTACAACAAACCTTTTAATTATAAAAACGCGGTCACTTTTGTCACACCAACGGATTCTTCTAACACACCAAGGGTTATCATCAAAACACCTGAGTCTTCTAATGTTAATCCCAAAACAGATTTTGCACAAACTTATGGTCCTTTACCTTCAATTAGGGAAGTAAACTCAAAACCTGAAAATCGAAATATTCTTAGATATTTTGACATTTTCATGGCTGACCTCAAAATTTTACAACATGAGATAGAATATCGTTCTAAAATCAAAATTGAACACTTTCAATCGCCTCTGGCGCGAGAACAAAGAGACATTTTTCAGAAAAATCTTTTACCTAATGTTAAAAACTTGAAAAGTTGTGCAATTGCCTGGGAAAAGGATTTTCATAAGGAACTTGGGGTAATGAAAAACGTTTTCGAGAAAACAGAAACATCTATTTCTAACACTAAACGCAAAAAGAAAATGTTGAGAAAAGATGTTGATCGACTCTTGGAAGATGTTATCTGTGCTGATATCCATAATGTTGTGTTACTTTATTCTTTGCCATTTGCATCTGATTACATCTCTGCTGATATTGTTGAAAATGTTGTAACTGTTGAGAACACCGATAATGTGCTTCAGATCGAGTCTTTAAAAGCTGAAAATAAACGATTACTCAATGAAATTTACAATGCAAAACATCGTCTTCATTGGTGTAAAAAAGATATTCACAATCATCAACTTAGTTTTCAAAAGAAAATCGCTCAGTTGAGTGCAAAATCTTCTGATCCTAAAATTGAGCTACTGAATGATCAAAACGTGTCTTTGAAAAGTCAAATCTCAAAATATGAACAAGAACTTTCAAAAGTTAAACAGGAATATGGTGTCATATTTGATTTACTCAATAAGACTCGTCATGAAGCATCAAACGAACTTGATCACTATCTTGCTCACACTAGAGAAGTCATGAATTTTGCTGGTAATATTCGTTCTGAAAATCAAGATTTGATTCACACTATCTCCAAGTTACGGGAAATGTTAGGAAAGTATGAAAAACTTCCGCCTACCGTGATTAAGAGATTAGCACCAGTCACACTTAGTAATCGTGAACCTAGAATCCCTACTGCCAAATCACAAGTTGCTAATGTGTTTCCCTCTACTGAAATAGGAATAGTTGCGTCTTTTCCAAACGTCCGCACTTCACAACCTAGGAGCACTTAATCGAAGAATAGGAAGTTGCGACCTAAGAAAAGATCAATAAGGAATGCTAAAGTAGAAGAACACCCTAGGACTCTGAATAAAACTCATGTTGCTTCCACTATAGATGTTACGTCTGGCAAATGTAATAGAAATAGTGATGTAACGAATGCTAAACCGTTAAGTACTTTTGATATTCAGTCTGATGCACCTTGTGTTATTTGTCGGAAGAGTATGAATTCTGATTGTCATGACAAATGTGTTGCTAAAGCTATAATCTCTCGTTTACAGAATCCTAAGAATCGGAATACCTCTAGACCCACTAATCATTCTAAGTCTGTGCTTGGTATACCGCCTTCTTTAGATTCTAAGGCAACCATTGCTATCACAGTAGCTCCCGCTTCACCTCCTAAGAATGTAGTACCACCTAGTGCATTCACTAAGACTAAAGCAAAGAGTAGTTATAGATGGCAGAAATGGATATATAACACACTAGGATTTAAATGGATGCCTAAACTTATTAATGTGTGTATATCTAATATACCTGCTTCGGAACCCTCTAACATTTCAGGTTCCACATCTACTTCTATTCCATCTGTGTCGTCTGTGTGTAATGCAGGTGATACAGATCATTCTCTGGATTGTTGATAGCGGATGTTCCCGACACATGACAGGCAATCTTAAATTGTTATCAAACTTTATTGCAAAGTTCATTGGCACTGTCAGGTTCGGGAACGATCACTTCGCAGCTATCATGGGCTACGGAGATTATGTCAATGGGAACATCGAAATCAGCAGGGTTTACTATGTGGAAGGCCTCGGTCACAATCTGTTTTCAGTAGGTCAATTTTGTGATGGAGATTTGGAGGTTTCTTTCAGGGAGAAAACTTGTTTCATTCGTGATCTAAAAGGAAATGACCTTATGTCTGGCTCGCGTAATTCTAGTCTCTACACTATCTCTATGCAAGACATGGTTGCTTCCTCTCCCATCTGCTTACTTTCAAAGGCAACATCTACAAAATCCTGGCTATGGCACCGTCGTCTCTCACATCTAAACTTTCAAACCATCACCAACCTTGCTCGACATAAACTAGTTGAAGGACTCCCACGATTCCGGTATTCAAAATATCACCTTTGCTCTGCCTGTGAACAAGGGAAAAGCACTCGTGCTCATTTTCCTTCAAAGGTGGAACACAGCTCTCAGCATGTGCTTCATCTTCTTCACATGGATTTATGTGGCCCGATGCGCGTGCAAACGATCAATGGCAAACGCTACATCTTAGTAATTGTTGATGACTACTCACGGTGGACTTGGGTCTACTTTCTTCGAAGCAAAGACCAAGCTCCACAAATGATCATCACCTTTCTCACAAAAATACAGGTTCAGCTCCGCAACACCGTCAGGATAATCAGAACAGACAAAGGAACTGAATTTGTTAACAAAACCCTTCGTGAATTCTATGAGAAAGTGGGAATTCAGCATCAAACATCTATTGCACGTACACCTGAACAAAATGGAGTTGTTGAAAGACGAAACCGAACGTTAGTGGAAGATGCAAGAACAATGTTAATCAATGCTAAACTTCCAGATTACTTATGGGCAGAAGCTGTATCTACTGCATGCTATACTCAAAACCGTTCTATGATCACAAAACGCCACAACAAAACACCTTTTGAGCTTGTCCACAACTATAAACCGAACCTCAAACACTTTCATGTATTTGGATCCCTTTGCTATCCAAATAATGATCGTGATGATTTTGGAAAGCTCAAAGCCAAAGCTGATATTGGAGTCTTTATTGGATACTGTGACAATTCTAAAGGTTTCCGAATCTGGAATCGTCGAACTAAGGAGGTAATGGAAACGATTCATGCTCATTTTGATGAACTCACGGAAATGGCTTCTGAGTATAACAGCTTAGAACCCGGTCACAACCGTTTAAACTTCCCTCAAACCCCATCATCAGCTGAACAAAGCCCCCAGCTAACTCGTCAACAAATGGAAAGGTTATTTGCTCCTCTGTTCTGTGACGATATTGATGAACATGCTCCAGGTGTATCCGCTGTTTCTGCTGTACAACCTGATAATATTCCTATACCTGATACACCTGCTACAACAACTACTGTTGAAGATGCACCTACACCAGTTGACTCCAACACAACAGTTGAACACACCGCTTCCAACAATGATGAACCAGCTGATGATATTCTGAATGAAGTACCCCCACCTGCAGATTTTGATCCAAATGCGTTCTTAAACCCGTTTGCTAATGAAACTGCTGCAACCGATGTCGCGGAATCTTCAACAAACCATTTGAATCCTCAGAATCTGCACAATGTATACCAACATCAACCCTCTACACACCGATGGACAAAAGACCATCCTCTGGCTAACATTATTGGCAACCCGAATCAACCAGTCGTTACGAGACAACGTCTTCACACAGACGGTGAACATTGCATTTATGCACTCACTGTCTGCCAATCTGAGCCTAAAAACATTAAAGACGCAATGACAAAAGACAACTGGATTGAATCCATGCAGGAATAAATCAACCAATTCAAACGTCTTGAAGTATGGGAACTGGTTGAAAGACCAACAGGGGTCTACGTCATTTGTCTAAAATGGATTTGGAAAAACAAATTGGATGCTGAAGGGAACGTCATCCGAAACAAGTCACGTCTAGTTGCTAAGGGTTATCGTCAGGAAGAGGGAATAGACTTTGAAGAATCGTTTGCTCCGGTTGCTCGTCTTGAGGCTGTTCAGATATTTCTCGCGTTCGCAGCTCATATGAATATGACGGTCTATCAGATGGATGTCAAAACGGCGTTTCTCAATGGACAACTTAAAGAAACGGTCTATGTCAGCCAACCAGATGGATTCGTTGATCCTGAGTTCCCGCACCATGTCTACAAACTGAACAAAGCTCTTTATGGTCTCAAACAAGCCCCTCGGGCATGGTACGATAAGCTATCATCTTTCCTCATTACCAATAATTTCACCAAAGGCTCGGTTGACCCAACTCTTTTTATACAATATCACGGGGCACACATCTTAATTGTTCAAATTTACGTGGATGACATCATTTTTGGGTCTACACATAAAAAGTTTTCAATCGCTTTTGCAAAACTAATGAAGAAAAATTTTGAAATGTCCATGATGGGTGAACTTACGTTCTTTGTAGGACTGCAAGTTCATCAATCACCCCGTGGTATTTTCTTGAGTCAGTCCAAATATGCCCTTGAATTGTTAAACAAATTTGGAATGACAACCTGTGACACTTATGCCACACCAATGGCTCATACCAAGAAGCTAGATGCTGATTTACATGGGAAATTAGTTGACCCCACCAAATACCGAAGTATTATTGGGTCCCTCATGTATCTAACAGCTAGCAGACCTGATATTGTCTTTGCCGTTTATCTATGCTCCCGTTATCAGTCGCGACCAACTGAAACCCACCTCTCTGAGGCTAAAAGAATCCTCCGATACATCAAGGGAACCATTAACTTGGGGATCTGGTATCCGAAGGATTCTGGTTTTGAACTAATCGCTTTTTCAGACGCTGATCACGCAGGATGCTTAGACTCCAGGAAAAGTACTTCAGGAGCACTACAATTTCTCGGTGATAAACTGGTGTCTTGGCAATCAAAGAAGTAGGATTGTACATCGCTGTCATCAACCAAAGCAGAATATGTAGCCATGTCCGCGTGTTGTGCTCAAGTCATTTGGATGAGAACACAACTCAAAGACTATGGTTATGTATTTGACAGAATCCCGATGTACTGCGACAATCGGAGTGCCATTGCAATCTCGTGCAACTCAGTTCAGCACTCGAAATCAAAGCACATCGATCTTCGCTATCATTTCATCAAGGACCACGTGGAACAGGGTACCGTTGAATTATACTTTGTGGGTACTGAATACCAATTAGCAGATCTGCTCACCAAAGCCTTGCCTCCCGCTAGGTTTAATGAGTTGGTCCACCGGATTGGTATGAGGTGTTTGACTCAAGAGGAATTGGATGACCTCTTAAAACAATCTTAAAAACCTGTCAAACACCAAAACATCTTTTGTAAATAATTTTTTTTTTCAAAAACAAAATACAAAAATATAAAATCCGATAAAACAACAAAAATATTCTCCTAATCTATCTTTCTTTCAACATGGCAAGTACATTTCTTCCTTCAACACTGTAATCCTTCAAAATTCAGTATTTTTACGATCACGTGTTGAGGGGGAGAAAACTTTCACTTAACTGTTTCAAAACATTTGTGTACTTGCATGTTACCATATCTCGGTTGTTTCATTTAACAATGGTGGTGAATTTTTTGGTTAAATGACACTCCTCGGACTAAATTTATAACCTTTCATTATTTCTTAAGTCGAGGGGGAGTGTCGTCAAGTTTCTTTCCTAAAAACTTTGTTTGGTAACCAAAATGGAAGTTAAATGGCTTTGTTTGTAAAAGGAAAAGGTGGAGGGACTAAAACTGTCAAAAGGTTAAAGTTACTTTTAATAAAATACCCCACCTAACTTATTCACTTCACATTTATTACACACAACCTAACCAATCTACGCCTAAGAATCAACCAAGAAATCCGTTCTTTTGATCATCTCTTTGTAAGTTGTTTCGTGATTAAAACATGTTTTTAAGCTAAGGTTTCAAATCTCATGCAAATCCAACGGCTAGAAATTGTTTTACGCGTGATTATGTGTTCTACGCATAAGCGTATGAACACACAATCATTGTGTGTGTGTTTGTGGTTAAATGGATTATGTCAAAACGTTTCAAATACATTAATGATATCATTTTAATCATCAAAACCCACCCAGAAACACGTATCAATGATTTTTGAAAATTAGGGTTCTTGTGTCGAATTGGGCGTTTTCGAATGTGAAGTGTTTTGGTCAAACAGGTTGTTGGGTTATGTTCTTATGATGTTGAATTGATGATATCCTTGCTCTATAACCACCCAGAAACTCTAAATTATTAACAATTTGGAATTAGGGTTTAAAGTTCTTAAGTTTGGGTATTTTTGATTCACCATGAATTGGATGTTAATACTTGGTTAGTAGACTCTCACAATACCTTAGACCTACCAGAAAATGTTTGGTGCAATTTCCATGGTTAGAATTGTTACGCGTAATTCTTGAACTATTAGGGTTTTGGATTACGCGTATGTAGTTCTACGCATAACTGCTTAACAAGTGTTCTTGCCATGATTTGTTGTTAAAATGAATTTATGTGTTAATATTGATGATATGATGGTTCTATTTCAGGCTTGTTACTCGTGAAACTCAGAATCAAGGTCATTTGCAACTCTACGCATAAGGATTACCCTACGCGTAGTCATGTTACGCGTAAGAATAATCCTACGCATAACAGTTACGCGTAAGGTTCTACAATGGACTACGCGTATCCTGTGAAGGATATGCGTAAACAGTGACCTCTACGCATAAGGTCTACTCTTACGAGTAAGCCTTACGCGTAAGGTATATATACGCCTACGCATAAGGTCCCCTTTTCCTACGCGTAACATTTCTTACGCGTAAGTTAGGATCCTACGCGTAAGCTTTCGTCTACGCATATGTCAATACTGTTTACGCTTAACTTTGCCAAAACTACGCTTAACCCTGGATTGACCTTCATGATGAATTGTTACGTGTACAAACTTGTAAATAAACTAATCATGACGTCACGAATCCAATAATGTCACTAATAAACTTAATCGCTTAATATGTTGTGAACAATAAGTGATAACATAAACTTTAAAACTTAAAGTTAACTAACTCACGAAACATTTCACGACGTCATTAGACTATTGGACATACAAGTGACTTAGGACTCGTAACAATCATTGACACTGTACATTCAGTAACTAGACAAAAAGACCTTCTGTTGACTAACATTATGTCTTTCGATATGTTGGTTCTTTTGGCTAATGTTATTTCAGATCACGACATGGCTGAACAAATGAATGTGGATGCATCTGAAGTTCTCTCCATTGCTGATATCTATCCTTATGGCTATCCAATGAAGATAGGAAAGAATAATCTCCGTGTTGACTTTGACACCCTCACTTGCTCAGAATCTTCGTGTCTAATTGCTATTGATATTCTGAAGACTCATCCGTATCAGAATATGCTCACTCACTCTGCAACTGTTCCTGAGATCTATATCCAACAGTTCTGGAACACTATGGAAAGGGTCAAAGGACGGACTGCTGTGACGGTGACTCTGAATCACAAACAAGTCACCATTACACCTGCAGACTTAAGGGCTGTTCTCCTAATTCCTGAAGTCGATCCAACCAAACTATATGCCACACCTGCTGAAGAGCTCACTCTCCAATTCTTAATCGATATCGGTTATGACGAGGCTACAGGAGTAATCACCAAGCATTCTCACGTAGAGCTTAAGAGTATTCCTCAACCATGGAGAACTCTCTACATGATCATCACCAAGTCTGTTTTTGGTCGTGACAGTGGCTATGAGCTTCCTAAGCTCATGGAACTGCAAATATTTTGGGCATTGGTCAACATGAAACACATCGCTATCGAAGCTCTGATTTGGGATGACATGATGTCATTTCTCAACAAGCTTGGCTCAAAGATTCCCTACATCAGATATACTAAACTGTTGATCCAGAGAGCACTTGGACTTCATCCTGATGTTCCCAAGAGGCTCAATGACCCCGACAATCACGATATGTTGACGGAACCTATTCTATCTGTCAGAATTAAGGAATCGTCTACAAAGAAACAAGGTGCTGTGTTGCCAGATTTCCTTCTAACTGAAGATGTCAGAAAGCTCGAAACGTACAAAAGGTATCTGGAAGCAGTTAGACAAGGCAAAGTTGGTCATCTCGACGAAAAATCTTCTGGAACACCTGTAAGAAGAACCAGAAGAGGAAGTGCAGGAAGCGCAACAAGTACTGTGAGTCAAAAGAAGTTTCCTAAAAGGAATCCTCCTTCTAAAAGGATTGTTCCCGTAAAGGAATCCGAACCTATTCCCACACTTGAACCGCAAAGAAAGCTTGAGGACGAGAGCTCTGAAGATACTGATACAGATGAAGAGTTTCATTACTCTGCAACTGCAACCGAAGCACCTGCCTCAGTAGCAAAACCTCCAAGTCCTCCAGCTGTCCAAGAAAAAGGGAAGACTCCAGCAATTGTACCCTATGATGAGAGCTCTGAAGAAGAAGAAGAGCAACTGGATAAATCATACAGGAAGAAGTTTACAATCGTCAGACACCTTCAAAAAGCTGAAGAATTTGCTAAAGATCAAATGGGTGGCCCCAGAGGATCAAGTGGTGCTGCCCACTCCTCTCCAAATCCTGATGCGGTTAATCAACCCGATAAGGGATCTGGTACCACCACTCTTCTGCAACAACAACAGCTTGTGGAGGATACAATCAGATATGACTTTGAGGAACCAGAAACCAAGAAGTCTGAGAAAGAAAAGTCTAGAGATGACGATGATGATTATACAAAGTTTCTTCTAGACAGTCCAACACACTCAAAGGAGAAAACCTCAGAAACTCCTAAGGACCTGAAGTCTCCTCATGTCTCCTCATCATCAGACTCTTCATCTCATTCATCACCACCACCATCTAAGAAGTCAACCAAATAATCATCCAAATCCGTGAAGAAACCACCTAAATCTTGGATTTCTCAGACTCATGAAATAATTGTGAAAGCTGTCCAACAAGTCAGAAAGAAGGACATACTTTACAGAAAACTGAATTGGTTTGCTGACCAAATACAGTACTTAAATGATGAGAAAGACAAGATGCAGAAAGAAAGGAAATTTGTTCAGAAGTTCATGAAGAGTCATCGTAAAGAGGAACTGAACGAAATGATCGAAGGTTACACTAACAAGTACCTTCAGGATATCGTTCCTAAAGTCCAAAAGGAACTGGAGAAGACAGCAAGAGATCATACCCACAAGTTTCTTCTCGACACTGTCCCCGGTGTGACTAGAGAAGTATTTTCCAGACAACTCACCCCTAACATCGTCGCATTGGTTAAACATACAATGGCCAAAGAAGTTGATCTCTCTGAATCTGAGTTAATCGCTAAACTAGTGATGCAAATGTCATAGCGATCTGGAACGTTTACTTCGGATGAAGCCAAATTTTTCGAAGGTCTACTTGATTTTCAACTCAGATCATCATGCAAGGAGTCAGCCGATCAACCCAAACGGCCAAGAGATGACGATGATAAGGATAAAGACTCTGCACCAAAATGTCAGAAGCAGTCTGGTGAATCTTCTTCGATGCCACCTCCTCTACAACGGACTTCTTCTCAACAGAAGTCTCCTCCACGTCGATCTTCTACTGATAAACCTCAGGACGATTCCGAGTTACCACCCCTGACTCAAAAAACAGGTGATTACGTTGAGTATACGGGTGGTGACGATGAAGAGGTCCTTGAGCCCCAACAACAACCCACCTCTCCCAAACAAGGACAGAAACCAGCATCATCATCTAAGCCTTCGAAAAAGAAGAAGAAGACGCTTCATACTGACGTCGTATCATGGCTAGATGACGATAAAACTGAAGAATTTGAATGGTTTGCTACACTTGTTAACAACACTCCTTACCCTGAAGAAGGTCAAGAATTGGTAGACGGCAGTACCTTGGAGCATGCAAAGATTTTGCAAGAAAGGTTCCGTGTGAAGAAGATGACGAAATATGAATTGAAGCGCATCAAGAATGAAGCATTCCTACTTTTGAAAGACAGCTCGGAAAGTGCAATCGAGGTTGAATATCACCTTGATAACATTGCTCGAGCCATGTCTAATAACATGGATTGGCTCAACCCAGAAGCAAACATCGACTTCACCAAACGGGACAATCCTCCATATTACACCGACTGGTCTCGACCTCTACCTACCATTGGCCAACCTGATCAGCCTCGGATTCCTTTCAGACATTTCTTCAACAAAGACTTAGATTTTCTTCAACATGGTGGCGATGGTTCAAGGAAATACGCTACATCTCTGACACTTCCATTCCCTGCTGCAATATACTCTGATTGTATAGCCATCGAGGAACGTGCTACCCACATGTTCTCCGACAAAGTGGTAGCATATGACCAAGATGCAATGTATGGGATTCACCATTGGCTGGAACGCCGAAGAATCTACTACAGAAGCTGCTTGGTCCAGAAGTCTCAACATGCAGTGTTCAGTACTAAAAGTATCGTGGCCATCCAACATGTTGGTCTATCGTCTAAATGGGACTACACTTTTCTCAAGAAGATTGTGGTCAAAAGACAAGACGAAAGGGACTATGCATTCTCTGAAGCTGACTTTGAGAATTTGAACATCAACGATATTGAAGACATGTATCTTGCCAAAGTTCAAGGTCGCATGAGACAATTTCCAACTGAAGTACAACGTGAATTCATCAAGTCACTGCTCATCTTCATCAGACGCATAGTCATCAAAGAACGTGTTGAAGATCTTCAGCTTGCCGTTGAATCATATCAGAAACGTGTCAACCTCACTCCTCCAACGCTTGATCTTCCCGACATCAGTCAGCTAACTCAATATACGCTCATCAGCAAACCATTCGGAGTTGTTTACCGCAGTGAACTTCAAAGAAACTGCTTAATGGCATGTAGTGAACTTCAGAAATTCGGGGATCATACCTTGAAGCTGGTAAGGGATGGATTGGCGTACAGGTTGAAGGATATACGCCTGAAAGTTGGGTCTCCTAAGCGCTGGAATTCTCAGGAAAGGAGGGATGTGAGAAGGATCATCACCATGATTGATGAACGGTTGTTTAGAAGGGATCAGTTTAGAACGTTGGAAAGTTTTGTTGGTGGTCGACCCAGGATCAACATCACCGGCTATCAACGCCCTGTTCGTACACCTGGGAACATCACGGCACTTCCTGGTACTCCTTGAATTGGTTCTTTCATTAAAAATTTGGATGTATGATGTTATATGTCAATGGCTTGTGCACACATAACAGTGTACAACCCGTAATGGTCAAGAAAGGACCCTGTGGTACGCCTCAGTGCCACAATCCTTATAAAAGGAGCGAAAGCTTCTTATTTTTTGAGTAAAACCTATCAAACCTTTCATTTTTCAAGGTTTTGCTCAAAAACACAAGTACTTCCCCATATGATTTTCAAACCTCAACCGTTTATATCACTAGTTGAGGGGGAGTATTTCTTGAAAACTTTGTTCACAAATTGTTCACAGTGGTCACTCTTCCCGCAACACTCGAAATGGTCATATTTATTCTCAAACGTTTCAAAAATAACATTTTCATATGCCATTTTTGAGGGGGAGAAAATTTGTGTGATAAGAAATATGTTGTGCAAAATGCAAATGAATCTGTGTACCTCAGACTTAACCAACAAATTGACGGTACTAAACTGTTTGTAACTCGAAAAGACTTGTCCTGGACGGGTAATAATTTCAAGCTAGTTCGCTTGTAATGTAAACGTGTCTCGCAAAGGACTTGTCCAAGTAGAAAGTACCATTCGAGGCCTGGACACGGGGTAATAATTTCAAGCTAGTTCGCTGTAATGTAACGTGTCTCGCAAAGGACTGCCAAGTAGAAAGTACCCTTCGAGAAACTCCTGATAGACATGAACTCTGACGGGTATGAAACCCTTTCGAGGTTTGTCTACACCTTCAAGGTAGTTATTAGAGCTAGTTGTCACCTAAAAGCTGACAATGTAACTCTTTAACTATGCAACGTAACCGTGTCTCGCGGGGGATTGTCTATCTTCAGTGGATCAATTCAAAAAGTGCGCGCTCTTTCCTCACAGTGCATTTAAACCATTAATACTCTTAAGCATATGTGGAGGGGGAGTATTTATGCAAAACTTCATCTCTCATAGTGGTTCAAACATGTTTTTCATTTACAAACCCTTTGAGAGATATTTTCACATACAATGGTTTTAATGGCAACATAGGTTAGTCATGGAGTTATAAGGTGACTAAGGTTAGGAATAACCGTCCTATGATCCGCCAGAGCCGGAGGGATCTACCCAAGGACACTACCATTAGTTAGTGTTAGAAGTCCTTAGGAATGATTGTAAAAAGGAGAATATGAGAATCGGAGAAAGAAGGAGTTGAAGAATCAAAAAGAAATGTAAAGTAAAGGGTGAAAAGAAACAGCCCTCCAGATTATTCAACTTAGGGCAGACACCGGGTTCAATTCATATGCTACTGTCTGTCACTTAGTGACACCGGTATTGAAGATTAAAATTCGTCATGGACCCAGTGACGCATGCACTAAACCTTCTTAGCTACTCAAGTTTCTCTCAACAGAAGCTTGTTTCATTCTCAAAGGGAACCCTACGTAAACTATTGGCTTTCTCTTAGAGATCGCTAGTATTGAAGAAGGAGACCCTCTCCCTAGTCTCCGCTCAAGAAAACCAAAACGCACCATTGAGTCTAGAGCCACGAGATTCATCAAAAGATCTCTTAGGAACACTTGACATTTAATCACTTGATGATCAACAAATAAGATTATCAGTGGTTCATATCGAGTCCTTCACAGATCTTAGCAATCTGTCGAGAACATTTATGAGAGGTTCACATCTGAGATCCTCAGTGATTGAATGGAAACTCCTGCCAGGGTCAACATCAAACAGCCCTGATAGCAGGTCACTTTGGTAACTCCCTGTGGATTACGCGGAGTGTGTCTTAAATGGTCTACAGTCGTGAGGTGATGCTTCGGTGTACCTCAGCGACTCATCTGAACTGTAGATGTACTTCGGTACATCGCGTTATCTCACTTGTGGGACTCCAGTTCAGGAACGGCCTTTGTAAGAATTAGAGTTGTGTTTTCACACTATGCTGTTAACACTCTCGAAGTTCAAACTTGTAAGTGCCGGAAACCGCTTATTACTAACCGTTTGAAATGTTTTCTTCTTATGGAAGCTCTGGAGCGGAATGATCGTGCTGATTCTTCTCATGCTCACGCCAACATCATCACTAATGGAAGTTCTATTCAAAAGCAACACAACCGTCTGAATGATTCTTCGTCAAACCAAAGAATCTACAATGTTAAAGACTTAGAGAACTTCATCAGTATTGAATTCCAACGTCAAAGAGCGTGTGAGCATGTTGAAGAATGACGTGGAGACACTGGAGCAGCGAAGCAGACCTGAGGCAGACTGATGCAGACAACAACATACTATCACTTTTACCACAAAGAACAATGATCAAAGAACAAAGTTAAAGATGACGTCGAAGCATAACTGTTCAAAGATAACTATCTCTCTACACTGGGGAGATTGTTCGAATCAAGGCAATTCCTCTCACAAGAAAGAAGAATGTCAGAAGACGTCAGAGCTACTATTACATCAACGCCTTCACCGTTTACATTCATATATACTTGAGGGGGAGATTGTTGGAATCACTCCTAAACTGTATTTCAAGTATTTATATTTCATATGTAATAGGTAGCTTTATTATGGCCTTTATGTTTGTTTAAGGTCTAGCTTATGTAAAAGGCCCATAAGCTTAGGTCCAAGCCCATATAAGAAAGGATGGGAACTAGGAGTGTTGCCCTAGCTTCCCTCCTATTAATACCCTTGTAAACCCTCATTTGAGGGTTGGTTGTTCAAGTTACTCTTTCACATACACTCTACGCCTAAACCTTTCTTTACTTTTACGTGTGTGTGTGTTTGTGTCTTGTTCATCCGCCCCTCTTCTCCTCTCTATCTCTTTCTAGTAAGCTTGTGTTGTAAAACTAGTGACCTAACATTTTCTAATCTAAAAACCTTGAAAAACAAGCTTGAAAATAAGTTGTACGTACAAGGAAATACCATTCAGACTGCTCACTTAATCACTAAGCATAGAGTTTTAAGCGATAAGCATAGTGTTCCCATTATAGATAAACCCAAGCCTGAGTACGGGAAGATTTCAAAAGCAGCTCAAAGTGTAATCTATGATGGCAATGAGATTCTTAAACCTAGACAAAAACCTAGTTGCTTTGAGTGGACAGAGGAAGATAAGAAATTAGATGAAATCACTAGGGAGAAGATGAACAAGAAACTAGATGATCCTAAATGTAAAGAGAAGAAAATAATTATCACACCCCATGACTACAAAAAGGAGAATTGGATCTCATTGAACATGTTTAAGCCTCAAACATTGTTGACTCCCGAACAAGTGTTCTGGAAAATGGACTTAGATAAGCAGAAAGCGGAAAATATTGTTGAAACAAACCCTCCCCTTAGGAAAATGCCTAAAGCGACTGTGTATCCTCCCAATACACCAATGCATCTAGTTCCTAGAACTATTGCCACTAAAAGCAAGACCTTAATAAGTCAATACGTTATCTTTCAACTATTTGTTGATTTTGAGAAAACTTGCAAGAAAAGGATCACACCCACTGGTATTACTGAAGGGGAAAGGGGTTTTGAGCAAACAAAAGAATGTTATTTAACTGAAGTCATGCCTTTCTTTAAACAACTAAAATACCATTTTGAAAGTCTTAAAAAGGGAATGAATTTAGACATTAAAGAAATGGAAAAGGAATTTGATGCAATGATAGTTGAGGTTAGTGATTATGAGCGTGCACTAAAATATAATGAGATTGAGAGGAAGAACTTGCATACATTGAATGAGACTCTTATTACTGAATGTGTTGCTCAAATTGTTCCATCAACGCTTCTCAATTTCATGAATTATCTGTTGCCCTGAAAGTCCCCCATGATCGTGTCATTGAGCTTGAAAAGACTAATTCTAAACTAACTGAGAAAATTGAACTGGATGATCACGACAATGTGGTTAAACATTTTTCTAAATTAGAGGTTGAACATTTTAATCTACAACTAAAATATCAACATCTTAAAGAAAATGTAAAAACTTCAAATATCAAGACATCCTCAGATGCTCTAGAGTTTGATGCAGTTTTTCAAATAAACAAACGTGATGAACAGATTCATGCTCATTGTAACACGATCAGAAAATTGAAAGCCCAAATCTCTCAATTAAAGGGTGAAAAGAACAATGTGACTGGCTCCCAAATGCCTCCTCCTTTAGATTCTCAGAATTCTCAAACGTTTCATCTTCAAAACTTAGTAAATGCATTACAAAAGGAAAACGAAAGTTTTCTAGAAGAAAATGAAAAGGTTAAACGTCATTTCAATGAGTTATTTGAATCAATAAAGGTCACTCGTAACAAAAACAACGAAAAAATAGCTTCATTGCAAAAGGAAATTGAGAATCTGAAGAGCCAGGTAAAATGGAAAATGCCAATGACCAATGGGGAGAATGGTGTATCAAAGGTTCACTCTAGTAACAAATATGCTTTGTCTGTGAAATATGTTCCCCCTCATCTCAGGAATAACAAAATTGCTATTCAAACATATTTCTCATCCCTTAAGGATTGTCTAGAATGTCTACGTGAGATTGTTGAAGAGGATAAATTAGAGAAACCACTTGACAATGCAATTGGGCATGCATGCTTATATGCCAAACAATCTCAAGAAATTCTAGAATGCTTAATCACAATATGCCCAAAGTCCTTAGGTGAGAGAGTTAATCCTTTGATTCCATGTTCGATGCCTAGTGCCAAGTATGATATTCATTCGATGCCCAATGTTTTGAATGTGAACCTTAGTGTGCCTTTAAGTAGTTCAGATTCCAGATCTGTTAATGCTAAGAAAGCGAACTCTAGTGTGCCTTCTAGGAGTACAAATCCCAACACTTCTAGTGTTAAGAAAGTGAACCTTAGTGTGCATGCATGTAATTCAGATCCGAGAACATCTAAACAGGAAATGCAAAGAGTAGCAAAACCAACTAATGTTCACATTCCCTCTACAGGAGTAATCAGTGACATTAAAGCGAGCAGGTCAACGTCTCAAGACAATACAAGAAATGATAGGACCTCGCAAGCTAAGAATGTGCATTGGAAGAAAGTAGAAGACCAACCTAGGAACTTTAAGCTTGAGTCGAATAAAACAAATCGTGTTGATTCTAGTATTAGCCATAGGCGTACTGTAATTAATTCGAATTCTGATACTATTTGCAAACCTTGTAATGATGTCTGCTTGATTTCTGTTACTAATCATGAATGTGGTATGAATACTTTGTCTAATACTGTCAAATCCCCAGTGAATCTTGTCAATGAAAATTATCATGCTAAGAAGGCGAAAAGGCAAAGGCGAAAGAAAGTTAGAAAATAGTGGAAACCCACAGGAAGAACATTTAGTAAGATAGGCTATCATTGGATACCTGTTGGTCATAAGACTAATCAGACAATGGCCACTAGAAAATGGATGCCTACTGGTAGAACTATTCCCTTAAGAAGTGAGCACACTTTGAATAGGGCTAATACAGACACTAGTACTGCATCTATTCATGATGATTCCATTGCCTTAATTTCTGATATGAATGCTTCTATTTCTGATGTGGGTGTTCCAACCATTGTTACTAACCAAATGGAACCCATTCTTGCATGGGGATCCCAATTATCCAGTTATCCATTCTTGTCTGTGTTCAACTGCAGATCGTTCAAATCGTTCTGTGGTACCTGGACTCAGGCTGTTCCAAGCATATGACTGGCGACCGGTCGCGGCTCATGAACTTCGTGAGTAAATTCATCGGGACAGTTAGATTCGGGAACGACCATTTTGGAGCTATTATGGGTTATGGAGATTATGTGGTTGGTAAAAGTGTAATTTCCAGGGTATATTATGTGGAAGGTCTTGGTCATAATTTGTTCTCTGTTGGTCAATTATGTGATTCCGATCTAGAAGTAGCCTTCAGAAAACATACTTGTTTCGTTAGAGAACTTGATGGTGTAGAATTGTTAAGAGGTACCCGAGGTTCAAACCTATACACCATATCTATCGATGACATGATGAAGTCCTCTCCAATCTGCTTGCTGTCAAAGGCTTCTAAAACAAAGTCTTGGTTATGGCATCGTCGTCTCAATCAGTTGAACTTTGGTACCATAAACAACCTTTCCAGAAAGGATCTAGTCAGAGGCTTACCCAGATTAAAATATGAAAAAGATCATCTTTGCTCAGCTTGTAAATTGGGAAAAAGCACGAAATTTGCCCACAAACCAAAACCCACAAACTCTGTAATGGAAGTTCTTCATACCCTTCATATGGATCTGTGCGGTCCAATGAGAGTGCAAACAATTAATGGGAAGAGATATGTGTTAGTAGTGGTTGATGACTACTCCCGATTCACTTGGGTTAAGTTTTTGAGGACAAAGGACGAAACTCCAGATGTCATCATTAAACTCATTAAACAACTTCAGATCAGACTCAACAAAATAGTTCGAATCGTCCGAACTGACAATGGAACTGAGTTTGTTAATAAAGTACTCAATGAATTTTATGAAAATGTTAGAATCAGTCCTCAAAGAAGTGTTCCTCGAACTCCTCAACAGAACGGTGTAGTTGAAAGACGAAACCGAACTCTTGTAGAAGCTGCAAGGACAATGCTGATCTACTCAAAGGTTCCAATGTTTCTATGGGCTGAAGCTATTGCCACTGCTTGCTACACTCAAAATAGATCTCTAATTCACACATCTCATGGAAAGACTCCATACGAACTTGTCAACAATCGAAAACCTGATCTATCATACCTTCATGTGTTTGGTGCTTTATGTTATCCAACTAATGATGGTCAAGATTTAGGAAAACTGAGAGCCAAAGTAGACAATGGAGTATTTGTAGGCTATGCACCAAACAGAAAAGGTTACCGAATCTACAATAAGAGAACCCGAGATATCATGGAAACAATTCACGTTACGTTTGATGAGCTGATCGGTCAAATGGCTCCTGGACAATTCAGTTCAGGACCCGCACTTCAAAACAGTCCCATTGGTTCATCCCTTGTACCAAATTCTTCTCTAGCAACTCTATATGTACCTCCATCTGAAGATGATTTAAAGAAATTATGTGACCCTATGTTTGATGAACTCTATGAGCCAAGTGCTAATGAACTATCAATTCCCACAATAGAGGCTGCTCATATTCCTGAGAATGAAGTCAATCCTTCAGTCTCAATGTCATTAAGTCAAGAAGCGCCTGCTGCTGATAACTCAGTCTCATCAACAAATCATCAATCTTCGAATGCACATCATGGAACTGCTTCTGGCATCAATGATGAAGTTAATCCCTTTGCTACTCCTGAAGATGCTCCATTTGAAAACATATTTGCTCCTGAATCATCATCAGAACCATCTTCTTCAGGAGACATCGACTCTGCTACTTCAGTCCCTCAACAACTACCACATGAACACCTCAGAAAATGGACTCACGATCATCCATTAGACAACATCATTGGAAATCCCTCTCGTCCAGTATCCACACGGAAACAACTTGCAACCGATGCCTTATGGTGCTTCTTCAACTCCTTACTCTCTAAGATCAAACCAAAAGATGTTAAAACCGCCATGAATGAAGATAGCTGGTTCAATGCCATGCAAGAAGAAATTCATGAGTTTGATCGACTTGATGTATGGGAGTTAGTACCTGCTCCAGATTGTGCTATGATCATTGCTCTAAAATGGATCTTCAAAATGAAACTTGATGAGCATGGTGATGTGTTGAAGAACAAGGCTCGATTAGTTGCTAAAGGATACCGTCAAGAGGAAGGTATTGACTTTGAAGAATATTTTTCTCCAGTTGCTCGAATCGAGGCAATCAGAATCTTTTTGGCTAATGCTGCTAGTAAGAACATGGAAGTCTATCAGATGGATGTAAAGACGGCATTTCTGAACGGAGATCTTAAAGAAGTCGTCTACGTCAGCCAACCGGAAGGATTTGTGAATCAAGAGCATCCTACTCACGTTTATCGTTTGAAGAAGGCTCTTTACAGTTTAAAGCAAGCTCCAAGGGCATGGTATGATACACTGTCAAAGTTTCTTCTATCTACCGGATTTAGCAAAGGAGCAGTTGATCCAACATTGTTCACCAGGAAGTCAGGCAAACATTTAATTCATGTTCAAATTTATGTTGATGATATCATCTTTGCCTCGACTGACCCCAATGAGTGTGACCGTTTTTCAAATGAAATGAGTTCAAAATTTCAAATGTCAATGATGGGACAAATGTCATTTTTCTTGGGATTACAAATTTCACAAAGTCCCGGAGGCATTTTCATAAATCAATCTAAATATGCAACTGAGATCTTAAAGAAATTTGGATTTGATTCAAGTGACCCTGTTGACACTCCCATGATTGATCGAACCAAACTAGATGAGGACCACTCAGGGATCATGATTGACCAAACAAAATATCGTAGTATGATTGGATCCCTGATGTACCTCACTGCTAGTAGACCAGACATCTTGTTCGCTGTTTCCATGTGTGCTAGATACCAGGCTAAGCCTACTAAAAAGCACCTTGAAGCGGTTAAACGGGTCTTTCGGTATCTCCAAGGAACCATCAATATGGGACTTTGGTACCCGAAGGACACCGGTATGTCACTAACAGCCTATGCAGATGCTGATCATGCAGGATGTCAAGATACTCGTCGAAGTACGTCTGGAGGTGCTCAGTTTTTGGGTGATAAGCTTGTGAGCTGGTCTTCAAAGAAGCAAATGAGTACTTCTATTTCCTCTACAGAGGCTGAATACATAGCCATGTCATCATGTTGTGCTCAAATCCTATGGATGAGATCTCAATTATCTGACTATGGCTTTGAATTTTGATAAGGTTTTAAAAGGTACCATTTTGAGGGGTCGTTTTAGTCCTTATTTGATCACTTTTGTATCCGTTATTACTTAATATCGTTCCTTTTCACTTTTTAGGTCTCTTGAAGGCAAAATGCTGGAATGGCACTTATTTGGACGAAAAGGCGCGAATATATGAAGAAAATGGCCAAAGTCAAAATCGAGACACTCACGGTTGCTGAAAGTAGAAGGCGACGGCGTCAGGTGCTAATGGCGACGCCGTCCCAAAATTATTGTGACGGTCCAGAACCCAAAACTCGTAGTTTCAAGCGACGACGTCCAGTTGTAAAAGAGTAGGCCGTCGCTACTCAGACGGCCTAGATGCAATCCAGACGACGTCAGAAGCTGAAGAGGACGGCGTCACGGACATAAGGTGACGCCGTCGCAAGGTTAACGTGGCCAAGACGAAACCCTAATGACGGCGACACGACGGCGTCACTAAACATAAGGTGACGCCGTCGCAATTGTAATCTTATATATAGAATCCGAATTTTTCAGCCTTTAGAGGAGAGTCTTTGGAGTAAAAACCTAAAACCGAACCTAAGGTGTCTTGTACAGTATTTTAGGGTTTTAAACCCTATCTTACATCAAGATAAGTCTTTACTTCATTAATTCAATTATGTCTTTGATTATTTGTGTGTATGCTTGCATGTTCTCCATGTCCGGCTAATTTATTTGTGTGTTTGCTTAGAAAGTATGAAACTTAACTATTGAATATTGATTGGTTGTTTCTTATCTTAGTTGATTAATGATCTAGTAATGCGATATGTCATTCGTTGTGTACTTAATGCTTGATTCATCTTTGTGAACCTTAGAATATAATTACCTGAGTAGTTGTAGGCTAAACCATCCAAAGAGCGCCTTAGAGTAGGAGTTTATCATCCCTAGTGGGTTTGTATACGAGACCCTTTGGTAAGTTCAAAGAGTTAGGGAGAAACGCATACCCTACAACTTTAGACACACAACGCAACTAGGAATAAGACGTGACAACTCAACCATCAATAGGAGATAATTAAGGAGTAGTACAACCTAAGTAAACACATCTTTAAACTATCATACGAGCACACATTAATTAGACATAGACTCCCACAACCTTAGCTTAGATAATTAGATAATAGTAGAGTAATCGGTAGAAATACCAACCCCCCAAATCCAATACCCGAGATTCGTACCTTTCCCTTGCATAAAACATAAAAAGATAAAAAAATAATCTTCCTCAACCTTAACCTTAGCGTAGTAACTCCTCACTAGCATTCCTATTCCCCTAGAGAACGATATCAATACCCGTGGCTTACCCTAATTACTACACTACAACGATTAGGTTCACTGCCTAGGGTGTTATAAAACTTGCTCGAAGAAAAGGAAGTTTCCTTGACCCCGAACGACGCGTGTAGCGTTATCAAGTTTTTGGCGCCGCTGCCGGGGAGTAGAATAGCTAGTTAGTAGTCCACCT
The DNA here is from genome assembly GCA_019973895.1 of Chrysanthemum seticuspe. NCBI lineage: Eukaryota > Viridiplantae > Streptophyta > Magnoliopsida > Asterales > Asteraceae > Chrysanthemum > Chrysanthemum seticuspe. Next base: position 72,093,087 of record BPTQ01000006.1, on the reverse strand, counting down.
CGTTTAGGTTTCTTTGCTTGATTCCTATCAAGTAAACTTTTTTTCTCATTTGTAGCTTTCTCTTAGTCTATCCCCCTTCTTCGTGACTTTTGTTCGTAACCTCATCACTTTTCATCATGGAAGGTGATAACCCACTACCATTCATCAACCCACCACCAAATGACCCGCCAAGAGCCCGTACTCTTGGTGAATACTCAAGACCAAGCCACCTAGGCTATAGGAACACCATTGAGCTTCCCGACCAAGCCCAAACTACGGCCCTGCGATCCGACACCATCCGGTTGGTGCAAAACGGATGTGCATTCCATGGACTTCGTTCTGAAGATCCAAATCAGCATCTGAGGGATTTCCTCAAAATCGTCGATTCCATCGACCTTGATGCTACTACTCGAGAGACCACGCGCCTGCGTCTCTTCCAATTCTCTCTACGGGACCAAGCTAGTAATTGGCTTGAGCGACTTCCCGCCGGCTCCATCTCAAGTTGGGATGATCTTACCTCTCGCTTCCTTGCTTAATTTTTCCCACCAGGGAGAACCACTAAGCTTAGGAATGACATCTTGATGTTCCAACAATGTCAAGGTGAATCTCTCTACGAAGCATGGACCCGATTCAAGGACTTACTTCATAAAGTCCCTCATCACGGCATTGATCTTTGGCACCAAGTCCAAATCTTTTATGATCATGTCAATCTCTCTCTCCAACAAACCATTGATTATGCCTCCGGTGGAAGGCTACGTAACCTCGATGCTGAGGCATGCTGGGAGATTATTGAGGACCTTGCACAATATGAAGAGGAAGGTTGGGAAATTCCAGTTGTTCAAGAAAACGGGTCAACTTCCCGAGCGCAAGCAATTATGAGTATGGAGGCCCAAGTGAAAGCATTAATGGGAGTAACCACGCGTGCTGATGAACACATGAATGCGGTCAAGGAATTTTTGATCCCAAGAAAATCCAGGCAGGATGAATTCGAGGACATTATGTTGACATTTGTCTACAAGCAAGAAGAGGAAATAAAACGCCTCGAAGCTCAAATGCGAATAACTCATGACACTTTCTTGGGCCTAGCTAACAACTTCATGTCGAGCATCCGTGGTGAAATCGCAAAGAAAAATATACCTAAAAAGCTTGAAAAGGTGTATGCGATACCAGGACATACCAGGGTGACTCCCGAACCTTCTCCCTTAGTAAACCTCGATGAATCATATTCTTGCCTAAACCCCGGTCTCAACGTTTCTCACTTGTTCCCTAGAAACACATTCATTGGAATGGTGCACGTATCACTTCCCGATTTTCCCAATGTAAGGAAAAGTTCTTTTGGTTTTAAACCTGGAAAAAAAGAACCTCACCCTCAAGACTTCGGAACTTCTGAGATCACGATTGAAAGACAATTTTACATATGCATTGCTTACCATAGTGGAGATTACTGGTGGAATAACCAAATTGATTTTAAAATAAAAACCAAGTTTCTTGTCAAAAATAGTAACCAGATCTTTGATCCGGGCGGACTGAAAAAAAAAAAAAAAAAAAAAAAAAAAAAAAAAAAAAAAAACTGTTTTCTTTTACGAAAATTTGGGCGTGACGCCGTCACACTTTAACGAGTGACGCCGTCGCTAAGCCAGATCAGACGTATTAATACAACACCCATCTCTTTCATTCTTTACCCTACACATTTTTTATCCGCCCCACACCACACAAAAACGTATTCCCCACATCAAATCCACCATTTTTTCACAGCAATCTCCACAAGGTAAGTAATCTACTTTGATCTTTGTCTATTCAATTGTTCTAATTCATGTTCAATTTCGTTTTCCCCTCTTTTCTCAAATCCGAAAAACCCCAACTAATTTGATCTATTTCGCCCTTGAAATCTTGTTAAGGCTTAAGATTAGGCGAAGTAGTAGTGTTACCATACGGGGGTTAACTTTGCAAGAAGCCTTTACGGCTTAGGAGTCAAAACCACCTAGCCGTTATGCCATTGTTGCTGCAACAAGGGTGTTTGGGTCAAGGGTTATGGTTAGAAACTTGGACTTTTCCCTTGCAATTGTCGGATTCAAAAATTGGTCGATCTGACGGCGTCAGGTGTATTCTGTGACGCCGTCAGTACCTGCTTGTGCCGTCCTTTGCATCACAAATGATACTCATTTGCTCTCCACTTATTTGATTTCTTGTTTCAGATGAGCAGAAGAGTAAAAAGGACTAGGGGACAATCTTCTAATGCTCAAGAAAACATTGCGGACACAATCATTGGGTGGGGGGTATTTACTGAAGAAAGTTGTCAAGCCAGTTACAACGATTTACTCCATCAGACTATTGATTCAGGGGCTGTGTTGGATTGGGCATTTCTGCAGGAGAATGATTTGGCTAGGGAATTTTCGAATAGTTTTAGAAGGGATAAGTTCACTGATCCCCAATGGGAAAGATTGTTTCGAATGGGAGAGCCCGTGTATGACGAGTTGGTACGTGAGTTTCACGCATCATATCTGCCAAATATCAATGCATGTCAGGATAGTATTGATTTCCAAGGGATCCGATTTAGGTTAGGAGGGGAGTGGAGGAAAATGTCGACGCTTGAGTTTGGATGGAGGTTGGGAATGTATACATCTGAGGATGCTGAGAGTGATGTTTTTAGGACTCGATTTGCAACTGGAATTACCCATAAGGACGAGATGTTAGGTATTCAGTTCTGGAACACGATTGCTGATGGGGAGTACATTATTGGGGGTACCCTCGCTTCACAAATCCGGGATCCATGGGTTAGGCTCATACATCGCTGCCTCACCTTCTCTATCACAGGGAGACATGCCACGAGCCATCGTGTCACCTTACCGGACCTATTCTATCTCTACTGCATATTGGCCGAAGGAGTGCACTGCAACATCCCGTTCTGGTTGGCCGATTACTTGAGAACTGCAAGTGGGGTTAGGTTGGAGGATAGGGTGTATGGGGGCATGCTTATTACCCGGTTAGCTCGATCCTTAGGTGTATTGGCAGGAGAGGTACCTTCATACCTGAATACGATGGCAGCACCTAGGGTCGTCAAGGCTAAATCTCTGAAAGCTATGAATGTCCTGATGGATTATGGTAGAGGTTACGCTTGGTTCCGTTCTCAGCCCGCCATTCAAGGTGGTGATGACGATGATGATGAGGAGCCACAGGTACCGGCACACCAGCAAGGAGGTGAAGCAGGAAGCTCTACTGATACCTACAGGCATATGTCTAGTGGAGATTGGCAGGCCTACCAGGGAGCATAGATGGGGCGCATGGATACATGGATGGCGCAACAGGACCAGAGGGCTAGCTGGACCTACGACCATACTGTCAGACAGATGCATCATCTGTCCATGCGTGATCAGCTTGACCAACATCTCCAGATTGATCCTTTCCCAGGGCGGGAGGAGGACTATCCACCCTACGGGTATTTAGGCCATCTTCCCCCTGGTTATGACTATCGTTATGGACCCCCTCCCCCGTGATTGGTGTAGTAGTTTATGGATTGAGTATGGTTGGCTGTTGAAACAATTTTTATTTTGGCATGTAATAATCTTGGATATCTAAATTAGTAGTGACCTTTGAACTATGTGGTGTTTACTTACATGTGGTGTAATTTAACTTGCTTGTATGTTTTATCTTTGTTTGTGATTTATCTTTCATCTTTTATTAATTGTTTATCCTCATGTTTAAATTTGTAAAAATGCTTTATTTTGTTTTTAACCTCGTCTTAATTGCATATAAAGGTATTTTATATAAAGGATAAGTGTAGGGAGGATTACACACGTTTTCAAAAGAAACGTAAACATGAGAATAACAATTAACCAAAAGATATTTATGTTTGTTTGTTCGAGTCAAATGCTTGTATCGAGTCATAATGGATGTTTTTGCAGAAATTTTTTCAGATTCTAAAGATGTAAATTTTCCAGAATTTTTCAGAAAATCGCAGACCAGTTTTTGTCAGGATAACCTGACGGCGTCAGGATTGCAACCTGACGGCGTCAGGAAGGAGTAAAAGCATCAGATTACTTTTTTTTCTCGTTTTCTGAGCCACTTATAAATTTTTGGAATTTCCCAGGTCTTAATTTTCTTAGAAATTCTGTAAACATCCATTCCACAAGCATTATATCCTAGTTTAAATCGAGTCTTATATATATTATTACCGCCGATTTTACGCGAAGGTTTCGTTTTGTTTTCTTCAAGTGTGCAGGTTTAGTTTGTCAAGAAGAAGTTACATAAGATTGGGAGGAGCTTTTCACGCAATAATTCTTCTTGGAAAGGATTTAACCACCACTTTACACGGATCCTACCGAGCTAATCAGGGGAGTATTAGTTTCTTTCGTTTTTAATTACCTTCTTTTATCATAACTTTGATACTTTCGGGGAACATTGGGGACAATGTTCAGTTTAAGTGTAGGGAGGGAAAATAAAACGGGAACTTTGAAACTATGCTTATCCTTGACTATTTGCTTTGTCCAATTGTGATTGTGTAATAAACCATGAGAAAATGTCGGTTAGGGTAATTTTGGCACCAAATTTAAAAATTTTTATGACATATAGGAGTGGGCCATTAGTCTTAACAAAAGCGTCTCATGGATAGGAAGTTGCATGACTAGCACAAAAAACCCTTTACCACCCAAATTCCACCAAAATGTGAGGATCGCCCTTAGATTAGTAGGAATTAAAAGCATTCATCTTCAATGCTTAGAGTGTGAACCGGTAGTATATTAGATTCTAGAACTTGTTTTGTGATTCATTCTGAGATCGCAAGTGAGGCTACACTTGTGTAGTTAGGAATAACTAAATGATAAGAGGCATTAGGATAACCCTTGTTTGATACCCGTAATATAATTACTTCTTCCACATCGGTTGAATAATTCCCCCACACCCTTTGCGTTGTACTCATCTTTAGTACACGATACCCCTAGTTAACCCCTCAGAGCCTATCCTTTTCACGGTTCTCGTGATATTTTAGTTTTTCCGGAATATCAATGAAGAGCATTGTTTACACCCCACCCCCAAATATACACCCAAATCGCCTTAGCCTACCACTTATGCACTCACTTTTAGTGCAAATGTTTGTTATCACCCTAAACCCTTAGTTCAATTATCTAGTTGCTTGCATAAGTTGCTAAGTCGAGTCATATCCTTTGTATACAGTTTTGGGATGATTGGGATTCATGGGAAAAGTTAAAGTTTATGAAATGACGGGAAGGGAACGTAATTCAAATTCCCTTTGTTTGCGTAATAATGTACCCCAAGTGTTTTGATCTTTTCAATTCGGGTCAAATTAGTGTTAGAGTAATAAAAACTCAAGTGTAGGGATGTGCCTATAAATCCCTATTATTTTGATGTTACCGTAGAGGATGGTAGAGTAAAAGTGTATAAAAAAAAAAAAAAAAAGAAAAAAAAAAGAAAAAAAAAAATCGAAAAAAAAAAATAGAAAAAAGAGAAAAAGAAAAAAAATAGAGTGATAAAAAAAAAAAAAAAAAAAAAAAAAAACATACGGGCTACCATCCTACATCTATCTTTAAATTTATGTTTGTTTATTTCCGTTACATAGAGTTTTAGAGTGTCGAGTCTTGGCTTAGCAACGCCATTCTTCGTATGCATTTAACATAGAGATTTTTGACTTGCCACCACTAAATAGCCTATCCCACCAAACCCTTATTTCCCTACCGTAAGCCTAACATTACAACCCTTTAAAAGACCTCTTTGATAGTCTTTCCTAGGTGCTTACGCCAAAGCGATGAAGGTTTGATCTATTCTCAAGCCTATGGTAATCTATGTACTAGGACCGGTTAATGAGTGTTTATCTTCCATTTCCTATTTTGTTATATTCCATATATACACCCGAGAGAGATGTGAGTATCCAAACACCCCATGTGAGGTGCTAGTATGTAATTTCCGTGCTTGTTATGACTTTTGCGGGGCTTATATGTGTTGTGGACCGTTTTGAATTAATGCTTCATGACCCCTAACTTATAAATTAATTGGCTAAAAGCACATTTGCTTGAGGACAAGCAAATAACAAGTGTAGGGATATTTGATAAGGTTTTAAAAGGTACCATTTTGAGGGGTCGTTTTAGTCCTTATTTGATCACTTTTGTATCCGTTATTACTTAATATCGTTCCTTTTCACTTTTTAGGTCTCTTGAAGGCAAAATGCTGGAATGCACTTATTTGGACGAAAAGGCGCGAATATATGAAGAAAATGGCCAAAGTCAAAATCGAGACACTCACGGTTGCTGAAAGTAGAAGGCGACGGCGTCAGGTGCTAATGGCGACGCCGTCCCAAAATTATTGTGGCGGTCCAAAACCCAAAACTCGTATTTTCAAGCGACGACGTCCAGTTGTAAAAGAGTAGGCCGTCGCTACTCAGACGGCCTAGATGCAATCCAGACGACGTCAGAAGCTGAAGAGGACGGCGTCACGGACATAAGGTGACACCGTCGCAAGGTTAACGTGGCCAAGACGAAACCCTAATGACGGCGACACGACGGCGTCACTAAACATAAGGTGACGCCGTCGCAATTGTAATCTTATATATAGAATCCGAATTTTTCAGCCTTTAGAGGAGAGTCTTTGGAGTAAAAACCTAAAACCGAACCTAAGGTGTCTTATACAGTATTTTAGGGTTTTAAACCCTATCTTACATCAAGATAAGTCTTTACTTCATTAATTCAATTATGTCTTTGATTATTTGTGTGTATGCTTGCATGTTCTCCATGTCCGGCTAATTTATTTGTGTGTTTGCTTAGAAAGTATGAAACTTAACTATTGAATATTGATTGGTTGTTTCTTATCTTAGTTGATTAATGATCTAGTAATGCGATATGTCATTCGTTGTGTACTTAATGCTTGATTCATCTTTGTGAACCTTAGAATATAATTACCTGAGTAGTTGTAGGCTAAACCATCCAAAGAGCGCCTTAGAGTAGGAGTTTATCATCCCTAGTGGGTTTGTATACGAGACCCTTTGGTAAGTTCAAAGAGTTAGGGAGAAACGCATACCCTACAACTTTAGACACACAACGCAACTAGGAATAAGACGTGACAACTCAACCATCAATAGGAGATAATTAAGGAGTAGTACAACCTAAGTAAACACATCTTTAAACTATCATACGAGCACACATTAATTAGACATAGACTCCCACAACCTTAGCTTAGATAATTAGATAATAGTAGAGTAATCGGTAGAAATACCAACCCCCCAAATCCAATACCCGAGATTCGTACCTTTCCCTTGCATAAAACATAAAAAGATAAAAAAATAATCTTCCTCAACCTTAACCTTAGCGTAGTAACTCCTCACTAGCATTCCTATTCCCCTAGAGAACGATATCAATACCCGTGGCTTACCCTAATTACTACACTACAACGATTAGGTTCACTGCCTAGGGTGTTATAAAACTTGCTCGAAGAAAAGGAAGTTTCCTTGACCCCGAACGACGCGTGTAGCGTTATCAAATTGAACAAAATCCCTCTGTACTGTGATAATAAAAGTGCTATTGCTCTCTCATGCAACAACGTACAACACTCAAGAGCAAAGCACATCGACATTCGACATCATTTCATCAGGGAACAAGTGAAAAACGGTGTGGTGGAACTTTACTTTGTGAGAACTGAATACCAGTTAGCAGACATCTTCACCAAAGCTCTTCCTAGAGAACGTTTTGAGTTTATTCTTCCATGACTTGGCCTTAAAAGCCTTCAACCAGAAACACTCAAACGTCTTCAGGAGGAAGACGAAGAGTAAAAGGTTTCCTTCATCTATCTCTTGTATATATCTATTCGAAAAACAAAATACAAAATTATAAAACCTTCAAAAAAATCAAATAGAAAAATATAAAATATTAAAAAATCCATAAAAATTGAAAAATCTTGAAAAATTCCAAAAATATTGTCTTTTTGTCATGTTTTCCTCGATTCGATAATATCTACGGTCTTTGTGATGTCATTCAAAGAATGACACAGGACTTTAGATGTTGTTCGAATGTTTAAAAAAAATCAAAAAAATATTTTTGGGAGAAAGTAAAACAATGGTTTATTGTCATTTCAGGCAGTAACCCGCTTTTCAAAAAAAGAACAGAGCCATACTTTATCACGTTTTCAAAATTCCATGCTCTGATTCTATAAACATTTATCTGCTGAAAACTAATTGCTTTGAAAAATAACTCGGACTCTATTTTTGATAATCATCTGGACTTATTTGTCAAAATATATATCTCTCAATCAACAACCTATGTCATTGATTGAGGGGGAGAATGATTTCAATTAAATTAAAAAGTTATTTGTCATTCAATTGTTTTTCAAAAGATATTCATGCATGTTTTATCAATGGAGTTTAAAGTCTTAAAATCCGATCCTTATCAGTTAAAACGCTTTCATAATCAAGTCACAATTCTCCTTAAAAGCTTTCAAAATCAATTTAAATCTATAAGAGATCACAAATCTCAAATGATTTGATAATTGTGATCGGGGGAGAATGTGTGATTTAAATTGGATTTAAACTGATAATTCGGTAAATGGTTTTATAAGGAAGTACAAGCTCTCCTTCCCACATGTGACAAACGATTTCAAGAAATTCTATGATTTGAAATTCTATGTTTCAAATTTTCCATGCACATGTTGAGGGGGAGCATCTATCTTAAACCTATGATTTGAAACGTGATCACTTATCTCAATGTGCAGGTTCCCTCTAGTATGTGCAAAACTCTTTTCAAATCTCGAGGCACATATTGAGGGAGAGAAAAATTATGAAAATCTCATACTTCTCCAAAATGCTTTATCTACTTGATTTGATCAGGGAAGTGAGGTTGATATCTTTTAGAAAATGGTAATCAAAGAAGTTAATTCTTCCTCTTGCCTCCGTGTGCAAAACGATTTCAAACATTTGATGCACATGTTGAGGGGGAGCACTTGTTCTAAAAATATCAAAAACAATTCAGGTACAAAATGTTTTGATAATATATCACAAGTATCTGGATTGATTTTCAAATGGTTTTCAATTGGTTCAAATGGCAGATGAACAATACCAAATAGACCGACCAAATTTACTTTATGTACGGTGGTATAAGGATGATAAGGTTATGTATTTGTTCCCATGATCCGCCAGAACCGGAGGGATCTACCCAGGGACAATCCACTAGTTAGTGTAGAAGTCCTTAGGTATGATGATAAAAGGAGAAAAATGAGATATGGGAAGAGTGCGGACTGAGACAGAGCGAGTACTGGAACAAACCCAACAAGGTCCTTGCTATGAAGTCTCGGTAAGCACTGAAGGGGTTGAAGAATGAAAAAGAATTGAATGAGAAAAGGGTGAAAAGAAATAGCCCTCCATTTATTCAACCATAGGGCAGAAACCGGGTACAATTCATATGCTACTGATGGTAACATTGGTATTGAAGACAAGACGTCATGGACCCAGTGACGCACTGCACTACAACTTCCCAAACCACTCAAGTTCCTCTTAAAAGGGCTTGTTTCATTCTCACGGGGAACCTACATAATCTATCCACTTTCTCTTAGAGATTGTTGATATTGAAGAAGAAGACCCTCTCCCTAGTCTCCGGCACAGGAACCAAATATGCACATATTGAGTCTAGAGCCACGAGATCATCAATAAATCTCATTAGGACACTTTCATTGAAGACTCTCTATTTCACACAATGTGGAAAGAGAGATTTTATCTTGAGTCCTACGCATTATCCTTGTGGTATTGCCAGAACATCTGAGTGATATGCTAACATACTTACAATGAAGATGGAAAGCCTTCTGGAGCCAACATCAAACAAGCTCCTGGTGGGTGGCATGTGAGATCTATCAAATAGATCAACCATGTGACAACTGAACAGAAACAATGGGGCGATTCAATCTTTTGAATCAATCCTGGTTCAGGTTATGGATTAACGGATACCTTTAAAAAACCGGTCTTTGTGCTTAAAAACTCTTTTCTTTAGCAAATCGACCATGTACGGATATTTCAAATCAAAAGGTGTTTTATGATTGATAATTGATGTTCATTAAAACCTTCGTTGTATTGCAAAAACAATTTCTATTGAGCAATACACGATTGTTTTTCAAATATCTTTTCATCAATCAGTGAATTTCTATTCGCTGGTTCACTCACTCCGTGTTGTCTTCTTTGAGACGTTCCGGTTTGAGAACAGCTAGAGCAGCTGCGAAACCCTGTCAAGGAAATTCTTCGGAATTATACCTGATAACAGGCAGTACTTGTACTGATCAACGGGGAACCGTGGGCCGTGTACCTCAATTCAACGAAAGTGATCAAAGACACTTTCGTGCGATTTATTGCTAACTGTTATATGCAGGTACGTCCTACGTTTGCAGCTGATCAGAATGAAGCGGTCAATCCATAGCGGCATGCTCATTTATCACATTCATCTCAAAAGAAATCATGATTAGTGCATCAATGACTTTGATATTTTCACTCCATGCTTCTGCTACGCTGCTGCCAATATCATGAATCAACGAAAGCTTCCGCTACTCTGATGAGAAGATATCATGATCCAAAATGTGAGCATGTCGGTCCGAATGTCACAACATCACATAATACCAACACCACAATGGATGTCTCAGAGATTTTTGTTAGCTGATGATCTCAAAAGCTGGCTTAAAATTATCATCACGTGGATCAGTAAAAGACCTCCACTTGGATTAACCAAACATGCAATGAGTGGAATCAATGACTACGAGCTTCGGAGCAAAGTACTACATCAAGAATGCAAGAACAATTGTTAATGTAATATCTGTTTGTATTCAATGTAATTTTAGTATATGTTTGAGGTGACCTCCCTTAGGGGGAGATTGTTAGGAATTAGAAATTCTAGGTATTAAAGAGTCGGTCACCTCAAGTATATGTAATCGTTAGAAAGCTCTTAGACGTAGTTCATTTAAGTTAAGTAGTATTTAGTTTTGTAACACCATGGAGGACGGACGGGTCTTTACCCACTGTATGCCTGATCCACAGCCCGTTGTGTGGCGTTTTATTGTAAGACTATAAATACTCTCTACCTTCCAAGGTAGAGAGTTGGAGCTCATAATAAGAATTTTCTTTCTCTCACTAAAGTTCTCTAAACCTCTAACTTTCTCTCTCTAGAACTCTCCTTTATACGCCCACTTTGTGTTATGGTTTGATGTGTATGTGAAATCCAATATCCTGCAGAGGTGTTGAAAGTATGTTGAGACAAAATATAATTACAAGTAACTTATACATTTTACATTATGTATTACAAGTTATATGTTTGTCATCAACAAAACAAACGAGACTGTATAAATTAAATATTGTAATATTTTCACCAACACTCTTGTTGGAAGAGCCTCATCTGTAGGTCGTCCCACATTCATCAGTTTTGTTGTATTAGGGTTTCTCTTCTGCAACTCTTGAACATGATAAATTGTAGCTTGAATTCACCCCTAATGCTTGTTAATGCTAAGTTTTTGGTCCTTAAAACCTTCTATATGGACACTTCAAGCTCGAATTGGTTGGTAAGTTGATTATGAACAGACTTGACAGGAACCCGTGGATTGGTTTCAATTTGTACTGTAATTTGCTTTGAGATATAGTTAAGGTCAAAAGCTCTGACTGCCCTTGATTGCAAACAAGTGTGTTGCTCATTATATTTTCTGACTCACCATGGACCTGCCTCACCATGCCTGCCGACAAATAATAGCCATGGGCAGGGTATTTGGGAAGGGTCCTTTTTGCCATAAAGCAATGCATTTTTACCCCTTATGGTTAATGGACTTCTAGATGGGCCTATATCCAGTCCAGGACCTTCACTTGGGTCTAAAAGTAGAACACAAACCTTACATCTGACCCTTATTATTGTTTTTATCATTCTTCATAAAAATCAACTCCCTCCTATTTTCTATTGAATGCTCTCTTACCTTATTTTTGACATCCATTGCAGTAGGAAAGTCCTGACCACAATAGAAGAATGTGGTATAAACTCCATATGCAAACTCTGCCCTGTAAGATATTGGATTTCACAAACACTCTAAACCATGATCAAAGTAGGCGTTTAAGTATGTTAGAGAGAGAAAGTTCTAGTGAGAGAAAGGAAGAGAGTTGGGAACTATAGTGAGAGAAAGAAAATATTATTATGAGCTCCAACTCTCTACCTTGGAAGGTAGAGAGTATTTATAGTCTTACATGAAACGCCACACAACGGGCTGTGGATCAGGCATACAGTGGGTAAAGACCCGTCCGTCCTCCACGGTGTTACTTAACTAAATACTACTTAACTTAAAATAACTACGACTACGAGCTTTCTAACGATTACATATACTTGAGGTGACCGACTCTTTAATACCTGGAATTTCTAATTCCTAACAATCTCCCCCTAAGGGAGGTCACCTCAAACATATACTAAAATTACATTGAATACAAACAGATATGTCATTAACAATTGTTCTTGCATTCTTGATGTAGTACTTTGCTCTGAAGCTCGTAGTCATTGATTCTTCTCATTGCATGTTTGGTTACTCAAGGTGGAGGTCTTTTACTGATCCACGTGATAATAAATTTGAGCCAGCTTTTGAGATCATCAGCTATGAAAAATCTCTGAGACATCCAGTGTGGTGTTGGAATTTTGTGATGTTGTGACATTCGGACCGACATGCTCACATTTTGGATCATGATGTCTTCTCATCAGAGTAACGGAAGCTTTCGTTGATTCATGATATTGGCAGCAGCGTAGCAGAAGCATGGAGTGAAAATATCAGAGTCATTGATGCACTAATCATGATTTCTTTTGAGATGAATGTGTTAAGTGAGCATGCGGCTATGGATGGACCGCTTCATTCTGATCAGCTGCAAACGTTGGGTGTACCTGCATAGAACAGTTAGCAATAAAGCGCACGAAAGTGTCTTTGATCACTTTCGTTGAATTGAGGTACACGGCCCACGGTTCCTCGTTGATCAGTACAAGTACTGCCTGTGATCAGGTATAATTCCGAAGAATTTCCTTGACAGGGTTTCGCAGCTGCTCTAGCTGTTCTCAAACCGGAACATCTCAAAGAAAACAACACGGAGTGAGTGAACCAGCGAAGTAGAAATTCACTGATTGATGAAAAGAGATTTGAAAGACAATCGTGTATTGCTCAATAGAAATTGTTTTTGCAATACAACGAAGGTTTTAATGAAAATCAATTATCAATGATAAAACACCTTTTGATTTGAAATATACGAACACGGTCAATGTGCTAAAGAAAAGAGTTTTTAAGCACAATGACCGGTTTTTCAAAGGTATCCGTCAATCCATAACCTGAACCAGGATTGATTCAAGAGATTGAATCGCCCCATTGTTTCTGTTCAGTTGTCACATGGTTGATCTATATAGTAGATCTCACATGCCACCTACCAGGAGCTTGTTTGATGTTGGCTCCAGAAGGCTTTCCATCTTCATTGTGAATATGTTTATTCATCACTCAGATGTTCTGGCAATACCACAAGGATAATGCGTAGGACTCAAGATATAATCTCTCTTTCCACATTGTGTGAAACAGAGAGTCTTCATTGAAAGTGTCCTAATGAGATTTATTGATGATCTCGTGGCTCTAGACTCAATATGTTCATATTTGGATCCTATGCCGGAGACTAGGGAGAGGGTCTCCTTCTTCAATATCAACAATCTCTAAGAGAAAGTCGATAGATAATGTCGGTTCCCCGTGAGAATGAAACAAGTCCTTTTAAGAGGAACTTGAGTGGTTTGGAAAGTTGAGGTGCAGAGCGTCACTGGGTCCATGACGTCTTGTCTTCAATACCAATGTTACCATCAGTAGCATATGAATTGTACCCGGTTTCTGCCCTAAGGTTGAATAAATGGAGGGCTATTTGTTTTCACCCTTTTCTCATTCAATTCTTTTTAATTCTTCAACCCCTTCAGTGCTTACCGAGACTTCATAGCTAGAACCTTGTTGGGTTTATTCCAGTACTAGCTCAGTCTCAGTCCGCACTCTTCCCATATCTCATTTTTCTCCTTTTATCATCATACCTAAGAACTCTACACTAACTAGTGGATAGTCCCTGGGTAGATCCTTCCGGTTCTGGCGGATCATGGGAACACATACCTAACCTTATCATCCTTATATCACCGTACATAAAGTAAAGTTGGTCAGTCTATTTGGTATTGTTCATCTGCCATTTGAACCAATTGAAAACCATTTGAAAATCAATCCAGATACTTGTGATATAATATCAAAGCATTTTGTACCTGAATTGTTTTTGATATTTTTAGAACGAGAACTCCCCCTCAACATGTGCATCATGTATTTGAAATCGTTTTGCACATGGAGGCAAGAGAAAGAATTAACTTCTTTGATTACCATTTTCTAAAAGATATCAACATCACTTCCCTAATCAAGACGAGTAGATAAAGCATTTTGGGGAAGGATGAGATTTTCATAATTTTGCTCCCCCTCAATATGTGCCTCGAGATTTGAAAAGAGTTTTGCACATACTAGAGGGAACCTGCACATTGAGATAAGTGATCACTTTTCAAATCATAGGTTTAAGATAGATGCTCCCCCTCAACATGTGCATAGAAAATTTGAAATCGTTTGTCACATGTGGAAAGGATAGCATGTACATCCTTATCAAACCATTTACCGAATTATCAGTATAAATCCAATTTAAATCACACATTCTCCCCCGATCACAATTATCAAATCATTTGAGATTTGTGATCTCTTATAGATTTAAATTGATTTTGAAAGCTTTTAAGGAGAATTGTGACTTGATTATGAAAGCGATTTAACTGATAAGGATCGGATTTTAAGACTTTAAACTCCATTGATAAAACATGCATGAATATCTTTTGAAAACAATTGAATGCCAAATAACTTTTTAATTTAATTGAAATCATTATCCCCCTCAATCAATGACATAGGTTGTTGATTGAGAGATTGATATTTTGACAAATAAGTCCAGGTGATTATCAAAAATAGAGACTGAGTTATTTTTCAAAGCAGTTAGTTTTCAGCAGATAAATGTTTATAGACTCAGAGCATGGAATTTGAAAACATGGTAAAGCATGGCTCTGTTCTTTCTTTGAAAAGCGGGTTACTGCCTGAAATGACAATAAACCATTGTTTCTCTTTCTCCCAAATATATATATATATATATATATATATATATATATATATATATATATATATATATATATATATATATATATATATATATATATATATATATTTTTTTAAGGATTCGAACAACATCTAAAGTCCCGTGTCATTCTTTGAATGACAGCACAAAGACCGTAGATATTGTCGAACCGAAAAAAAAACATAACATAACAAATTGACAATATTTTTTTTTTAAGATTTTTCAAATCAATTTTTTTTTTCAGATTTTTTATGGATTTTGAAGGTTTTATAATTTTGTATTTTGTTTTTCGAATAGGTATATGCAAGAGATAGATGAAAATAGACCTTTACTCCTCGTCTTCCTCCTGAAGACGTTTGAGTGTTTCTGGTTGAAGGCTTTTCAAGCCAAGACGTGGAAGAATAAACTCAAAACGTTCTCTTGGAAGAGCTTTGGTGAAGATGTCTGCTAACTGATATTCAGACTTCACAAAATAGAGTTCTACCACACCTTTTTTCACTTGTTCCCTGATGAAATGATGTCGAATGTCGATATGCTTAGCTCTTGAGTGTTGAACGTTATTGCATGAAAGAGCAATAGCACTTTTATTATCACAGTACAGAGGGATTTTGTTGAATACAAAGCCATAGTCAGATAATTGAGATCTCATCCATAAGATTTGAGCACAACAAGATGACATGGCTATGTATTCAGCCTCTGTAGAGGAAATAGAAGTACTCATTTGCTTCTTTGAAGACCAGCTCACAAGCTTATCACCTAAAAACTGAGCACCTCCAGATGTACTTCGACGAGTATCTTGACACCCTGCATGATCAGCATCTGCATAGGCTGTTAGTGATATACCGGTGTCCTTCGGGTACCAAAGACCCATATTGATGGTTCCTTGGAGATACCGAAAGACCCGTTTAACCGCTTCAAGGTGCTTTTTAGTAGGCTTAGCCTGGTATCTAGCACACATGCAAACAGCGAACAAGATGTCTGGTCTACTAGCAGTGAGGTACATCAGGGATCCAATCATACTACGATATTTCGTTTGGTCAATCATGATCCCTGAGTGGTCCTCATCTAGTTTGGTTCGATCAATCATGGGGGTGTCAACAGGGTCACTTGAATCAAATCCAAATTTCTTTAAGATCTCTGTTGCATATTTAGATTGATTTATGAAAATGCCTCCGGGACTTTGTGAAACTTGTAATCCCAAGAAAAATGACATTTGTCCCATCATTGACATTTGAAATTTTGAACTCATTTCATTAGAAAAACGGTCACACTCATTGGGGTCAGTCGAGGCAAAGATGATATCATCAACATAAATTTGAAGATGAATTAAATGTTTGCCTGACTTCCTGGTGAACAATGTTGGATCAACTGCTCCTTTGCTAAATCCGGTAGATAGAAGAAACTTTGACAGTGTATCATACCATGCCCTTGGAGCTTGCTTTAAACCGTAAAGAGCCTTCTTCAAACGATAAACGTGAGTAGGATGCTCTTGATTCACAAATCCTTCAGGTTGGCTGACGTAGACGACTTCTTTAAGATCTCCGTTCAGAAATGCCGTCTTTACATCCATCTGATAGACAACCATGTTCTTACTAGCAGCATTAGCCAAAAAGATTCTGATTGCCTCGATTCGAGCAACTGGAGCAAAAGATTCTTCAAAGTCAATACCCTCCTCTTGACGGTATCCTTTAGCAACTAATCGAGCCTTGTTCTTTAATACATCACCATGCTCATCAAGTTTCACTTTGAAGATCCATTTTAGAGCAATAATCATGGCACATTCTGGAGCAGGTACTAACTCCTATACATCAAGTCGATCAAACTCATGAATTTCATCTTGCATAGCATTGAACCAACTGTCTTCGTTCATGGCAGTTTTAACATCCTTTGGTTCGATCTTTGAGAGTACGGAGTTGAAGAAACACCATAAGGCATCGGTTGCAAGTTGTTTCCGTGTTGATACAGGACGAGAGGGATTTCCAATGATGTTGTCTAATGGATGATCGTGAGTCCATTTTCTGAGGTGTTCATGTGGTAGTTGTTGAGGGACTGAAGTAGCAGAGTCGATGTCTCCTGAAGAAGATGGTTCTGAAGAAGATTCAGGAGCAAATATGTTTTCGAATAGAGCATCTTCAGGAGTAGCAAAGGGATTAACTTCATCATTGATGCCAGAAACATTTCCATGATGTACATTTGAAGAATGATGATTTGTTGATGAGACTGAAGGATCAGCAGCAGGCGCTTCTTGACTTAAAGATATTGAGACTGAGGGATTGTCTTCATTCACAGGAATATGAGCAGCCTCTGTTGTAGGAATCGACACCTCATTAGGACTTGGATCATAAAGTTCATCAAACATAGGATCAAACAATTTCTTTAAATCATCTTCAGATGGAGGTACATATAGAGTTTCTTGAGAAGAGTTTGGAACAAGGGATGAACCAATGGGACTGTTTTGAAGTGTGGGTCCTGAACTGAATTGTCCAGGAGCCATTTGACCGGTCAGCTCATCAAACGTAACGTGAATTGTTTCAATGATATTTCGGGTTCTTTTGTTGTAGATTCGGTATCCCTTTTTGTTTGGTGCATACCCTACAAAAACTCCAATGTCTGCTTTAGCTCTAAGTTTGCCTTAGTCTTGACCCTCATTAGTTGGATAACACAATGCACCAAACACACGAAGGAAAGAGAGATTAGGTTTTCTGTTGTGGACAAGTTCATATGGAGTTTTTCCATGAACAGTGTGAATCAGGGAACGATTTTGTGTGTAGCATGCAGTGGCAATAGCTTCAGCCCAGAGAAACATTGGAACCTTTGAGTAAATCAGCATTGTTCTAGCGGCTTCTACAAGAGTTCGATTTCGTCTTTCAACTACACCGTTCTGTTGAGGAGTTCGTGGAACACTTCTTTGATGGCTGATTCCAATGCTTTCATAAAATTCACTAAGTTGTTTGTTAACAAACTCAGTTCCATTGTCTGTTCGGATAATTCTGACGGTTTTGTTAAGTCGAACCTGCAGCTGTTTGATGAGTTTGATGATGATATCAGGAGTTTCATCCTTTGTCCTCAAGAACTTGACCTAGGTGAATCTAGAGTAATCATCAACCACAACTAACACATATTTCTTCCCAAAGATATTCTGCACTCTCATTGGTCCACATAGATCCATATGAAGGGTATGAAGAACTTCTGTGATTGAGTTTGTAGGTTTGGGTTTATGGGTATACTTTTTGCTTTTTCCCAATTGGCATGCTGAACAAAGATGATCCTTTTCATACTTTAGTCTAGGTAAACCTACAACTAAGTCCTTTCTGGAGAGATCATTGATGGTGCCGAAGTTCAAGTGATTTAGATGACGATGCCATAACCATGACTTTGTTTTCGAGGCCTTTGACAACAAGCAAATAGGAGAAGACTTCATCATATCATCAATAGAGATGGTGTAAAGATTTGAACCACGAGTTCCTCGTAACAATTCCTTACCATCAAGTTCTCTAACAAAACAAGTATGTTTTCTGAAGGCTACTTCTAGATCAGAATCACAGAATTGACCAACAGAGAACAAATTATGACCAAGACCTTCCACATAGTATACTCTAGAGATCACACTATCACCCACAACATAATTACCATAACCCATAATTGCACCGAAATGATCATTTCCGAATCTAACTGTCCCGATGAATTTGCTCACGAAGTTCATGAGCCGTGACCGGTCGCCAGTCATATGCTTGGAACAGCCTGAGTCCAGGTACCACAGAACGATTTGAACGATCTGCAGTTGAACACAGACAAGAATGGATAACTGGATAATTGGGATCCCCATGCAAGAATGGGTTCCATTTGGTTAGTAACACTGGTTGGAACACCCACATCAGAAATAGAAGCATTCATATCAGAAAATAAGGCAATGGAATCATTGTGAATAGATGCAGTACTAGTGTCTGTATTAGCCCTGTTCACAGTGTGCTCACTTCTTAAGGGAATAGATCTACCAGTAGGCATCCATTTTCTAGTGGGCATTGTCTGATTAGTCTTACGACCAACAAGTATCCAATAATAGCCTATCTTACTAAATGTTCTTCCTGTGGGTTTCCACTGTTTTCTAACTTTCTTTCGTTTTTGCCTTTTAGCCTTCTTAGCATGAATTTTAGCATTAACAATATTAACTGGACAATTAACATCATTAGGCAAAACATTAACACCAAATTCATGATTAGAAACAGAATTCAAGCCGATATCAATACAAGGTTTGCAAATAGTATCAGAATTCGAATTAATTACAGTACGCCTATGGCTAATACTAGAATCAACACGATTCGTTTTATTCGGTTCAAACTTAAAGTTCCTAGATTGTTCTTCTACTCTTTTCCAGTGCACATTCTTAGTTTGCGAGGTCCTATCATTCCTTGTATTGTCTTGAGACTTTGACCTGCTCCCTTTAATGTCACTGATTACTCCTGTAGAGGGAATGGGAACATTAGTTGGTTTTACTACTCTTTGCATCACCTGTTTAGATGTGCTGGGATCTGAACTACATTCAAGCACACTAAGGTTCACTTTCTTAAAACAAGAAGTGCTAGGATTTGTACTCCTAGAAGGCACACTTGAGTTCTCTTTCTTAGCATTGACAGATCTGGAATCTGAACTACTTAAAGGTACACTAAGGTTCACATTCAGAACATTGGGCATCGAATGAATATCATACTTGGCATTAGGCATCGAACATGGAATTAAAGGATTAACTCTCTCACCTAAGGACTTTGGGCATATTGTGATCAAGCATTCTAGAATTTCTTGAGATCGTTTGGCATATAAGCATGCATGTCCAATTGCATTATCATGAGGTTTCTCTAACTTATCCTCTTCAACAATCTCACGCAGACATTCTAGGCAATCCTTAAGGGATGAGAAGTATGTTTGAACAGCAAGTTTGTTGTTCCTGAGATGAGGAGGGACATATTTCGCAGACAAAGCATATTTATTACAGACATGTACCTTTGATACACCATTCTCCCCATTGGTCATTGGCATCTTCCCTTTTACCTGACTCTTTAGATTCTCAATTTCTTTTTGTAACAAGGCTACCGTTTCGTTATTTTTGTTACGAGTGACCTTTATAGATTCAAATAATTCATTGAAATGACGTTTAACCTTTTCATTTTCTTCAAGAAAAACCTCATTTTCCTTTTGTAAAGCATTTACTAAGTTTTGAAGATGAAAGTTTTGAGAACTCTGAGAATCTAAAGGAGGAGGCATTTGGGGACCAGTCACATTGTTCGTTTGACCCTTTAATTGAGAGATTTGGGCTTTCAAATTTTTGATCGTGTTGCAATGAGCTTGAATCTGTTCATCACGTTTGTTAATTTGAAAAACTGCATCAAACTCTGGAGCATCCGAGGATGTCTTGATATTTGAAGTTTTGACATTTTCTTTAAGATGTTGATATTTTAGTTGTAAATTAAAATGCTCAACTTCTAGTTTAGAAAAATGTTTAACCAAATTGTCGTGATCATCTAGTTCAATTTTCTCATTTAGTTCAGAATTAGATTTCTCAAGCTCAATGACACGATCATGGGAGACTTTCAAAGCAACAGATAGTTCATGGAATCGAGAAGCAGTAATAGAACAGTTAGTAGCAGTGTAGAACACATCTTGAGCAATACATTCAGAAATCAGGTTCTCATTTAGTGTATGCAAGTTCTTCCTCTCAATCTCATTATATTTTAGTGCTCGCTCATAGTCACTAACCTCAACTATCATTGCATCAAATTCCTTTTCCATTCCCTTAATATCAGTATCTATCCCCTTTTTAAGACTCTCAAAGTGATCTTTTAGAAGTTTAAAGAAAGGCATGACCTCAGTTAAATAGCATTCTTTCATTTGCTTAAAACCCCTTTCTCCTTCAGTTATACCAGTGGGTGTGATCCTTTTCTTGCAAGTTTTCTCAAAATCAACAAATAGTTGAAAGATAACATATTGGCTAATTAAGGTCTTGCTTTTAGTGGCAATTGTTCTAGGAACAAGATGCATTGGTGTATTAGGAGGATACACAGTCGCTCTAGGCATTTTCCAAAGGGGAGGGTTTGTTTCAATAATATTTTCAGCTTTCTGCTTATCTAAGTCTATTTTCCAAAAAACTTGTTCGGGAGTCAACAATGTCTGAGGCTTAAACTTGTTCAAGGAAGTTTTCCTTCTTGTAATCATGGGGTGTGATCTTTATTTTCTTCTCTTTACATTTAGGATCATCTAATTTCTTGTTCATCTTTTCCCTAGTGACTTCATCTGATTTCTTATCTTCCTCAGTGCACTCAATGCAACTAGGTTTCTGTCTAGGTTTAAGGATTTCATTGCCATCATAAAGAACCTTATGAGCATTTCTAGCCTTTTTAACAATCTCTGGATTTGGTTCCTTAATAAGGGGAATGCTATGCTTATCACTTAAGACTCTATGCTTAGTGATCATGTGAGCAGTCTGAATGGTGTTCCCTTGTATGTACAACTTGTTTTCAAGTTTGTTTTTCAAAGTTTTCAGATTAGAAAAATCTTTCAAGAGTTTTGATTCCTTTGCATTAAATTCTTGCTTAAGCATTTTCACATTTTCTTGAAGTTCTTGTTTTTGCTTAGCAGTTTTAGAAAGCTTTTCTTGCAAGGAATTTAACTCTTGTTTTAATACTTCTTCTCGAAAATTACTTTTTCTAATGATTGTACGCACTTGGTCATCCATTTCCTGCTCACGAGTGGTCAACTCAAATTTTGCACGTTGTTCATAAATAGCAACACGTTCTTTATAGGCATTTAGTTCAGAAATTACAGAATCATCAGGAGCACATGCAGTGTATTCATAAAAAATATAGTCATTGTTGACTGCAGAAGATGCATTACTTGGTACAACTTCACTTTCACTTTGTTTCACATATTGATCATATGGGACAACATTGATATTACCCATATTTTCAATATTTGATTCAATAGTTTCAGTTAATTGTACTTTGTCATGCATCTTTTGTACATCAGCATCATCGTATAGTTTTAATACCTCAGAGATGAGTTTGTCTTTGGATGGGCCAGCTTGTGGTGAAGATGAGACCTTGGGAGAAACCATTGGAGAAATGCTAGCCATAAAAATTGTGTGTGCAGTAGGTCTATCATCCACATCAGAGTCGTATGCATCACAATCAGCGACTTGAAAGGCATTCTGATGATTGTGACCTATCTCCTGAATAGGCTGCTCATCCACATCTGCATCATAGGTCTTGGCATTGCCCTCAGCAAGAAACAACAATTCCTCTTCATCCAAAGCAGCACCATTATCCTGAGCTTGTACAAGCAGCATCTTATCTCTGAAGTAATCAGCATTCTGTGGACGTTTTGGAGATGTGCAGTTCCTTGCAATGTGTCCCTCACCACCATAGTAATAACATTTGATCGGCTTAGCTTGACCTTGATTACCATTCCTTCCTCGATTCTGATTACCAACATAACCTCTACCAGCTCCACCTCTTCCCTGATCATACTGTCTTTCCTGAACTGGTTGCACCACGATCCTCCCATCTTTAACAGTAGCTTGATTGTGTGGGTTAGATGCTGTTCTGAGGTTGTTGTTGGTTTGTGGGAGAGAATTCATGTTTTGACTAATCAGAAGAGCTAGTTGATTAATGATGTTACCCACGTGTGCATCAGCATCAGCTTGTTTGAACATAGGATCAGGAATGAGTTTGTGATTACCATTACCCATGGGTATGACTTGTGAGGCTTTGGTTGTGATTCCGATGTTTGAGTAGAAGGCAGTAGAGTCATTAGATGAGCTTGTCTCTCCCTGGTTGGTTTTGAACTGATTAAGAATCATTTTTTCAAACATAGCATGTCTCTCATTCTGAAGGAGGAAGGCATAGAGTTGCTCATAGTTTGTATTCTTCAATCCTTTAGTGAGCTTCACAGAGGTGGCAAACTTGTGCCATTCGGGATTCATGTTGTTCACAAATTTTGAGTTCAGCTGAATGTTAGGCATAGTCATTCTGATGTTCCTCATATCATTCACCAGCTTATGAAATCTCACATAGTACTCATAGACACTCTCATCTGGTTTCATCTTGAAGTGTTCAAATTCGTCATAGAGTTGTGATTCTCTGTCTTCCATAGTTAATTCAGAACCTGAGAGAAGCATCTTGACATTATCCCATACTGCCTTTGCTTCAGTGTTGTGATTGATCAGCTTGTAGATGTCTTTAGGAAGACCTTGAAGAACAATGTTTGAAGCCCTAATATCAGCATCGAATCTCTTTTTCTCCTTATCATCAAGCTCATCATACATCTTTGGTCTGTCCATTCCGTAAATCAGAGTTCCATCTTCAGCAGTATCAAGTACATCTCTAGTCGTCTCAACCCGATACGGTCCTTCATCAATGGATTTGAGAATGTTGACTCCATTTTCTTTTCCAAGACAGTACAATCTGATTCGTTGAGCCCAAGAGTCGTAGTCAGTTCTGTCAAGCATGGGTGGACGAGTATCTGAACCAGCTGCTTGAACATCCTCGGCAACAGTGGAGATGATAGTAGGAACGTTTGTAGACATGTTTCAAGCTCTACGGGATTTTACTATTCTTTGATTAAACCGGGAAATTGATTCTTTCACGGGATTTTACTAAACCAAAAGAACAGCCGTAAGAATGTATCACGAAGAAGTAACAAGCCTAAATGATTAAGTACCTAACTACACAACTCGCTTAATTAATCAACTCGCTTAATAGCCAAGTCGCATCAGCATCAACTCGCAACACAGTCAATTCGCTTAATGAATCAAGTCGCTAAATAGCCAACTCGCAACACAATCAACTCGCTTGAACACTAAGTTGCTTAAATTAACTCGCTAACGTTACAACTCGCTAAATAGCTAAGTCGCTTTAGATCTCAAGTCGCTTAAAGAAACAACTCGCTTAGAACCTAAGTCGCAAAAATATCAACTCGCTAAACAGCTAAGTCGCATGTACCAACTCGCATCAAATAACAAAGCAACTCGCTTTGAAGAAACACAAGTCCGAGACACAACTCGCTTAGTCCTTTTTTCACAAATAACCACTTTATCAATCCAAAACAACCAAACCACAATGATTTAAGCCTTCCAATTCAAAACATAACCACATATGATGATCCTAAACACAAAAGTACAAACAAAATTCAAACTTTACCACTAGAATTTGTCCAAATGAATCAAACTCTCCTAAACCCTTAATACACCAAAAACCTTATGAAATCCACCAAAACAAAGAGCATGAAAGATGAGTGATCAAACCATGGCTCTCTGATACCAATTGTAAGATATTGGATTTCACAAACACTCTAAACCATGATCAAAGTAGGCGTTTAAGTATGTTAGAGAGAGAAAGTTCTAGTGAGAGAAAGGAAGAGAGTTGGGAACTATAGTGAGAGAAAGAAAATATTATTATGAGCTCCAACTCTCTACCTTGGAAGGTAGAGAGTATTTATAGTCTTACATGAAACGCCACACAACGGGCTGTGGATCAGGCATACAGTGGGTAAAGACCCGTCCGTCCTCCACGGTGTTACTTAACTAAATACTACTTAACTTAAAATAACTACGACTACGAGCTTTCTAACGATTACATATACTTGAGGTGACCGACTCTTTAATACCTGGAATTTCTAATTCCTAACATGCCCTACCCCTTGGCACATCAGACTTACCTGCCTGTGGGTAAGAAACATAATCATTGTAAAAGACATCATCAACCATCACAGGTAAATCATTTTCCAAATGTTTGTCATCACTTATATTAGTGGTTGTTCCTGCTTTACCTAACTCATTACTCAGACTTACTTGGACCAAAGCAAGTTGTGCATCATTCTCCTGAAAAGTATTCTTTTCATTTGCTTGAATTGAATCATCAACTGCATTGTATAAGTCACTAGTCTTACTCATTTGGAACAGAGTAACATCAACAAGAGGATCCTCTTCCATGTTATTGGCATAAACAGATTCACTTCCTACTTCCCTTAAATGCTTATCCTGAGTCAATTGAAACAGATTTACATCAACATCAGGCTCCTCAAACCTGTTATTGACATCAACTAGTGCTCTTCCTACTTTCTCTAACTACTTCCCCTGATTCACTCGGAACAGATTAACCTCAAAATTATCATGATCCTTAATAGTATTGTCCCCCATCCATAAGCACTAAAGCACGATCACTGTTATGAACAGGTTGGCTAGCAAATGATGTGTCTAGGGTGGAAAATACAGGCTCAATGTTTGGCAAACTGCTAGATTCACCAATATAATTGAGGTCCATAGGTACGTGTGTAAGTTGCATATAAGGATCTAGTGCAGGCTCATTATCAAGATCATCTAAAACCAATCGTCTACAACAAGATTGAATAGCAGCACTAGCAACTTTTCTACTATTTTCTTCCATCTCCCAAAAAACAGTCTTAATAGATTGTGGGGATATTTCAGACAGCTCTAATCTTGTCTTACCTATTTCCACATACACATCCATCAACTTATGGTCTTTGACAAGGTCTTTCAACAACTCAAGATTAGCAGCTTCACGAAAACTAAACAATCCATCATCCAATGTACTACCAGGCTTAACAAAGTAGTAATAATTGGTTTGTCCATTATCATAACCAATTTGGGTCATGAGAGCAACCATTTCATCAATAGATACCTCATTGATTTCAACATAATCAACATGACATTCCTTACCTCCATCATATATTCTACTTGGCCAGTATTTGAATGTACCTTTATGATGGAACCTCATGCTAAAGAAACTTGGTCGATCCGCTGTATAAAAAATGTAAAAAAACACTGCTACGATAAACTTACCTAAAAGGGGAATAACTTAAACAATCGTACTAATATATAGGTGTATACGATTATAACAAAAAATGAACAAAACACTTACCATATCTCCTAATTGTAGAGTTTTCCTCCTTCTCATGGTCATCAAAGAAAGGAGGTTCTCTGATTTGCCATAAAGTAAATCTAAGGTTGCTGCTTGTTATTTTCTTACTTAGATTATTGGATTTGATGATTGACATTGCATTAGGATTTTTTGGGTAGGCTTCCGAAACAAATTTGGGGATGACCAATGAGTACATAACTTAGTTATATTAGACATTATAGCGGGAAATTGGATTAGACATCTGCTACATAGTACATCAAGGTAATAAGACGATTCTACCCTCAACAATAAACGGATAACGGGATTTTATGAAATATAACGGGACTTTGACCTGGGCATTAATGGTCAAGGGACTCATTTAGCCTATAAAACGTAGGGGTGAGCAAAACCGACCGAATCCCGAATCCTGAATCCCGTTCCGATCCCGAGTCCCGAATCATGTTAGTTGGGCTTGTCGGGGTCGGGAGTCGGTTTCTGTTTTTCGGTTAGTCGGGTTTCGGGCTTGTCGGGATCGGGTCGGGACTGGCCGAAAACCAAAAAACAACAAACAAAACCGATCAAATCCCGAATCCCGTCCCGATCCCGAGTCTCGAATCATGTTAGTCGGGCTTGTCGGGGTCAGGAGTCGGTTTGTGTTTGCCAGATTGTCGGGATTCGGGCTTGTCGGGATTCGGGTCGGGATCGGCCCGATGCTCAGCCCTAATAAAACGCATACTTTGGACTACCGACGATGAAAAAGGCAAGTTTTGTCCCGGTGTGATGTTTCGGGACAAGTTTAGGGACCAACAGTGTATTTTAGTCTAGAAAAAAATTACAGATTGTTTGTTTGTTACGTAGTACCATTTAATTTTAACCTAAGTTTTGGTTTCTTTGTACGTCTAATATTTATGAGGATGAAAATGCACAATTTGTTTGTTTGTTTGCTATTTGGCCCACCCAAAACAAAATTCTTAGCTCCGTCACTAAGAAGAGAGGTGACTACTGAAGCTTACAAGTGAGGAAGAGGATCCTCTCAAGTTGGTGGGACAACTTGACTCAAGTTAGAGGATCCTCAACCATGACACTTTTAATCTTGACTTTTGATTCTAATCCAGTGGTTTAGGATCCTCTAATTTGGGTCAAGTTACTTGAGAGGATCCTCTCTCTAAGGGTGCGTTTGGTAGAGAGAAATTTAGAGAAAAGAAATGAAGTAGAGAATAAAATCTCAGAGAATAGAAATCAGTAGAGAATTGTGTTCAATTCTAATGTTTGGTAACAACAGAGACTTGACCCGAGAAATGAAAAAAAAAATTATTTAAAAAAAATAATTTTCAAAAATAATTTTTTTTTTAAAAAAAACTTATTTTTAAAAAAAAACTTATTTTTTTTAAAAAAATAATTTTAAAAAAAAAAATTATTTTTTAAAAAAAAACTTATTTTTTTAAAAAAAATAATTTTGAAAAAAAATATTTAAAAAAAAATATTTTTTTAAAAAAATAAATTTTTAAAAAAATAATTTTTTTAAAATAATTTTGAAAAAAAACTTATTTATTTAAAAAAAATGTATGTATTTATTTAAAAAAAAATATTTAAAAAAAATAATTTTTTAAAAATAATTTAAAAAAAAATGTATTTATTTAAAAAAAAACTTATTTTAAAAAAAAAAATAATTTTTAAAAAAAAAATATATAATTTTTTTAAATATTTTTTTTAATTTTTTTTAAATGTAAAAAAAAAAAAAAAAAAATTAATCTATTTCTCCAATTTCTCCACCAAAATAAGAGAAATGGAGCTAACCAAATTACACTACTCAATTCTCTCCATTTCTCTCCATTTCTCTACCCCATTTCTCCGCTTTTTCAATTCTCGGTACCAAACAAGAGATTGGAACCATTTCCATTTCTCTTGCCCCAATTCTCGGTACCAAACACACCCTAAAAGTAAAAGGAGCAGTGATGTGCTGAATGATGATGTAACACTCAATTGGAGACAAGGGAAGTAGTGACCATGTTAATAAATCCTTTTGTGTGCCACTTTTTCTTCATTCAAATAATACGGAGTAATTGGTAATGTTTTCATACGCAACATTTTATTATTTATCCAACAAACCAGCTGTATTGTTGAGGCCTTGAGGGAAGACTTTGCTCTAACATTACAAGTCAACGGTTGACACTAAAGATTCAAATATGTGGCTATGAATGTCATCGAAGCTAGCTGCAAAACAAAATCCAGTAATCCAGGGTTGATCATTTAATCCAAAACTCAACAGATAATCTTACCAAAAATTTATCAGAAAATGGATCATTAAATCTTGGAAAAAAAGTCAAAGGCTTGTGAAGTGCTGGTTGAAGTGCTTTAGCTATACTGAGGTATCAGTTTTTCAATCTTTTGCTCAGTAAGTTGTGAGATAAATTATTGAAATTGCATAGTTTGCAGGTTGTAAAGCATGTCTTGAACCATTTGCTATTTAGTTGACAGTACTAAGTTTAGTAACATAGCTATATCCTTCCAAAAATGTGTTCCTAGTTCGCCTTTTAACTGCATAAGCAAGGACCATGTCAGTGGATTATTACTGTCATGATCCTATGGTTAGGAAGATTAGAAGAATGAATTAGGAAGACTAATTAGGAGGATAAAACATTTTTCTATCTTTTTCTTTATCTTAAAGTTAAGTGCAAAATCAATCCCACATTCGGAAATCGGAATAAATAACAGAAAATATGTGGACCTATGTGTTGAGCTTCTAAAAGAAGTATCTTACTAAACTTGTTATTATAAATTCGCGATTAGTGAAGATTAGTATTGCTAAGTATGTTGATTTTCCGTTTATGTGTTTAAGATCCTTTCTGGAACATCAAATTCTTCTATTTGTTATATGTTATAGAGCATACATCACGATTGGTATATAATGCTTCACTGCTGTCCTAGAAATGAAATCATAACCACCATCTAACAGCAGAATATTGCTATTGGGTATTGATGTTGATGTTAGTGATGGTCATTTAAAGAGTTTCAGCATCTTTCTATACGGTGCTAATGGTATAGTTTAGAGTGTGCTGCCATTTTCACTTAATATCTGCATTCGTTTCTCCAATAAATCACAAATAGTTATTAAATATAGAGGTGACAAAATATGTTGCTGAAAACAGGTTCGGATGGGTTTAAGTGATCATCTTCACTTTTTCTCAATCCATTTTCTTGAATTTTATATGTATTTAATTTATAAATAAATAAAATACATTGATAATATAGTAATCTGATGTTTTGAATACAGCCAAGGATGAAATTGAGACATTTGAATACGCTTATGGCAACTACTGAACCGTTACTTGATTCAGACCCATTTGACCCGTTTCATTTGGCACTACTAGAAATTTGGCGAGTAGCAACACCTGAATAGGCTATAAGTTCGCTTCCATCATTATTAAGGGTGTTGCAAATAAGCCCGATGCCAATCTCATTTACCATCTGCTTTAATTGTTCTTATCATTTGCAAACTTAGCAACGTGCAAACCCGTGGTTATTACAATATTTACTATAGGTAGTTTTGACAGCTATATAACAAGTATAACACGAGTAACGAGTGTATAGATGTCCCAAAGGGATCTGTTTGATGTACATGAATTAACACATAAATAAACATGTATGTTTACTAACCTCTTATTAATTATTCGGATCAACAAAGGGAGCAACAACTTGGATCTTTGTTCTTTTCTTGAATCACACGAAACACAAGAGTCACCAAAGTAGATGACCTCTTTGGTTGCGCACACTACATGTCACGGTAGATTACTTGAATGCTAGTTCACGTTCTTCACGATCAAAGCAACAAAACGCGTGGTTCTTGCTTATTTTAGAATCGACCAATATCACTAAACCAAAAGGAGGGCCGATCGGTTTTGTATAGGGAGAAGAGGAGAGTGATTTTGTGTTTTAGGTTAAGTTATGCAAGGGTTCCAAATAATCAATAATGCAATTCATTATACAGGCTTAGATAACTTGGTGTATAAGTAAAACACACCCCCCCTCCCCCCCCCCCCTCCCCTCTTTTAACCTTATTCGGCTGAACATAAGCCCAACCTTATGGGTTTCCATTTGTTTGGGCTTAATACCATTAAACGAGTCCATTACACATTTAATTAAGGCCTATTAGTTAAATAACGCGTCTAACGGACTATTTAATTGTGAAAAATAACTAATATAATTATAGTAATCGTGAAAAATAACTAATATAGTTAATATGAATACACTAAATATATTAGTTACATTATAAAAGTAATCCGTCGGTGTATATGTGTGTGCCCCCATAGGCTCACGTATTTGTAGCCGTATAATCACCGATTATGACTTGAGCATTACCAATAGCTCCCACTTGCGACTGTCATAATCTCAATAACTTATATACAAGCAATGGTAAGCATCTAGCAACATGCCATTGCCTGAGTGCGGTTTCATAAAATGTCTCAGTGTAAATGGTTTATTATTAAACATCCTTTTGTTTCAGATACTTGTTAAACTATGGATATGGATCAAAGGCATTCCATAATGTTTAACTATTATGTTTCTCGTTTCAGATATTAATCAAGATTACCAAACGTAAACAAGATTCATCTTGACTTACTTTGGGCACGGACATGCAAACATCTGATCAATTCAACAAGAGGCCCAATAGTATCTAATTCCATAAAACACGTGGAGGAACAAATCTTATTTTAACTGCACGTGTCATTCATGTGCTTCACATCACTTCTGAAAATAGCCTTTATAACTATCTTATTAAGGACAACGTTATCCACACATGAAAGACCTACTTGCATCTCAAGTCTAATGATAGTAATATAACCACTTTCGAGATTCACCCAGTGACGCCGATCCATAGAGTGGATTCTTATAGGTTTGGGGTAGTCTAATATTCATAGCTCGTGAATAACATATGAGTTTGTCGGACACATCCTTAATATTCAAACGAGTATTACTAGTCGATCATATTTGTCTTGATTCAACAATACTCCCGTATTGTTGATCGAAAATAGACAAATTTAGAGTAAATAAATTACTCATGGATTAAACAAGATAAACCACTCATGGGTGGCCTAGTGGAAAAAGGGCTTGTGACTATCACTCTAAAATGTGTGAGGTCTCAAGTTCAATTCTTGCTAGGTGGAAACAACTTTGAATGGCCACGCCAACCTCCTGAAAAAGGAGGGCTTTACCTAGTTTGAGTCTGTGTGGCGGTGGGTTCAAACCATGTGGATTAGTTGGCCAAAAGGTCGGAAACTATGGTTACCAAAAAAAAAAACATGTAGATATATGACACAGTTAATATATGAATAAAACAATTATACCACGTATATTAATTCATCAAAAATAAAAATTTGAATAAACATCTTATTATCCAAATACTAAAAATAACAAATCTATACGAGAATACTAGTTGGACGAAGTCCAATACTCCTAGCATGATCAGTATGCTTGGTACAAGGTAATGTCTTAGTAAAAGAATCATGTTGTCATCTGTGTGAACTTTGAGAAGTTTAATGTCTCCTTCGATAACCTCTCGAAGATAGTGGTTATTCCTTCGATAATGTTTGGCACCTTTATGAACTTCACGTTCATTTCCGATGATTATAGCGCTAGTATTGTCGCAGTCGTCTCCGTAGGTTCTTTATTTGTGGGAACAACGCTAAGCCCAAAAATGAATTTTCTTATCCGAACAGCTTCCATTGCAGCTTCTGAAGTACTTATCTATTCAACTTCTGTAGTAGACATTGCAGTAGTGCTCTGCTTAGCCTCTTCCAGTCTACGAAGCCTCCGTTTAAAACGACAATGTATCATCGTCAACGTGAGTCTCGGATCCAACATCAATGTACAGGATCCAACATCAGTGTACAAGTAACTCTGAGCTCCCTTTTGAGATCACCACCATAAACAAGAAACATATCTTTAGTATTTTTTAGATACTTCATAGCATTCTAGTGATACTCTTCTGGTTTCTATTGAAATCGACTAGTCATGAGGCCTAGTACATCTCGCCACATACATAATAGATCCTACAGCTGAGGCATAAGGAACTCTTTGCATGTGTCTCACCTCTTCAGGTGTAGAGGGACTCTTGCTCAAATTCAGTTTCTCTTGCATACTTCCACGTTTGGAATTATCCATATGAAATCTCCTTAAGATTTTATCAATGTATGCACTTTGACAAAGACCAATTAACCGCTTAGATCTATCTCTGTAGATCTAGATTCCAAGGATGTATGCCGCTTCTCGTAAGTCTTTCATAGCAAAAAAATTTCCAATATAGGATATTACATCTTGTAACATTGGAATGTTATTTCCCATGATCAATATGTCATCGACATATAAGATTAGGAATGCCATCATACTCTCACTAGCCTTTTGATATACACATGGCTCTTCAAGGTTTGAGTGAAACCAAATTTCTTGATCTCCTCATCAAACCTTTTATTCCAGCTCTCCTTGATGCTTGCTTTAATCCATAAATGGATAGTTGTAGCTTGCATACTCGTCTGGGATATTATGGATTGACAAACCCCTCAGGTTGCATCATATAAACCTCTTCGGTTATGTGACCATTCAAGAAGGCGGTTTTGACATCCATCTGCCAAATCTCATAGTCATAAAACGCTGTTATGGCTATAAGAATCCTAATAGCTTTAATGTCTCCAACAAGAGAGAAGGTTTCCTCATAATCTACACCGTCGGTTTGAGTATAACCTTTTGCTACAAGACGAGCTTTATAGGTTTGTACATTGCCATCCATGTCGGTATTCTTCTTGAAAAGACATTTACTCCTAACGGTCTTAGAATTAGGAGGTAGGGTCAACCTTGACCCAGACTTCATTGTCTTTCATGGATTGCATTTCCGCATTCACAGCTTCAACCCATTCTGTCAACGTGGCTTTATAGTTAGCGGGTTCAAAATGATCCCCTAACTCATGCTCCTCAGTATCGACATAGAAACTAAATCAATTAGGTGCACGATTTGTCCTTTCGGACCTACGAATGGGAATAGCCTCACTTTGTGGTTCAAAACTTTCATGTTCAACCACATCTTGATGTTCGCTAGTGTTTTGAGAAGGATGCGTATCTTCATCTTGAATTTCTTCAAGGTCTACATGACTCCCACTTGCTTCTTGTGAGATGAGACTATTCTAAAAAAAACTCTGCATATCGAGCAACAATAATTTTGTTCTCAGGTGGGTAGTAGAAGTAGTCACCCATCGTTTCCTTTTGGGTATCCTACGAAGATATACTTAACAAGTTCAAGTTTTTTTAGCGTGTCACGCTTCACAAGTGCCTCACATCCTTAGACCTTTAAGTAATATAGATTAGGGACTTTCCCATGCCATAATTCATATGGTGTCTTTTTAACCTTCTTAGGTGGAACCATATTGAGTATGCGTGCAGCAGATCTAGAGCATAATCCTAAAAGGACATTGATAGAGTAGTTTGGTTCATCATGGATCGAACCATGTCAAGCAAGGTTCGATTTCTCTTTTTGGATACACCATTATGTTGTGACGTATATGGAGGAGTGAATTTTGAGTCAATTCCACACTTCTTAAGATGATCCAAAAACTCTTTGACTTATATATTCGCCTCTACGATCAAATCATAGAGCCTTTATGGTCTTCCCGAGTTGATTCTCTACTTCACTTTGAAAAACTTTAAAAGTTTCAAAGACTTCATGTTTACGTTTAAGCAAGTAAACATAACCATAACGACTAAAAAACAAATATAATGCAAATAAAACTGACAGAAAGAAGATGAAGCAGAAGACAGACTCTTATAATGCGATAAATAAAATAAAGCAATAAAAACACAACTTGCTGATTTCAGATTTTTATTCACTTTAGGGCCCGAAAACTCGATGAAGGAGTTTTCCCCAACTTTTGGAGTAAACTAGAAAGTTGTAGTCTACTGAGTCGAGGACACATTTCAAGGTCTACTTCGTTATAGAATGCTAGGAATTAATTTTTTTTGTGCAGCAAGGTCAAGCAATCAGCAAACAAAACGCGTTCTTCACGATCAAAGCAACAAAACGCGTGGTTCTTGCTTATCGTGGAATCGACCAATATCACTAGACCAAAAGGAGGGCCGATCGGTTTTGTATAGGGAGAAGAGGAGAGTGATTTTGTGTTTTAGGTTAAGTTATGCAAGGGTTCCAAATAATCAATAATGCAATTCATTACACAGGTTTAGATAACTTGGTGTATTAGTAAAACACAAACTCCCCCCCCCCCCCCCCCCCCCCAAAAAAAAAATTCTTTTTAACCCTATTCGGCTGAACATAAGCCCAGCCTTATGGGTTTCCATTTGTTTGGGCTTAATACCATTAAACGATCCATTACACATTTAATTAAGGCCTATTAGTTAAATAATGCATCTAAGTATCTAACGGACTATTTAATCGTGAAAAATAACTAATATAATTATAGTTAATCGTGAAAAATAACTAATATAGTTAATATAACTACACTAAATATATTAATTACATTTTAAAAGTAATCCCTCGGTGTATACGTGTGTGACCCCTTAGGCTCACGTATTTGTAGCCATATAATTACCGATTATGACTTGAGCATTACCAATAGCTCCCACAAGGGGGGCTGATCGGTTTTGTATAGGGAGGAGAGGAAAGTGATTTTGCATTTTAGGTTAAGTCATGCAAGGGTTCCGAATAATGAATAATGCAATTCATTATATAGGCTTAGATAACTTACTGTTAAATTAATATTTAGCTTAAGAAATGTGATGCAATCCTTGGAGGTATTGCTTGGCGGATATGGGTTATATCTGTCTCATATATGTTTACTTTCTCTAAAGTCGTATGAACTAACTAATTATTAATAGTTAATCTGGAAGGCATACTCAATTACATCATAATTTAGAAGATATCATGCTTCACGAAACTTTAATCATTCACAAATTTTTTAATTAGCAAAAATTTGAACATACTGAAAAAGCATGCTTACTATCCGTACAACCATATCATGAATGATTTGAGGCTAAATGGATTGGTTGGTGACCGGGTCATCGTCACCTCAGCTCTCTCTCTTCTCTCACTTCACCTCACTCCCTCTCACCTGTTGGTCTAATGTCTACTCGAGCTAATGAGTAGTTCAAAAGTCACGAGCTTAATGTGCAGTCCAAGTAGATCCGAGCTTATGGATAACTACAGTCGAGTTCTAGTATAATTAGTATTCTTATTTTTAGACTTTAAGATAAGTACTTCCTAGTTATATTAGAGTCCTAGATGGATTAGGAAAAACTGTTTTCTATTCCTATATAAGCAAACCAAACGAGCCAGGTTTGGTTGTACCATCAATATCAGTTTTTGTAAGCAAATACTTTTCTGATTAATTGGAGAGCTTATTCCAAGAAATATTGTTTGTTCCAGTTTTTATCTGCTTAAGTTCTTGTTACAGCGTGTGGATATCAGACCTGTGGATATCAGACCTGTGTGTTATTGTTTGTGTTTTCTGTTTGTGATCCGATCAGGTGTGGGACTTGAATTGGTTTCAGAGCCAGGTTTCAAGCAGGTCGAAGCAGGTCGATCTCTATAGGTTTCAAGCAGGTCGATCTCTAAAGGTTTCAAGCAGGTCGATCACAGCAGGTTCAAGAGGTCGATCAACTGAAGGGTTTCAAGCAGTGGGTCGATCACAGCAGGTTCAAGAGGTCGATAAACTGAAGGGTTACAAGCAGTGGGTCGATCACAGCAGGTGTCCAAGAAGTCGACTAGAGGGTTCCAAGCTTAGTCGATCATTGAAGTCTAAAGGGTTCCAAGCTTAGTCGATCACCAAAGGGTTTCAAAAGCAGTCGACTAAAGGGTTTTCCAAGACAGTCAAGACGACTAAAGGGTTTCCAAGAAGTCGATAAAGTTTAAAACTTTACACTTGGTTTACTTAGGCAAGAAGTAAAACAAGCTTGTTCTAGGGCTGGAAGATAATCCAACTACACCGGTAACTTACAAAAGGCGTTCAAGAAGGATGGTGCAAGGCGAGTCGAGTCAACCACCAATTGAACATTCTAAATTGGCTCTTAAATGTCCAATGTTAACAAGCACGAATTATAACATATGGGCAATAAGAGTTAAAGCGGTATTCCGAGTCCATGGAATACTTGATGCACTGGAACCAGGGGAAGGAACACAAGTTGTTGCCAAGCAAGATCACATGGCAGTGGCGTTACTCTTCCAGGCGATTCCAGAAGAACTTGTTTTTCAAGTTTCACAATTCAACACAGCCAAAGAAATCTGGGGAGCTTTGAAGACCAGGTATGTGGGTGTTGATCGGGTTCGAGACGCAAGGTTGCAAACCTTGGAGACGGAATTCGAGTCTTTAAAGATGAAAGCCAACGAATCAATCGATGACTTCGCGGCTAGGTTGGGCAAAATTGTAACTGAAGTAAATAGCTTGGGAACAATTTATGAAGACAAGAAACTTGTTAAGAAGCTACTTGCATCCGTTCCGGATAGGTATGTTGCAATTGTTGCCTCAATAGAACAATTTGCTGACTTGAATACTATGTCTTTTCAAGAAGCAATTGGTAGGTTGAAAGCTTTTGAAGGAAGAATGAAGGGTGTTGACACCACTTCTGAAGATCAAGGCAAGTTGATGTTCGGAAGGGCTGAAAGATATGATAAGAAAGGTCGAGGAAGGAATTCCTCTGGTGGCAACGGTAAAGGTCAAAACTTTTCTTCTCAAAACGAATCTCATGATAGTGGTCAAGCTAATAACCACAACCGTAACAACTCCGGGAGCAATACGGAGCAAAAGAAGAACAAAAGTCGAGATCTTTCAAAGATTCAATGCTTTAGATGTGATGAATATGGTCACTTTGCTTCTAACTGCCCTGAACGACGTGAACAGAAGCAAAAGCATGAATCAAACCTTTTGCAAACGGAGGATGATGATGACCCAACACTTTTTATGATGAAAAGCGCTCAAGAAGTAGTTTTCTTGAATGAAGAAAAGATTATCCCAAACCAATTGAATACTAAGCCAAACGAGGAAGACACTTGGTATTTGGATAATGGAGCAAGTAATCACATGACGGGGATCCGAGAATACTTTTCGGAGTTGAATGAGAATATCTCCGGCAGAGTGAAGTTTGGTGATAACTCCTACATCGAGATAAAAGGAAAGGGTTCGATAATCATTGAAGGGAAAACGGGAGAGCAACGGTTAATCACTGGAGTCTATTACCTACCCGAGCTAAAAAGCAACATAATTAGTCTTGGGCAAGCTACCGAAGGCGGATGTGACATTCGTATGAAAGGTAACCTTACTATGCGTGACTCAGATGGCAAGCTTCTAATGAAGGTTCCTAGAACAAGTAATAGACTTTACAAGATTAAGCTCCAAGTTGGAAGTCCGGTTTGTCTCAAAGCAAAGATGGAAGATGATGCTTGGTTATGGCATGCTAGGATGGGTCACATTAATTTCGAGACGATGGAATTAATGGCAAGGAAGGGCATGGTTGAAGAGTTGCCAATAATTCATCAAGAGAACAAGTTGTGTGAATCTTGTTTGGTAGGAAGACAAATGCAAGAAAGGTTCGATATGAGTGACTTGGGAAAGCAAGAGGATTCGAGTATCTCAATAAGTCAAGAAAGCTATGCAAAGAAGATCTTGAAAGATGTTGGGATGCATGAAGCGAATTCTACTCAATGTCCATTAGAACCTGGAATGAAGTTAAGCATGGACAAGGAAGGAAAACCAGTTGATGCAACTCTGTTTAGACGACGAGTTGGTTGTTTAAGGTACTTACTACACACACGACCTGATTTATCTTATTCGGTTGGTTTGGTTAGTCGTTACATGCAAGAACCAAAAGAATCACATATGGCAGCTGTGAAACAAATACTAAGGTATATCCAAGGTAGTTTGAATTTTGGAATACGATACAACCAAGAGAAAACCAAGGAGTTAGTGGGGTTTAGTGATAGTAGTTTTGCTATGGACCAAGATGATGGTCGAAGCACAACTGGGCACGTATTTTATCTAGGTAAATCACCTATCACTTGGTGCTCACAAAAGCAAAACACGGTGGCTCTATCGTCTTGTGAAGCCGAGTTCATGGCTGCAACTTCAGCCGCGTGTCAAGGGATATGGTTACGTGGGTTGTTGAGTGAAATAACCGGAATGGAAGAAAGAGTGGTGGTCTTATTTGTAGAAAACAAATCGGCTATTGCACTTATGAAAAATCCAGTCTTTCACGGGAGAAGCAAGCATATAAACACACGTTATCATTTTATCCGAGAGTGTGTTGAAAGAGACCAAGTACAAGTTGAGTTTGTAAGAGGTGAGTTACAACGTGCTGATATTCTGACGAAAGCTCTCGCAAGGATTAAGTTCAAGGAAATGCAAGAGTTACTCGGAGTTGAAGACCTCCTTATCTCGAGTCAGAAATTAGGGGGGTGATTGTTGGTCTAATGTCTACTCGAGCTAATGAGTAGTTCAAAAGTCACGAGCTTAATGTGCAGTCCAAGTAGATCCGAGCTTATGGATAACTACAGTCGAGTTCTAGTATAATTAGTATTCTTATTTTTAGACTTTAAGATAAGTACTTCCTAGTTATATTAGAGTCCTAGATGGATTAGGAAAAGCTGTTTTCTATTCCTATATAAGCAAACCAAACGAGCCAGGTTTGGTTGTACCATCAATATCAGTTTTTGTAAGCAAATACTTTTCTGATTAATTGGAGAGCTTATTCCAAGAAATATTGTTTGTTCCAGTTTTTATCTGCTTAAGTTCTTGTTACAGCGTGTGGATATCAGACCTGTGGATATCAGACCTGTGTGTTATTGTTTGTGTTTTCTGTTTGTGATCCGATCAGGTGTGGGACTTGATCACCATACATCTGTTTTGGTCATCCTCCCTCACCTTTCATACCTATTTTTTATTTAATTAAATACTTTATATTTATAAACTAAAAACATAAATGTGAACGTAAACGTAAATGTAAACGTACAAAATTAAAAATCTTTATTCATATATTAAAACATTACATAGATTATTAAAAACTTAAACCTACGGAATTAAAACATCACATAGATTATTAAAAACTTAAGCCTACGGAATTAAAACATTACATAGATTATTAAAAACTTAAACATACGGAATGAAAAACGTAAAGTAAATTTGCAAATCTCACTTCGCTTTGATCCCCGCCCTTATCTCTTCTATGACCTTGAGTGGCCCAGTTAAGTGATCATATGGCTGCATATAAAACATTAAATCCTTTTGTTTTGCTTTATATTCCGGCATTTCCACCTCCCTCTTTTTGATCTCCAAAAAGTCTAAGCGTTCTTTCTTATTCATTTCCATGGCACGTTCATTCTACTGTGTCAACTCGGAGATCATCATCCTAGCTAATGCTTCGTCATTCGTAGTTGCTGACGTTCCAGACGATCCCATCCCTTTCTTCTTCACTGCTTTTGATTTGTCTGTGCCTACTGGTCGTCTCTCTTCCTGCACCTCATCTTCCTCGTCGTCTCTAGCATCATTATTCAGATTAAAACTAGCATCCCCAGGGTTGAACGAACTAGACCTGGATGAATTGTATCTCTTGGACATTGATCCTAGTCGGACACTTTCTTCAAAGTTTGGAACTTTAGTGTCATTCCATTGCGGACACTTTCTTAAAATCTCCCAACAATGACGAAGCGTTAATTGTACTCTGTATTCAGCTTCATAGTTAAGCATTGCCGTGTTGTAGTAATCTTCGTATCCGGCTCCATTCATCGGCGCCTTACGCTTGAGGTTATTGTACACTCCACAAAATCGAGCCACGTTCATTGTTAAGTAAATTGTTGAGAGTATGAGAGTATAAAAAATATTGAAGTTGGATTTAAAAATGGTTAATTTATTGGGAATTTATAAGTAAAATATTGGGTAGTGGGATTTTTTTATTTTTATTTTACTTTATTTATTATTTTTTTTTATGCAACGGTAACTTACACATGGCCCCACTTTATTCCTTGCAAACAATGGTGACCGACTCACCAACCTTGGCTCTTTTTTCTCCTTGTCGTGCGTGACCACGCATGGTTGTTTTGGAGGTGGCGCGTGACTCGGGCTGGCACGATACCCATGTCACGGCCACTCCAGATAGTCTGAGTAAGAGCTTATCTAACTAGTGCAGTGACAAATATGATGTATCACAATTAGGGGTGTAAACGAGCCGAGCCGCTCGTGAAAAGCTCGGGATCGGATCGGTAAAAAGCTCGAACGAGCCGAGCTTAAACGAGCTCGAGCCCGAGCCCGAGCCTAATTTTGGGCTCATTTAATAATCGAGCTCGAGCCCGAGCTCTGTACAAAAAGCTCGAGTAGGCTCGCGAGCCTAAACGAGCCCTAGCATTATATACGTGTATATATCGTCTATACGTATAAACGAGCTTAAAAGTAGTAAACGAGCTCGAGCCTTATGTAATTAACGAGCCGAGCTCAAAACATCATAAAATTAGTCGAGCCCGAGCCGAGCTCGAGCTTGTGAAAATTTTCACGAGCCGAGCTCGAGCTCAAAGTATAAGGCTCGAAACGAGCTCGAGCCCGAGCTCGAGCTTTATATATATAAACGAGCCGAGCTCGAGCTTTAACGAGCTCGAGCTCGGCTCGGCTCGTTTCCACCCCTAATCACAATAATACAAATACTATCTCACTCTTTCTCTCTCCCACTCATTTTCCAACTACATGACATGAATTATTATTTTTTTCTGTATACACAAATTTTCAGGGCCCGTTTGGTTGGGGTGTATTGGTATTGGTCTATAACTTTGAAAGTCA
The DNA here is from genome assembly GCA_019973895.1 of Chrysanthemum seticuspe. NCBI lineage: Eukaryota > Viridiplantae > Streptophyta > Magnoliopsida > Asterales > Asteraceae > Chrysanthemum > Chrysanthemum seticuspe. The sequence continues at coordinate 72,052,243 of BPTQ01000006.1, read as the reverse complement.
TTAGTGTTGTTTGGTTGATTATGGGGCCACCAAAATGGAATGAGGATACCCAAATGTGAAGGTTTCCTCATATATTATGTATGTGGGTGGTTTCTTCATACCCTCCATTATCATTCCACTCTATACCAACACCCATACCCATTATGATTCATAGCGACAAACCAAACGCACCCTTAATTCTATCAAAATGTTGAATTTGTATATATGATGCCTATTTATTGATTAGTGATTATAAAACTCAACAACAAATATGTGTGCTAAGATAACAACTAACAGACCATTATCCCTAAAAGTGAGATTAATGTGTCAACATCAAGTTAAGGGTAAACCATCTACTTATCATATATGTTGTGCCTTTAGAGCTCCTACTTACTGCTATAGTATACTTTACACCTGTTTCTTGTTTTGTTTTGTAGGCTCTACTTGGTCCGATGGCTGAAACCATAGCAGCTGGTGCTGGTGTAGCAGCAGCAATTATCCAAGCTAAGACTGCATTGTGGGATCCACTTAAGCGTACCATTGAATCATCAAATGACATGGACGAAATTTACCGCGCACTAGACGAGGCAATGAAAAGGCTGGTTGCCAAAAGAGATGATCGCGATAACATGGTTCAAAGACACAAGACAACAATGATGCCATCAAACACTTACACCAATTGGAAGTACAGAGTAGATGCTGTTTCAAAAGAAGTGGATACGCTAAAAAAAATGTATTTAAAAGAAAGCAAAAAGTCAACATGGTTTTCTTTTAATAAACGCTCTAGCTTCACTAAGAAGATGAAGAAGACAGCTTCCTGCATCTTTGCTCTTATGGAGGAGGATACCCAATTGGTTGATGTTTTAGTTGACAAAAAACCTGCACGTGTGGTGGAGATGATAACTCCAACAATTACAAATATCCCAACTCTTCAAAAACCATTAAAGCAAACTTTAGATTGGTTATGTGACCAAAAGGTTAGAGGCATTAGAATCCATGGACTTGTTGGCAGTGGAAAAACAACAATCATGCAGAATTTGAATAATCATCTCAAGGATGCTGCAATGTTTGATATAGTTATTTGGGTAACTGTATCAAGAGAAGGAAGCATGAAGAATAGGGCCATTGACCAAATTCAACAAATTATCGCTCAAAGATTGAAACTAGATATCGAAGTTACCACTCATCATGACCTAGTTGCTTCTAGAATTAGGGAAGAACTGCAAAGTATCAAGTATGTGCTACTTCTTGACGATGTTAAGGAAGATTTGAACCTTGATAAGATTGGAGTTCCTATGAGCGACAATGGTAGTAAAATTGTGTTCACAACTAGGCTAAAACATGTTTGCTCCTCAATTGCCAGTCGACAAACCAATGTTGAACGGTTAAACAGAAAAGAAGCATTGCTTATGTTCAAAAGTGTATTGGATCGCCCCCATCTTGAAGAAAATTCAAACATCAAACGGCTAATGCCCCAAATAATCAATTGGTGTGGTTATCATCCACTCATGATAAAGGTTGCAGCGGGTGTTTTTAGAGTGAAGGAGACTGAAGAGAGTTGGCATGATGGATTAATGAACTTGAGAAAGTGGCCTGAAAAAGGGGATGATACTATGCAAGAAATGTACAGGTTGTTAAATAGTTGCTTTGATTGCTTACAAGTTGCCCAAAAGAAGTGCTTCTTTTACAGTGCATTGTATCCGGAAGACAGTGACATTCAAAAGGATTGCTTACTAGACAACTGGGCAGCAGAGGAACTTCTTGACGCTGGTGATGGTGTGGAAGTAATGCGCGCCAGTGGACGAGAAGTGTTGGATTATCTTAAGATGGTCTCATTGCTTGAGGAAAATACGTTTCAACAATGTATCAGGATGCACAAGTTGATTCGCTTGGCCGCATTATATAATTTGTCTAATGACGACCAAGGAATTTTAGTGAAATCTGGTGAAGCATTGCAGAAGCCAGTGGATGTGGAATTTTGGAAAGAAAAGAAATGGATCTCACTGGTTGATAGTAAAATGAATGCTTTACCTGACCAGCCAGATTGCTCAACTCTTTCGACCCTCATTTTGCAGAAAAACAAAAATTTGGAAGCTATCCCAAGAGCATTCTTTAAGCACATGCAGAGTCTTCGTGTTCTTGACTTATATGATACAAGAATCACATCACTGCCCAATTCTTTGTTGAAACTAGCTACCTTGAAGGGTCTCTACTTGCAAAAATGTGTTGCATTAGTTGAGCTTCATCGTGAAATTGGAAATCTTCAAAAACTTGAAGTGCTTGACATTCGTGGTAGCGGATTAGAAAACATACCACCTCAGGTTGAGAGCTTGATTTCACTACGACGTTTGTTGGTATCATTTACTAACTCAATGAGTATAAATCCTACTCAAAAAGCAGCTAATGAAGTTGAAGTAATTTCTAAGATTCCTATGCTAAAAGAATTAGTAGTTGATGCCGAGGATGGGCTTGACAGCATATTATATGGTGAAATTCTCAAGGTTGTTGGGCTAACAAGACTTTCACTCCTTCAGTTTTGCTTTTCTGACAAGGTGGTAGATTACATTAAAGCTATAGGGGGAAGTTGGAAGATGTATTTTCCTAATGAAGGACTTCTTCAAAGCTACATTGACAGATCAGACAGCGTTGAATTCAATGAATGCCAAATTTTTACAGGATGTGATTTCTCATCACATCCTCGCATTAAGTTTATGCCATATTTCAAGTTTGATGGAGAAGTTAGCGACAACACAATCTCAAAGGTGCTATGTAATGATGCTGCAATCGAATTGGTTAACCACAATCGACTTGAGCACTTATCCAGCTTCACTGCAGAAAACATGAATCGAATTCGCAGCTGCGTTATCAAAGATTGCAACAAGATGCGAACCATAGTGGATGGTAACACCGGAGGAGGCTCGATATTGAACAATATGGAACAGTTGCACATGATTAATTTGCCAGTTTTGAAGAACATCTGTGAAGGTCCAATGCAAGGTCTCAAAAGCTTGAAGACTTTGATTTTATGCAATTGTCCAATGTTGACTTGGGTATGTACTTGTGGTGTGATTCTACAACTCCCAGAGATTCGTCATCTGGAAGTGGAAAGATGCCCTGAGATTAAAGAAATATTTAATGGGTCGACAAACATTGTGTCTCCGATTCTTCCGAATCTAAAGAAACTCGTACTTGTTGATATGCCACAATTAAGAAGTATATTGGTAAGTAACTCATTTGAGTGGCCTTCTCTGGAGAGACTTAAGATTCTTGGATGTCCAGAATTAAAAAGTTTACCTTTCCAAAAAAATTCTGCTGTAAGGTTGACATCAATTGAAGCAGAGAAAAGTTGGTGGGAATCATTGACAATTGACCAGGACGTTAGAGATCAGTTTCAACGCCGTTGCACCTTGAGGTAAGTTTGTTTGTATTTAGGAACTTCTTTAAACATATAGATTGCTAAAATATTTAGGATCTTTAGAATATTATATTAAAATAAATGCCTCTCTAAACTTGACCATAATAAAGATAAAAAAAAAAACTAAAGATCAAATAAAACATTATCAACCACTTATTTTTTTCATCAAAACAATAAAATAAACTTTCACTTTCATTTTTAAAAACTAAATATCTCACAAACCATTGATCGTTAGACGAAACTAATCATACCATCACGACAAGCATAAAATTACCTTTAATTTGATATCCCACATCATATACTTTCGACGAATTTTTTTTTCGTGACTTTTTTCTGGGTTTAGGGTTTAGGGGTTTGACTTTTTTGGGTTAAGCTTTTTAGGGGTTAAGGGTTTAGGTTTTTTACGGTTTAGCGGACAGGGTTTAGGGTATTTTGGTTTAGCGGTTAGGGTTTTAGGGGTTTAGGGTTTTTAAGGGTTTAGGGTTTTAGGGTTTAGGGTTTATGGGTTAGGGTTTTTTAGGGTTTAGGGTTTTTAGGGTTTAGGGGCTGTGTTAAGTATTTTTAGATTTTTCATTTATATACTCCATCCGTCTCAATTTAGTTGTCCATATTTTCATTTTTGGATGTGTAAAAAAGATTGTCCACTTTTCTTTTTTTAAGTAAAAACTAGAGAATCTAAAAAGGGAATATTCTATTCGTGTGGTTGAAAATTAAAGTGGCCCCACTTTTATTAAACTTTGTGATTTCTCTCTCCTGACAATTAAATTGAGATGGAGGGAGTATATCGAAACCCGCAAAAAACGATATAAATAAGTTCGTCGAAAGTATACAATATTGGATCTCTATAGAAAGATAATTTTATTTTTGTCGCAATGGTATAATTAGTTTTATCTAATTATTAACGGTTTCTGAGATATTTAATTTTTAAATATAAGGGTGAAAGTGAATTTAATTAATTTGATAAAAATGAATGGTTGAGATTGATTCATTTGATATTTAATTTTTATTTGATTTTTATTGATCTCACCCCACAAAACATATACCTATATGCATTCGACTGAATGTTCCTTGTTTAGAGAAAGTTAAGTTTTGCTAGATTTTTAAAGTTGATCAACATATATTTTGAATCATAGCAGTCGTGTCAATAATTTTTTTTTAAAACAAGGGAAAAGATCATACTATTGTATTGTAATTATATTCAATTATTCTGTCCAGAAAAATCTTCGTTGTTGTTTTTTTTTTTTTTTTTTTTTTTCTGGTAGCAGGTACCTGCTGTTAAAAAGGTAGTAAGGACATGAAGTCCTCGTGCCAACTACATAACAGCTAAACTTATTCTACTTGATAGTACATGGGCAAACAAATGCCATATGTAAAGATATATAGTGAATATCAGTCATAATATGCAGATGGTTAATAGTCTGAAATGGTATAAACTATCCCTTCTTTGTGTCAACAGGTGAAAAAAAATTTGCAAAGCCAAATTGCAAGTATATGGCAGATGACGTCACAACTTCCGCAGCTTCTTTGAAATAATACATTGGTTGTATTATAGGTGAAACGATTATGAATGCACCCGCGCGTTGCTGCGGAACATGGTGGTGGCGTTTTTAAGATTGCGGTTTTTCTTTTTGCTAGTATTTTGGCGGATTATTTTAGTTATTTGAGGTAATGTGTAAGGGTACTTATAAAGAGATTTAAGTTAAGGCGACATTAGCGTTGTCGGTGTCTACTCAACTCTTGTACTTTTGTTGGAAAAATGAGTTTTGCAAAGTGGTTTTTGCAAACTTTGGACATCATTTAATGTATGTATATGTTACATATATTTGTGTTGGTTGGGGGGCATTTTGATCTCCTCAAAGAGAGCTTCGCAACGAGCTAAAGTATGTCCAAAATTGAGTAGAAATGATGAGATATCGTGTCTTAAAGTGAGGTACAAAATCTAATCGCCTAGAAAAGGAAGCGGAGACTAGTTTATAAGGAAATCATAGTATTGGCTACCAAATTCCTTTATGTCGGTTATGCTCCCACCCCTACGTGCGCTCGCAGGGGGTGCAGAAAATGGGATTTCCGGGCCAAAATGAGTTCGAAGCTTCTGAACTCATGCGACCTGCAGAACCGAATGCAGCTCCGAAATCTCGCCTATGTGGGTATCTTTTGCTGAGAAAATTCGTTTTCTTATTTAATAATTTTTCAGAATATTCTGTAATCTATTTTAGGAATAGATTTAGACTTTGTGACTAAGTCTTAACAGAATAAGTTATGTGGTTTAATTATATGCAAATCGTGTTATAGAAATAACATATACGCACGTTATTTTATTTTTCTGGCAGATATTCTGTCTTGGTGACCAAGACATGTATTGCCTATAAAATAAAATTTTCTCTTTCTGTCTTGGTGACCTACCGAATTCCAGCAGTCTTCTCGATCAAGAATGCACATTTTTTCCGTGAATTTTCAGGCAAGTTTGTCAGGTCCGGCTGTACAACAGCTTTGGACGTTGTACCCTGGGAAACAGACGACGAATCTGTTTTAAGGGAATCGTGTTTAACACGAGCCTCGACCAACCTTTACTGCTTTCGTTTATTTAATATTCTTAGAGTCTGTCTTCTGCTTCTACACATTTCTGTCTGTATTTATTTTTCTGTTATTTATTATTTGTAATATGATTATATTAATAAAAGTGTACACCGTTTCCCACAACTTGCAGACCTAGCCTTTATAAATGAACCTCTTTCATCCGGTTGTTGACCTGGGTTGCGTCATTACAACATTTTTCAAGGCGACAATCTTTATGTAAGTGTTGGGTTCAGTAAATACCCAAACCCCTTATTTCTAGGATTTGAATAAAAAATACCCTAAGTGTTTAGATCCTTAAACACTAACAAGTCTCTGAGCGCATAGCCACTCAGTGAGCTGTCTTCAGGATACTCAGTAAGAGACAAAAAAGAAGTCTCTCCACTCAGTAAGGCGGAACTTAAAGGGTGAAGACTCAGTCAAGAAGAAGATGGTGGATTCACTGAGTGATGGCAATAACTCACTGAATCCCGAAACTCCTCACCAACTACTATCACTGAAGACAATAGTGAAGATAAAGACTGAAGGCTAAAGAGACTGAAGAATGAGCGGGACAAGGCGGGATAAGTTTGAACAGATAAGACGAAGTCCTTATCAACCAAAGTCAAACTTTCCCTGAATCGCTAACTACTAGGCTAAGTGTTATCACTGATAAGAAGAAAGCAACCTTGTCACTTACTCTATATAGCAATTGTAAACAGAGACAAAATACATGAGTATTTTGTCTTCTGTAACCTGTCACTTTGTCCTCTAAGATAGAGTTAAAAACCATACTTGTATAAATAGCCATAAGAGTTGGAGTGAAAGATTTTAAGCTTGTGTATTAACTGTGAATTACACACACAATCAATCTTTCACTCCTCTAAATACAACTATGTCCCTGAGATAGCTCAGTGGTACCTGAGTAGTTGTGCTTAGACTTAGCCTAAGCTTAGTGGAGTTACACCATACTTGTCATTCAATCCCAAGTGCTGTTCCGCAAGCACTTGAGTAATATATTCTTTTTGATTCATTATTAATGAAGGATATAAACGTTGAAAAATCTCAGTATGCTTTAGTATCCTTATCTTGTTTAATTGTGATTTTTCATAAACCTTATTTCAGTCATGTGTCACTCTTAGTGTAAATTTGTCTTTTTACTAATAGTGAAATGGGAACAACAAGTGGTATCAGAGCAGGCTGATTTATAAAACCCTTTTTCAAGCCTCTCAAAACGTTTTCAAAATCAGGATCCAAACATGGCTGAAAGTGATGTGCCCCAACTTGTCGACAAAAAGGCTGGAGCCTATGTTGCTGTTGCCCCTCGACTCGAAGTTGGTAAATTTAACAAATGGAAAAAGCGAATGCTTTGCTATTTGACTGGGATGGAACCTTACTACATTAAGTGTATTAATGAAGGTCCATTTATCCCAAAGACTGCTGAAGGTTTACCTAAACCTGAAGCTCAGTGGACTCAGGACGAGAGAGTGGTCAACCAGGACCAAAGGCTCAAAAGTATCATCATATCTTGTCTTCCTAATGATGTCATGGAGTTTGTCATAGGCTGTAGTACAGCTTAACAAACCTGGAATGACCTGGTCCACAACTATGAAGGTCCCTCAGATACCAAGGAAAACAAGATTATGGACCTGAAACTTGAGTATAACACCTTCAGGGCTAAAGACTCGGAAACTCTCTCCCAAACTTACACCCGTTATAAAACATTGTTAAATGAATTGTCAAATGATGGTGTTAAGTTGTCTAAACATGAAATCAATGTTGTTTTTGTAAACAGTCTTCCTGAGAAGTGGTTGAATTTCTCTCAGGGACTAAGGAATGCTTCACATCCATAATCTTGAACTCCTAAAATCTATGGGAAATTTGTCTATGAGGATAACCTCATAAATAGACGATACCCTGACTTGAAAAAGTCTCAGGAAGTCAAGAAGTCCTTGACAACCACTTCAACACCAATTTATACTGCCTTTTATTCAAACAGTGTGGTTCAGGATTTTCAAGAAAATTCAGACGATGAGGCTGATGAGAGAACAAGCGAGGAGTACCTGAATGACTTGAACATTGAGTTTTAGGAAAGGGCACTGTTTGCTAAATCTAAAAGGTTTATACGAAGAAACAAAAGTTTTTCAAATGCTAAAGCTAATAAGGACACCGAGTGTTTTAAGTGTCACAAAAAGGGTCATTTTGCTAAAGACTATTTTTCAGAAACTATTTCTGAACCCTCTCACAAACCCTCAGGGTCAAACCAGCCCTTGGGTTTTAGCAAATTTCAACCAAAAGTCTATCAGTCTCATCAAAATTTTCAAAACAAATCTGATCAAAACAAATCTGTTGATTTTGAAGCTAAGTATAGGAAAGCCAAGGCTAAACTAGCTCTTCTTGAGGTCACTCCCTCAGAAACAACAAACAATGTTAAATCTGTGCAGGGTAAAAACAAGGGCTTATTAGCTGAAGTCTTTGACTGGGATGAAGAGTTAGTATCCTCAGACGATGAAATGGTGCAAGTCAGTGCACTGAGGGCTCTCTCAGAAGAGGACAAGCTAGCTGTTGGAAAGAGTCATGCTAGGAATGGTGAATGGGTCAATATCACAATGAAGAAGGTAAACATTTTACTTTCTATGGATGATGATTCAGATTGGCAGTCTTTCATGAACTATATTAATTTTGACCTTAAGTTCGTAGAAGAGCAGCGATTAAATCTTTTTTCAAAATACAAGTTAAATTTTGAATTAAACAAGTGTAAGGATGAACTACTTCTTTTAAAACAAGCCAAGCTTGAGGCTGTTACACTACAAATTCAAAACACCGAATTAGTTAAAAGAAATCAAGCTCTTCAGGAAGAACTTAAAAAGAAAAAAGATATAATTGAAAGCTGGACTGCCAAAAATCCCAGAGTCTTTGACATTGTTCAAGCCCCTAGTAGCAAAAAGAGAATCATAGGTGAAGATCATCTCCCTGATTCTCTTAGTGAAGACCAAAGTCCTAAACCATTTGTGTTTGCTGGCATGCTCTCCAAAAAGAAGTTAATGCCCAAGTCTAGTGATTGGGTTGAAAGGGTAAACCCTGAGAGTAAGCTTCCAAACTTCGATTCTGGAAGGATACTTGAGCCTGAAATCCAGGCTCTCAAGACCATGCTTGGACTCCCTGATGTACCCAGTAGTACTGAACACATCACTGAGTCTGAAGCTGAATCTCAAGCACCGCTTCCACCTCTGAAACCTCTTCAGGGTGCTGCACCTAGCTCTGAGCTTACTCCTCTTAAATTTAACCGTCACTCACCAAAAGAAAGTTCTGGTCTTGGTATAACCATTTTGAAAAGGCCAACAAAACCAACCCAAGAAGATTCAATTCCAACCGAGACTTCCACATCTTCAGTTCCTACTGAAGAAGACCAAATCCAACAATTGACTGAACTTGTGAGGAAGTTGACTGATAAGATGAACTCTATTGAGAAAGCTCCGTATTCTATAATCAAAGAACCTAAGTCAACCTCCTCTAGTTCCTCAAAGTCAAAGTCAAACACCAAGCCCAAGAAGAAGTGTGATCTGTGCCATTATACCAGCCATACCACTGATAATTGCTACAGATTCCTTTTTTGCATGATCTGCAAAAAGGAAGATCACATAACTTCTGACCACTTACAGTATGTAAGTTCATTCAGTGAAGCAAGTCATACCAATTTTGGTCATCAGTATGCTTCATCTTCTAAGCAGGCTCACAGGCCTAAAGCAAAACCCTTTCCTCCTTGCCCACACTGTGGCTTTAATGATCATCATCCTGATGATTTCCTCATGAACACTTGCTGTGAAATATGTAGAAATCCAGCTCCTGAGACATCTCAGCATGACAGAATCATCCAAGCAAGGAGAAGTTCAAAACAACCCCGCATCACTGAGTCTTCCTCAGTTAGCAAATACAAAACCTATGATTTCACACTGCACTCAACCACTGACTATGAATCAATTGCTAAGTTTAAGCAGACCATCAGACCCAAGCCCACTAGTAAGTGGGTCAGCAAGAGAAACTAATTTAATTTACTATTTGTGTAGAGACATGCCATGGAGCCAATTTGGCATCTAGATAGTGGATGTTCAAGGAGCATGACTGGTGTAAAGGATTATCTGCACAAATATGTAAAGGAACCAGGACCCAAGGTTGTATTTGGTGATAACTCATCATGTCTCACTTAAGGTTATGGTTCAGTAAACTGCAATGGAATAGTTTTCTCTTTGATAGCTTATGTCAATGGTCAGAAGTACAATCTTATCAGTGTCAGTCAATTGTGTGATGCAAAATACATAGTGCAGTTCAATGATAAACAAGGTACCATTTTCAATGCCAACAAAGAAGTTGTTCTTATAGCTCCTAGGAGAGATGATGTATATGTTCTTGACATGTCAACTCTCTCTCAGAATAGAACATGTCTCTTTGCCAAAGCCACTGAAATTGTCAATTGGCTGTGGCACAAGAGACTCTCTCACTTAAACTTCAAAAATATAAACAACTTGGCAAAACAAAACAAAGTCCTTGGTTTACCATCACTGGTTTTTGCAAAAGACAAACCATGCTCAGCCTGTGAAAAAGGCAAACATCACAGAGCATCATCCAAAACAAAACAAAATTTCTCCATCAAAAGATGCTTTCATCTCCTGCATATGGATCTCTTTGGACCTGTCAGTCCAAGATCAATCCAGCATGAGAAATATACACTTGTCATTGTTGATGGGTTCTCAAGATACACTTGGGTATACTTTCTTTCCAAAAAGAGTTAGGCAGCTGATATCATAATGTCATTCATCATGAAGATTGAAAACCAGAATGACATTGCAGTTAAACAATCAGAACTGAAAATGGTACTGAGTTCAGAAATCAAGAGCTTGAGAGTTTCTGTGATAAAAAGGGAATTTCCTAAAAATTTTCATCTCCATATACCCCTGAACGAAATGAGGTAACTGAAAGGAAAAACAGAACCTTCATTGAGGCTGCTAGAACTATGTTAAATGGCTCAGCACTCTCAAAGCACTTCTGGACTGAAGCTGTCAAAACAGCTTGTTACACTCAAAACAGGTCAATCATTGTCAAAAGGCATAACAAAACCCCGTATGAGATCTTCAAAGGAAGACTTCCTGATATCAGCTACTTTCATGTGTTTGGGTGTCCTGTGTTCATTTACAATCACAAGGATCACTTAGGCAAATTTGATGCAAAAGCTGAAGATGGATATTTCTTAGGTTACTCACTGATCTCTAAAGCCTTCAGGGTGTTTAACACCAGAAGACAACAAGTTGAGGAAACCTTTCATGTCACCTTTGATGAAAGTTCTGAAAGCATCAGGTTTACCAATACCTCAGTGGAGGAAATAGGAAGTGATGACTCATCAAGATACCCTCCTGATGAGTTCAACACTGAAATCAATTCCTCGTACCAAGCTGATGCTGGTATCTCATACTATGTCTTACCTCACAACCTTCCTCAACCAACAATCAGTGAATTCATTGATAATAAATCAGTCCCTACTGGGATAGGTAATACTGAACCAAATGTTCAAGAACCTGTAATTAATGAATCCCAACCTGAACAACCAACCACCTCATCAAATGATCATATATCTGTTGCACCTGCCCCTGAACCCATTCCCGAGTTTCTAGTGACCTCATCAAGCTCGGATCCTAGACCACAAAGTAAGTGGACTACATCTCAAGACATTGAGCTTGTAAACATCATTGGTGAACCCACTGAAGGCATGCTCACAAAAAGCATGGCTGCTAAGTTATCAGCAGCTTCTGCCAATGAATGTCTATATGCTGATTTTCTCTCAGATATAGAACCCAAAAGTGTCACTGAAGCTTTGAAACATCCTAGCTGGGTTCAGGCTATGCAAGAAGAACTTCAACAGTTTGATAGAAACAAGGTCATGACCTTGGTCAAATGTCCTCAGGATGTCATTGTCATAGGAATGAAGTGGGTTTTTAGAAATAAAACTAATGAAAATGGCACTGTCATTAAAAACAAAGCCAGACTTGTAGCCAAAGGTTATAGTCAACAAGAAGGCATTGACTATGACGAGACATTTGCTCCTGTTGCAAGAATGGAAGCCATCAGGATCTTTCTTACATATGCAACATACATGAACTTCAAAGTTTACCAAATGGATGTGAAAAGTGCCTTCCTGAATGGTGAACTCAAAGAGGATGTTTATGTTCAGCAACCCCCAGGCTTTGAGAGTAGTGAACATCCTGACTATGTCTGCAAGCTTGACAAAGCCCTATATGGACTGAAACAAGCTCCCAGAGCATGGTATGAAACTCTCTCAGCCTTCCTGATCCAAAACAAGTTTGTCAGAGGAAAGATAGACAACATCCTGTTTATCTATAGGACAAAACAAGATGTGATACTAGTCCAAGTGTATGTTGATGACATTATCTTCGGCTCAACAAATTATACTCTTTGCAAACAGTTTGAAAAACTAATGATAAAGAAATTTGAAATGAGCATGATGGGGGAACTGACATACTTTCTTGGACTACAAATCAAGCAAAATGATAAAGGAATCACCATCAGTCAAGAGAAATACACCAGGAATCTCTTGATGGAATATGAGATCTCTGATTGTGCCTCAGTGAAGACTCCAATAGTTCCTCCAAATAACCTTGGACCTGATCTCACTGGCAAGTCAATCAATCAAACTCATTTCAGGGGGATTGTAGGATCACTGATGTATCTAACTGCTTCCAGACCAGACATACAATTCTCAGTATGTATGATTGAAAGATATCAGTCTAATCCTAAGGAATCCCATCTCACTGCAGCCAAAAGGATTCTCAGATACCTGAAGGGAACTCCAAGCCTTGGACTTTACTATCCTAAATGTTCAGGGTTTGACCTCAAAGGTTATTCTGACTCTGACTATGCTGGCTGTAACATGGATAGAAAAAGTACCTCAGGGTCCTGTCAATTTCTTGGAGGAAAACTGGTTTGTTGGAGTACTAAGAAGCAGCAATCAGTGGCTATGTCTTCAGCTGAAGCTGAATATGTGGCAGCTGCAGGGTGGTGTACCAATGTGCTATGGATGAAAAGTCAACTCAGTGACTATGACATCCATTACAAAATGGTATCCATCTTCTGTGATAACACCAGTGCTATTGCAATCTCCAACAACCCTGTCCTTCATCAAAGAACCAAACACATTGATATCAGATATCATTTTATCAGGGACCACATCATGAAAGGAGACATAGAACTTCACTTCATCCCTACTGAATATCAACTTGCTGATATCTTCACCAAACCCTTGGATGAACCTACCTTCAGGAGACTGAAAGCTGAATTGGGAATGCTTGACATTGTAAGTCAGCAACCAGATAATCAATCCTGATCTCAGCAAGTTTTCTCTAAAATGGTACTGATCCATGAACAAAGCCCAAAATAATCCTCTCACTGAATGAGTAAGACTCATTCAGGGTCCCTGACATTAGATATAGAGCATTGAATGAGTAACTAAATGCACTAAGTATTTCAATTACTTAGTGTCCTAGGTTGATAAACATACAAATTTAATATAGGAATATATGTCTCTATATCCTTCTGTCATCCATGTCATGGGTCCCCTTCAACATTACCTCATCCCACTTGGCATTAAATGCCATATCTTACAAGAAATATCCTTAGGATATTTCAAACCTGCAAATGCACTTTTACTGTGCACTGCAACTGTTTCCTTGAAAAACGTGAGAAAACTGCGGGTACTAGAGTGGCTGCATTAAATGAGGTAATTAAAATGCTTTCAAAAACCGACTTTACAAATCCTCATATGTGCAATAATTACCCCTTCACCACTCTATAAATACCCCTCTCACAATCTCAAAAACACACACACAAATTGATTTCTGCAAATAAACTCTGTCAAAATCCTTTCAAAACCCAGAAACAATTGGGTGTTCTTATCACCAAAACCAGTTTTTAGCAAAAATCTTCTCTGCAAACAATATACAAAAGTTTTCACTACAAAATTTAATAAAAAAAAGGGGGAATTAACTTCCTTGAGTGTTCTTGTCAAAAATTATTATCAAAAACCCTAAAATCTTTTCTTGAATGGCAATGGCAAGAACACAAAGTCTTCAGTTTGCACCTCAGTGGGTAGGCGATCTTGAAAATGTTGAGTTTAAAACAAACAACGTTATAGGAAATTTTGAATACCCACATGATGTCCTAGCCTATAAGGGAATCATGAAATTTTTGCTCAACTGCCCACTAAAACAGGCCTTTGTTCAGTCCCCCTCTATACTGTACCAAAACCTCCTCAGGGAGTTTTGGGCAACTACAGTGGCCTATGACCCGACACCCTCAACTGATGAGACTGACCTTAGACCCCTCAGGGAGTTTCTCATCAAATTCTCAATTTTAAATGGGGAACAATCAGTCACCCTTGACTATAAAACTTTTTGCACCTCTACATGGCTTGACTATAATCCAGGAAATTATGTTGCTCACCCTGACCCAACCACTGTTAAGGCTGAGTTGGGTAAAATTGATTTGGATCCAACATTTTTGGACAAAACCCCAGTCACCAAGAACTCCTTTCCCGTAGCTTGGAAGATCCTGTTCACTTTTGTGATTCAGGTTCTCGATGGGAACCATTCATCCACTGAACAAATTAATTATATTCAGTTGATGATGGCCTATAGCTTGATGACTGGTGCTAATGTCGATATAGGGGAGATCATTTACAGTGATCTTGTAACCAAGCTATAAAGCAAAACTAGGGCGAAATACGTTTCGTACCCTAGGTTTGTCTCTTGTGCTTTACAAGTGTTATTGGGTTCCAATTATCCCTAGGAATATAAATATGACGCTTTACCTGCCACCCTGAGCCCTTCAAATTTTCAAAAGGACCCATCCCTTGTCACTAAAATCGAATTGACGGCCCATATGGTTGCTGTAAACAACCAGAGGGACTCAGTGTCTCCAAACCCTGCTCCCAAAAAGAGAAAGGGGAAGTCTCAGACTGGGACTAAAACCAAACCCAAGTCTCAAGGCCTTGAGGCTTCTGGAGCACAGCCTAAAAGGCAAAGAAAGCCCCAGACTGATACAACACCTAAGGGCGACCAAGCAACAACCACCTTGGTGACAACGAAGGACACTGATACATCACAATCAGTGCCCTTGATCCCGCAGACTACTCCTCAGTATCCAGAGGAAAACACACAACCCGCTGGTAGGGGAGCGCCTTCCACTCAGCCTGATGAGGACATTCGCAAATCAAAGCTTTTGTCTGAGGGCACAACAACTGATCCCAAATACTCAGGGGAAACAAAAAACCCACTGATAGGGATATTACTGCCACTGCTTCTAAGAATGGCACTGGGAAACACCCAC
This sequence comes from Chrysanthemum seticuspe, assembly GCA_019973895.1. Classification (NCBI taxonomy): domain Eukaryota; kingdom Viridiplantae; phylum Streptophyta; class Magnoliopsida; order Asterales; family Asteraceae; genus Chrysanthemum; species Chrysanthemum seticuspe. The sequence goes on along the minus strand of BPTQ01000006.1, from coordinate 72,036,903 downwards.
CAGTGCTTGAAGAAGCATCGAGGGACAAAGACTCGGAGGGAAAGAAACAACCCGCCGATACGAAACTCACAACTAATCCTGACTCCAAAGAAGACATTGGGAAAAACCCATCAGTGTCTGAGGGGTCACTGGGGGACAAAAACCACCCGCTGATACGGAACCCATCACCCCCACTGGTCTTCTTACTGTTGCTGAGGTCAATGAGATATTGTTTTCTGATGAAGAGATTGTTGCTGACAGTGAGGAAGAAATTTTTTCTGCTGGAGAAGAAATGGACTCTGATGTTCAACAACCACAACAAGAGCATCAACCTAATCCAAAAGAGCTTGAGGAGTAACCCTTTTAGGCTGATGATGACTCTTCTGATTCCTTAGACTCTTCCACCTCTTCCTGCCCTGAGGAACTAAAGAAATATGATAATGTTCTTCCCTTAACTGAAAAGCAGCTGGTCATGTGGTTAAAAAAGGCCACCAGGAAGCTCTATTCTTCAGTGACTGACAATCTCTAGGATCAACATGTTGAAGCGGCTGCCAGCTATGCGGATCTCAAAGCTGAAGTTATGGCTACCTATGAAAACAATGATGAGCACATGGATTTCATCTATGATCATCTTGACAAGCTGGATGACAACTTGAAGAAGTTTCTCCAAACCTTTCAGGATGCTCATACCAAGCTAGATGAAATTAGAGAATCAGTCAAGGAAGACCCTGCACTCAACTCCAAAGTGCTTGAGGCTACGGGAACCTACATGAAGAACTCTTCCAGCCTCACTGAACTCATCACAATGCTTAACACTGAAAATGTTCAGGGTCTTACCTCCTAAATGAAGGCTATTCAGTCCACCCTAGGCTCCCTAGATACAAAGGTTGCTTATCTGGCTAAATCATCTTCTTCTATGGCATGGAATCTCGGGCCTAGAATGACAGCACTGGAATTATCTCAGGCCAATCTTGAAGAAAAGGTCACACGTCTTCAAAAAGATACATTAGACATCAAGTCCATGGTCTCGGAGATCTATCAAGCCTTCAAAGGTCAAGCTGCTCCTTCTCCCTCAGTGTCACAACCAACTCTTGCTCTCACTGACGCTGTGGCAACAGTTGAGGGGGAGAGAGCTACTGAAGGGACTTCCTCTCATACTGAGGGGGAGCCAACTCAACCTGTATCTGCAACACCCATCTCATTTATCCCACCATCAAGAACACCAGTATCAGTGACAATATCAACAACAACACACCAGTAGTCACAACTACACCCCCACTAATGTCAACATCTTCTTCATCTGTTCAGGATAAAGGCAAAGCCATCATGAGCACAACCGAACCTGTCAAGATTCCCTATGTAATTGGTGACACTAGGTACCTGCTTACTCTTGAACAGCTAAGTGCCTACCTCGAAAAGGAAGACAAACGTAAGAAACAGGCTAAGGAGGAAAAGAAAAGCAGAGAAGCCCTAGTCAAAGTAGTTTCTGAGGAAGCTGAGAAGTTGGGAATTGATCCTAAAAAGCTTGAAAAAGGACAAGCAGGCCAAAAGTTCAAAGCAGCTCAGGATGCTGAGATGGATGCCTTTAAAAAGAAAAGGGTTGATAAAAAAGATTAATGATGTCTACATCATCCCCAAATCCAAACCACTAGCAATGAATGTCTAAATGGAGGATGACAAAAGGGACTTTGAGGTTCATGATCCTGTAAAGTTCAATGAATTCGGGATCACTAAACTTGATGAACTTAGTCCCATCATTGAAAAGAAGAAAAATGTGGTGGTCAAGGATTTGATGAAATCCCTTAGCAAACGTTATGAAAGATTAAGGGATGCACCAGCTCAGCTTGGAATACAATCAGCTCTCCCTGAGGCTCAAGGATCTCAAACTCAATCGTCCCAAGGAAAAAGGAAGAGAGTTGAATTAGAGCCTGAAGCTAAGGTGCCTGGTTTTGATTGCAATAGGGAACTGCCAGAAGGGGTAAAGTTTGTGAACTGCATGGTCATAGAAAAGCCTAAAAGAGTACTTTTCTTCATTGATGTCTATGGGAACCCAACATTCAAGATATAGAGTAACATTGATCAAGCTGGAGTGGCTACAATGGTAAGCTATCTAACAGTGGCATCTCAAATCAAATCTCCTGAAAACATCAGGTTCTACGCAGACCTGAACGCCAAGATAAGAGACCAACCTGACAAAGAGACCCTCCTCTCCAAGAAGCCAAAGCTAGAAGCACTGGGAATCTATATTGAATGACATCATTGAAACTTTTATCATTTCATATTTTGTACTAGTGATAGGAATTTTGTAATCTTATGAATAAACGATGTATGTTTTGTTAAAAAAAACTTAGTGTTCCTTATTATGTTCATTAGTACATTTAGTGTAAGAAGAAGCCATTTGCTAACTTACACTGATCAAACACTTAGGCTATTTGTATATCCAAATAGGGGGAGACTGTTGGGTTCAGTAAATACCCAAACCCCTTATTTCTAGGATTTGAATAGAAAATACCCTAAGTGTTTAGATCCTTAAACACTAACAAGTCACTGAGCGCATAGCCACTCAATGAGCTGTCTTCAGGATACTCAGCAAGAGACAAAGAAGAAGTATCTCCACTCAGTAAGGCGGAACTTAAGGGGTGAAGACTGAGTCAAGAAGAAGATGGTGAATTCAGTGAGTGATGACAATAAAGACAATACTGAAGATAAAGACTGAAGGCTAAAGAGACTGAAGAATGAGCGGGACAAGGCGGGATAGGTTTGAACAGATAAGACGAAGTCCTTATCAACCAAAGTCAAACTTTCCCTGAATCGCTAACTACCAGGCTAAGTGTCATCACTGACAAGTAGGGGTGAGCAAATGGACCGAGAACTAGACTGGAACCGAGAACAGAACCGGAACCGACCCAACCCGAACCGAATTTCGAAACCGCGGTCCGGTTCTTGGTTCTTTAATCTTGATAATTTCGGTTCTCCGGTCGGTTCGGTCCGGAACCACGGGTATCGGTTAAGACCCGAAAGAACCACAAGTTAAAGAAGAGCACGTAGTATTGTCATGTACTATTAATAAAAAAGGCATTTTGTCCTTGTATCTATGGTTTTTTACTTGTAGTTTTATGATTAGTATCTATGTTTTTTTTATATATAATAGTAGCAGAAGCTATATAACTTGGATGAGAGAACCAAAGTTTAATGATGCTCCTTCGCTCATTGTCATTAATCCATTATGACAAAAAAATTGGTATCCATGTAGTCAGTTTCTTTGACTGTCTTTGTTGACAAACATTTTACTTGACAAACTAACAAAGTGTCAAACATGCATTTGATTATATTGGATGGTTTCTTGTTCTAGTTTACAAAGGTTGCAATAAAGCAATCTACAACGTTGATTGACCAGTTTTCCAAATTGTTAAGGTGTTTTAGTCGTGTTTTGATACATTTTGCATTATAGGTTGGGATTTATTATATAAAAGATCAAGCATGTTTTTATGCTTCTCATTTGTAGTATATATAATGTGTTTTTTTTAAGATTTTCGGTTCTAATCGGTTAAACCCGAAATACCCGGACCGGAACTGAGAACCGAACCGGAACCGAAACATGTTACTCAGTCCGGTTCTCGGTTCCTAAAATTTTTGTTTTTCGGTTCTCGGTTCCCTAGGTTCCGGGTTGGTTCCGTGCGGTTCCGGAACCGAGCTCACCCCTACTAACAAGAAGAAAGCAGCCTTGTCACTTACTCTAAATAGCCATTGTAAACATAGACAAAATACATCAGTATTTTGTCTTCTATAACATCTCAGTTTGTCCTCTAGGATAGAGCTAAAAACCATACTTGTATAAATAGCCATAAGAGTTGGAGTGAAAGATTTTAAGCTTGTGCATTAACTGTGAATTACACACAGAAGCAATCTTTCACTCCTCCAAATACAACTATGTCCCTGAGATAGCTCAGTGGTACCTGAGTAGTTGTGCTTAGACTTAGCCTAAGCTTAGTGATGAGTTACACCATACTTGTCATTCAATCCCAAGTGCTGTTCCGCAAGCACTTGGGTAATATATTCTTTTTTATTCATTATTAATAAAGGATATAAACGTTGAAAAATCTCAGTGTGCTTTAGTATCCATATCTTGTTTAATTGTGCTTTTTCATAAACCTTATTTCAGTCATGTGTCACTCTTAGTGTAAATTTGTATTTTTACTAATAGTGAAACGAGAACAACAGTAAGGTGCTGTTTTTTGTTTTTGTTTTTGTTTTTTTTTCTATTATTATTATTATTATTATTATTATTATTATTATTATTATTATTATTATTATTATTATTATTATTATTATTATTATTATTATTATTATTATTATTATTATTATTATTATTATTATTTAACAAAAAATAAAAAAAAATAAAAAAATCACTTCATTAGAAAACATAATGGATTTTACAAGAAATTAGTGGGAAGTCGGGACACTAATTGGGCTCCCACTCCTTTCTGAATACAAAAGCTTAGTCTATGAAAGATAAAAGCCTCACTCTTGACATTATTCGAGTGGCTAACAACAACGGTCTTGATACGTGAAAGTGTATTCAAGACTTCCGTGTCAAGCTCCCCAAATGTAGAAAAAGCAAACGGAATGAACTTGTAGCCATGTTCTTCACATTTGGACACATATTTATTTTTCTTCTTTTCCACAGCGTTAGGTAAAGCTACCCCTGGAGCCCACAAATTAGCATCAATACCCGCGAAAGGAGAGATCCCCATCACATCCAAGCACGCATCCTTTCCTTGGATCCAATTAAATAATAGCAAGTCTGTCGGACGTAATTCTTTCCCATCCCTCGAAAGAAACCCCATTGGGGCCTCTTTTTTCGCCATAATCCCAACCTTGGAACATATGTCGACAAGAATATCACGCACCAGGTTATGTCTAAATTTCACCCCCACTTCATTGGAACAGTGAACTGCATGGTCTCCCCATTGGTCCATATGATGCTTGCAGCTCGGACAAGGGCTACCTTCATAAAACATAGGTATGGTAAGCCTATAACATAGTACCGACCGGAATTGGCGGTGGTTCATCCTTTGGCCTAACCCATCAATAGGTATGGTGAACAGGAATTCTTGTGCATGTGGAGCCCGGGTACAGCTGAGGATAGCCACTTGCCTTGGACTTAACGAATACTTTGAAACAAGATCTTTCTCGATGACACCGAAATAACACTTTGCCAAGGTTTTTATCAAATGGGGGGGGGGGGCAGGAGCGTCAGAGGCGACAGAGAACGTTTCTTTATTACAAGCACTGTTAAAAATATCGAGAGCATGCTGAAACGAAGGGCCATGAGAGTTAATGCCCGTTTTTACCAAAATTCGGTCCTGCAAATAGCTAGTTTACAAACGAGAGGCGAGGAAAGCATATTGGATGATGTCACTCGCCGCATGGATGCCCAACCCACCCATCTTGATTGGGAGGGTGGCAAGCCGCCACTGCCAGTCACCAAATCCTGGCCCGGAAGCTGTAATAATCTTCTCCAAGGAAGCACCTAACATCTGATCAAACCGGACTTGGGTCTCTCGCACGTACAACGGGGAACATGTCCTCAAAGCGTAAGATAATTTCGCAACTGCGGCACAATTACAGAGAAAAAGGAGCTCACATTGGGGGTCATTAAGTTTAAGAATAGCTTCCATTTGCAAGATAGTTTTAGAGACCCTTTTCAAAGCCAGCTCCTGACAAAAGCTTTCATCCAAGCTAACGGAACCACTAAGTAGTTTGACACCATCAGCTGGACGAGAGATATTTAAAGGAAAAACACCTTCCACCCTGCTTCTAGGGTCCACCATGGGCCAGAAGAGTTCAGTCTTATCGACATTAAAAAACAAGCCCCGAGTGGGGCCATCCGTCAAAATAATGTCAAGCGCCTTGGCAACCATAAGAGTATCTCCGATAATAGTACCATCGTCAAGATACCAACCCTGGAGAGTGAGCTCATAGGACCTATTAATAGCATGGATTACGGGGTGTAAAACGAGGACGAACAACAAAGGGCCTAATGGATCCCCTTGTTGCACCCCTTGACAGGACCAAAGGATAGAATCATCGTAATAAAGTCTAGCAGGCCTGGCATAGCAAAACTCAACCCAAGGAGAAATAGAAGGGCATCTCAACTTGGACTCCTGGAGAAGGACACTCCTATCAACCAGATTGAAAGCGTTCTGAAAATCCACCAACAACATGGAAAGCCCAACATTGTGACCCTTAGCCTCAATAAGTCGATTCACCGAATGAAGAACAGCCTCACAACCACCCGGAACGCCAACCCCAAATTGAAAGTCCTGCAAGTAGGTATTCATAGAGTTGCCAATTGACGAGGAAGCAACCTTCGACACGAGCCTACGCCAAACCGTGCCGACAGCAATAGGGCGTATGCCTCCACCCGACTTAACCAACCGAGTCAAGGGGGTACTAGAAATACATTCCCCTAATACAGCAGGGCACTTTCCATCAAGAAAAAGGTTGACAACCCCCGTGATGGAACCTAGCAAGTCATCGACAATGGCGGATGCAGCCCCTCCCAAAATATCCATTAAATGTTGTGCTCTAAGCACATCTCGACCACATGATGTCCCTTTTGGGAAACTGCGTATCCTATTCAACACCAAATCCTTATCCACAATAATTGCATCTTCACCCAGGGGATCCAATGACAAAATTGGTGGTGGGGCATGGGGATGTTTGGCCTCTAGCTCATGCAGGGTGTCCGATGTAAAGGGGGCAACACCAGAGGACGTAAGCACCTTATTATTATTATTATTATTGTTGTTGTTGTTGTTGTTGTTGTTGTTGTTGTTGTTGTTGTTGTTGTTGTTGTTGTTGTTGTTGTTATTGTTATTATTATTATTGTTATTGTTATTGTTATTGTTATTATTATTATTATTATTGTTATTGTTATTCTTCTTATTATTATTGTTATTATTGTTATTGTTATTGTTATTGTTATTGTTATTGTTACAAGGCCCAGGTATGCCCAAATATAAATATAAACCCAAACGAGTCACATGATTCTATTTACGGTAGTGTTCCAAGATCCATATTTCAAACCACAAGTCAGTCAATGATAAAATACCCTTAACACGCCATCATCTCGGCTAAACAGGGCTGGATCACGACTATGACATGGTTATCCATAAGATCTGTATGGACATAGTACCGACCTGGACTTTGTTTAGTCTTACATATATTTGAGCATAACAAGAACTTATAAAATATGAAGATCCATAGAAATCAGTTATATGTATGATTAATGTTATTCAACATATAAGAATTTAGCCTACCATTTAGACTAAATATATAACAGAAAAATTAAAGAAGGAAACTTACAAGAAGATTGTGGCCAAAGGCCAACCTTTTATTCAAAATACTAGAAATATTATACAATAGTCGGACTATTAGTCGGATGATTAAGAGAGAGAGTAGAAGGTTTACAAGTGAAAGTAGAAGTGTGTGTGTGGAAGTCTGATTCTCTCCTTCTGCTTCTATCCTATTTATAGGAGAGAGGAGGATCCTATTACAATAAAATATTATCCTATCGACATTTAAAACGACAAAATTATATTATTGGACCTTATATTTTGGCCGATATTATAATGTAAAGAAAGATGCCCTCTTTCTGTCTCTTTCACATTTTTTCCTTTGTCCGAGGACGATTCTCCTTTAGAAATACGTTTTGATATTGTATTCTTCATTTCTTCAAAAAGATCTTCTAAAGATATATCTTCAGTCTCTTCCATTTGAGATTCTCCTGCTAAGCAATTATATTGATTGCTGTTTTCTGATAAAGTCTTAATTGAAGAGTCTGATTCTTGATATTCAAAATTCTTTATCAAATCTTTCTTCATTTCTTGGAGATATGCCTCCAAAATTTCGTCTCTAGAAAGACTCTCCTTGCCTTGATTTTCTAACTTGTCAATGATTTGTTGATAAGGCGTAGGACTGTCCTTCTTATTCTTGAATTCATTTTGAGCTTTATATTTATTAATTGTTTGCTTGATCAAATCAATTGTATCTTTGGAGTTTATTTCTCCATTTTCTTTTGAAATCATTTTTTTCCAAAATTTTGTAAAAAATATTCTTTGAAGATGAGGAATTTGATCAGAAGCATAATTTACTTCTTGAGCCCATTTCCATATCCATGGAACTGAAAATTCGGTGAAAAAATGTAAAGAGGGTAAAACCTCTTTGGCACCATTGGTTTTTTCCATAGAATCTATTAATTTTGGGGAAATATTAACCCACTCAACATATAACCCTTTAAAAGGTTCTGGCAAAATTTGTATTGATGGACCATATGACTGCCACCAATGTATGAACCAATTTGGTAAAGATTTGTTATAAACTTTTGAACATATCTTGAAAAACCAAGAATGCCTCTTTTTTGGATTAATATATAAAATTTTTTTATGAAAGCTTTCAACATAATCCCAGTAATTATATTTTACTGTAATTTTTTGAATAGGATGTATAAATTCCTTTTCTTTCATGGTACTCAAACCCCATTCTTCTGCAGATATTACCTGCTTTATTATAACTTTACTAAAATTGTAGATCGAGCTATTCTGATATGTGAAATGTCTGACCTGAATTGATCCTGTAGAAATGAGTATATTCTCATAATAGGATCTTGATTTGTAAGCATAGGCTGCACATGGAATATTGTCAAGATATCTTGACATCAAAATCCAGATTCAAAGTATCTCATAACATCTTGATATTCAAGAAATATTATTCTCTCTTTATATGGAGTGATGTGCTTCCACGAGGTTTTAAATTTGTAACAAGAATTACCGGTTAACTAGGAACACATTCGGGCAAGTATACCCTAGTCAAGTTGTAGTATAGTATATGGTAAATCAAGGTCGTCCCAAGAGACTTGGTTGCACTACAAGTGTCGTTTGTTTGTTTAAGCAAGTAACAAGTTGATGGTTATGATTGTCACATATCAAACCAACAAGAAAAGCAATATAAGAACAAGCACGTATCAAGGTCGTGGTTATGATTGTCACGGATCAAACCACTAAGAACAAGCACACAAAGAACATACATGTTTAGACAAATGATCACAAGGATATTAGGATGTTTAGTTTGGAAAACATATTATCAAAGATAGAACCTATAATAATAGTTTAGTGTTTTATAAATCAAATGTGCATAAGCCTCAATCAAGTGGTCATGTCATGAGCCTTATACCAACAACAACAAAGAATCCCTTTCGGCCATAGACTTTGATGTTATTAATTTGTAAAGTTCCATTTACTTGAAAGATAATGAGAACACATATTCAAAAGATTCCTTTCGGCCATAATCCAAATTAAACCTTTACTTGTTATGTTTATTAATTCTCTTGCACAATCGTCACAAAGTACAAGACCAAAATCATTTGTCACTAATGAATTGAAACTAACCATTGTTAAGAATACTTTCGTCCATTGAACTCAACAATGATCAACCAAAACAATAAACAAGAACAAGTTCCAATTCAACCAAATATGATGTTATCAACATATTCCAAACAAACACTACAATTATCCAAACATCCTTTTATCACAAGTTTTCATATGAAATAAACAAGTATCACATAATCAACACAACCAAAGAACCAAACATGAATCATAACATTCAACATCATAAAAGTAACAAGAGTTTACCCAAAGTAAGATTACATTAGGCAAGGGTGAAGGATTATAGCACTCCTTCAAGCCTCCAATCAACTACAACTTCTAACCAAGCACACTTCTGGAAATGGCAGAGGTTTGTGGTCTTTTGGGAGAGATAAATTGGTGGAAATTCGTCCTTAAGGGTGGAGGCAAGAATTACACACACAAAACTAACCAAAAATGGTCTTATTTATAGGTAGAAGCCACCCTTAGCCACCAAGTAAGTTTCTTGGGCACAAAGTGTCATAAAGTAGCAGGTTTAGGAGTTATTAGAGCCATATGATCGGACTTGAGGCTTAATGGCACTTAAGGATGCATTAAAAATAACTTGGAGAAGTCAGCATGGAGTAACCGATTCGGTTGGGCCCCCAACCGATCCGGTTGCGACTTTCTGACAGAAAAGGTCAAAAGCCAAATTTGTAGATCTTTCTCTTAGCTTTCCGTGGCCGCGAACGGGAGGTCAAACGGAGTCCGTATGCAAAAGTTATGGCCAAAATGGTGAAGGTGTGTCGGGAACAACGAGGCTTCCAATATTTCTTCGTTTAAGCTTCTTTTCTTCATTTCTTTCTCGTTTTCCTTCTTGAACTTTATTCTTAAGTCTTTGGACCACTAACTTGATGACTTTATCTTCTCGAATATACTCCACAAGTCTTGCTTTTGTCAGGAACTCTTTGTAAATGGAGAAATCTTCGTATTTTACTTCTTTTTCCGTCTTTTTCTCCACTTTCCTGTACTTGGCTACAAATGAACTAGCAAACGCACTTTTGTACGATTAAGCATCAAAAGCATATGATTATAACCAAATAACACACATAAAAGCACGAATAACGCTACTAAAAACATGCACAATTCGAGCGTTATCATGGAGATTGACAAAATTCTTGAGGATCTTCATTATCCTCTTCTGTAAGAGCGTTGGCATAAGAAGGAGTATTTCCTTTCTTGTTTTTTATGAATTCCAAAAATTCTCCATATAATGGATCATTTGTACTAGGCATTGATGCTGATGATGATGATTCAGCAATGTTACTAGCTATTAGCCTTTTGTTTCCATGTTGGACCAATATATTATTGGGTCCTGTTCTGCCACCACCCTTATGTGGGTAGCCTCCTCTTCCTCTTTCTCGAGGAATCATTTCTGCAAATATTCACGAGTTAGAAAATCAGGAAGAATATTTTCTTTCCCTTTCTTATATTCAATTATAAAATCAAATGGCGCTAATTGAGCCTGCCATCTAGCAAACATTTGCTTAGAAACATCATGTTTGAAATCTTTATTAAACATAAATTTGGCTGCTTGACAATCTGTCTTAATTATAAAATGTTGATTATATAAATCATCTTGAAATTTTAAAACACATTTAATTATTGAAAGAATTTCTTTCGCCACAGTAGCATAATTTTTCTGGGCATTATTCCATTTTCCAGAATGAAATCTAACCAAATTTTCTTGTTTAGATTCTGGATGAATTTGTTTTAAAATTCATCCATACCCTATATCTGAGGCATCTGTTTCTATGACTTTCTTCCAATTAGGGTTAGCTAAAGATAAACATGGAAGACTAGACACTTTTGTTTTAATTGTTTGGACTACTTGAGTATGAGTATCAGTCCATGGTGAAGGAATCTTTTTTAATCTATCATATAAAATAGCTGTATCTTTAGCTAAATCCTTATAAAAAGATGAAATATAATTTAAGCTTCCCAAAAACCTTTGTAATTGAGTTTTTTCCAGAATTACATCTGGAAATTTAGATGCAAATTCTATACTTCTATTAATAGGAATAATCTGACCTTTTTCTATATTATGGCCTAAAAATCTGACTTTTGTTTGAAAAATCATCATTTTTGGTTTTGAAATAATCAAACCATTATTAATTATAATTTTTTCAAATATATCTAAGTGTTTTAAATATGTTTCTATAGTTTTTGAAAACACTAAAACATTATCAATATAAACAATAATAAAATCACTATAGGGATTGAAAATATCATTCATAAAAGGCATAACATTCCATTCATATTGTCCAAATGGAACATTAAAAACAGTTTTATATCTATCTTGTTCATTTATTTGAATCTGCCAATATCCTGATTTTAAATCAAATTTTGAAAAGATTATAGCATCATGTAATCTGTCTAATAAATCATTTTTATTAGGAATAGGATATCTAATCCATTTTAAAACTTTATTAAGAGGTTTATAATTAATAACTAATCTAGGAACTCCTCTTTCTTGCTCTGCATGTTTATTAACATAAAAAGCAGTACAAGACCATTGAGATTTTGAAGGTTTTATTAAACCTTTTTGTAATAAAGAGGCAATTTCTTTTTTACATAAATCCAAATATTCAGAATTCATTTGACAAGGTCTTGCCTTAGTAGGAATTTTATTTTCGTAAAATCCTTCTTCATATGGAAGATTAACAATATGGTTTTTTCTATCCCAAAAAGCATTTGGATGATCATTACAAATTTTTAATGAAAATTTATTTAATAACAATTGTATTTTTTCCTTTAATTTAGGATTTTCTAGTTTTTCTTCAATAGTAAAAATATTTATTTCTTCTTTAAGAAAATAAATTTGTTTATTTTTTGCTTTTATCTGGTCTTGAATTTCTGAAAGCATTTTTGTAACCGGTTGAGTTATAAAATCAAACATTATTTCTTTATTATTAAAAGTTCCAGTAATTCCTTTTTTATCAACTTTTCTTAAAGGAAAAATTTTATTTATAAAAGGTGTTCCCAAAATCATCTGATTAGACATATTTTTTATTAAAACAAAACTTGTAGGAATGCAAACTTTATCTTGGCATATTTTTGCATTTTGTAATTTATAATTAATATGCATTTTTTCACCACTAACTGTACTAATAGAATGTGATGTTTTATCAAAATATTTTGTTGGGATTATCCCTTCTTTAACACAATTTAAATCTGCTCCACTATCAATTAAAGCAGTGAATTCTTGTGTATAATTATTATCAATAAGTAAAATATTTTTCACCCACCATTTTTGTGAAGTAATCATTTCTAAAGTTTGTAGAAAAACTTCTTCATTTTCTGGAACAATATCTTCTTTTTTATCTATAGATAATTTTCCTTTTTCTAACTTAGACATTCTATTACTAATTTCTTGTTTTAAATTATTAATCTCATGAAGTAAATTTTGAGTATTGACAGGCTTATCAATTTTTTGTCTTTCTTGAAGCATTTTATTAACTTCTACCATAGAATAGGGATAATCATCTTGATCCACCGTATTTTTACTTGTTTCACCATCTGGTTTACAAAGTTGACTAATTATTTTAGCTCTAACATCATCATCTTTTATTAATTTTAAAAGATCTAATGTCTCACTATTTAAAACATTTATTTTTAAATCTTCAAATTGAGATTGAATTTTATAAATATCCATCTCCATATTTTCATTTTTATGAAAACTATCATTCTCTGAGACTGATATAAAATCTTCTTCTTTTAAACAATGACAATTTATTTCTTGTTCAGAAAATGAACTTTCTGAATCAGAAGAATAATTATAATCTGATTCTGAGTTTAAAAGAATTTTCTTTAAACCATCTTTAATTTCTTCATCTAAATTAAGATTATTAATTTTTTTCTTAACCCTGCATTTATTTGCAAAATGGCCAATTTTTCCACATTTAAAACGTGTAATAGGCTTAGAATCATTTTTAAATTGTTTTCTTCTAAACCTTTTTTCTTCCCTTTTTTTTAAATTTGGGAGCTGTTTTATATTCAGAAAAGTTTCTTTTCTTTGAAGATTTATAATGCTTCTTATCATAAGAGGTTGAACAATTCATACCAAATTGATCACAAAATTGACCCAACTGTTTTCTTTCATTAAGATTATGAGTCTTAATTTGTTGATTTAATTTTATTTCATTACATAAGGCTAATCCTTCTTGAATACAAGTTCCTATTAATTTACCATAAGTAAATGTACCATAATTTATATTAATATCATTTTTCCTTAGAGTATTTCTAATTCTTTCAGCAAATAAATTTGGTAAACCATCTATAAATTTAGACTTCTAATGGGCACTATTAGAGTCAGGAAGCTCCATAACTCTACTAAAAGTATCCTTGTACCATCTAAAGGAAGTTAAAGTTGGACATTTTAATCCATTTAAAAGAGTTCTAATATTTTCTGAATTATCAGACCATCTTCCAGTAAAATGTTCAATTATATTAACAATTAATGTATAAACTGCATTAGATGTTACATAACCATTTTCTGTTTTTACTGTATTAAGAATTTCTGTTTGATCTTCTCTGGTAAGATAATTATCCCACCATCCTTTTAATTGACCAGTAAAACCTGCTACAAGCATTTTAGCAACAGTTTTATCATCATTATTATTATTTTTAGCAATAGTACAATACATCATCATACGATGTACTAAACTATAAATTTGCCTTTCAGTATAACCAACTATATTTCATTCATAAATATTTTTACCACTATAACTATTATTAATAATATATTCTGTTTCCTCATGTAAAACATCTTGAGGAGTGGGTCTAGGATAATAATATTTCCTTTGAGAAGGTTTACTAGCATATTTACTACTATATTTTTCCATTTTATTAATTTCATCATTAATTTTTTTCTCTGTATTCATCATCAGACATATTCTCTTCATCATCTATAGCATTTAATTTTAAAACTTTAAATTGATTTTCTATTAATTTTTCTAATTCAGAAATAGATTTTAATTTAAAATCTATAATTTCAGGAGGAGGTTGAATACTAGCAGTAGCTTGAGAACTACTTGCTTCCTTATTTTCCTCATTTATATTTTGCTTATTTCTTAACTCATTTATTTGAGATAAAAGAGTTTCAACTCTTTTGTGAATAGAAAAAATTTGTTCTCCTAAAACCACTAGATAAATATTTGTAAAATTATTTTGTTGTAAAATTTGATTTACATGATTTTTCGTTATAGACAAAGTATTATTTTCAAATAATTTTTGGAAAGCTGTAAAATGTAAATTAACATTTTCTTTTTGTATTTGAAAAGGTTGTTGAGGAGGAAATATTTCTTTAGCAATCTGACCATTCATGAGTTTATAATCTCTTTCTAAAACTGAAATGTAATTTATGAGATAATTATGAATAAACCATGGAACAAAATAAATAACTTTATTAACTTTTGTTAAATGATTATAAATTTTTTCTTGTATTTTTTTTAATTCTATACTAGAAAAAGTTTCAAAAAACCATTTTCTAAAAGGTATCCATTTTTCTAATTTAAATTCTTTAGAAATTAAAAGTCTGGTAGAAGAAGCAAGAGAAAAATCAATTTTTTTCTGTACTATCCATTAAATAGGAAAATTCATTTCAGAGGCAGTAATATTATCCTCATCATTATAGATACCTTGAACTATATTATTATTTCTAATTGTTAAATTATCAACTCTGGGAGGAAGACTTTCTTCTTCCCTAATTTGAGAATTAGAACTTTCTTCTCTGATTTGAGAAGTAGAAGCTCTAGATGGCATATCAACTCTATAGTCTAAATGACTAGAAAATAAAGATCTATTAGACCTACTACTTCTAACTAAAGCATTATTAGAAGTTTCTTCATCAAATTTTATTTTTACCGTTCCATCTGAAGTTTGGATAATATCAGTAAAATTACTATTAATTTTTGGTTGAGGAGGTATAGTTCCTTCCAAAATCCAATTTTCTGGAAATTCAATTTCATCCCATTTTATAGTTTTTCTAGTAGTAATTTTTGACATATCTAAATTACTTTCTATTAAAATAGTTTCATTATTTTTACTAAACCTTTTAAATTTAGGATTCGTAGTAGTAAGACATATAACATATACAGATTAATTCTGAACCAGACATATAATTATAACCATGCGTTTTAATATTTAAAGTTAAACTATCAAGTATATTAACAACAGATAAAGATAATTGTAAATTAGGATAAACATTAAAATAAACTGGACCATGAGCCAGACTTGATTCTATAATTCCAATCAGAGATTGTTGCCAATTTCTATTACGACCATCTCGTAAAACATCTAAAAAACGTTCAGGTAACCCTTGTAAAGTTAAGGGTTTAAAAGCAGTTTGCACTAAACCAATATGTAAATAATTATAATTTAAACAATATATTATTATTATTATTATTATTATTATTATTATTATTATTATTATTATTATTATTATTATTATTATTATTATTATTATTATTATTATTATTATTATTATTATTATTATTATTAGTATTATTATTATTATTATTATTATTATTATTATTATTATTATTATTATTATTATTATTATTATTATTATTATTATTATTATTATTATTATTATTATTATTATTATTATTATTATTATTATTATTATTATTATTATTATTATTATTATTATTATTATTATTATTATTATTATTATTATTATTATTATTATTATTATTATTATTATTATTATTATTATTATTATTATTATTATTATTATTATTATTATTATTATTATTATTATTATTATTATTATTATTATATTATTATTATTATTATTATTATTATTATTATTATTATTATTATTATTATTATATTATTATTATTATTATTATTATTATTATTATTATTATTATTATTATTATTATTATTATTATTATTATTATTATTATTATTATTATTATTATTATTATTATTATTATTATTATTATTATTATTATTATTATTATTATTATTATTATTATTATTATTATTATTATTATTATTATTATTATTATTATTATTATTATTATTATTATTATTATTATTATTATTATTATTATTATTATTATTATTATTATTATTATTATTATTATTATTATTATTATTATTATTATTATTATTATTATTATTATTATTATTATTATTATTATTATTATTATTATTATTATTATTATTATTATTATTATTATTATTATTATTATTATTATTATTATTATTATTATTATTATTATTATTATTATTATTATTATTATTATTATTATTATTATTATTATTATTATTATTATTATTATTATTATTATTATTATTATTATTATTATTATTATTATTATTATTATTATTATTATTATTATTATTATTATTATTATTATTATTATTATTATTATTATTATTATTATTATTATTATTATTATTATTATTATTATTATTATTATTATTATTATTATTATTATTATTATTATTATTATTATTATTATTATTATTATTATTATTATTATTATTATTATTATTATTATTATTATTATTATTATTATTATTATTATTATTATTATTATTATTATTATTATTATTATTATTATTATTATTATTATTATTATTATTATTATTATTATTATTATTATTATTATTATTATTATTATTATTATTATTATTATTATTATTATTATTATTATTATTATTATTATTATTATTATTATTATTATTATTATTATTATTATTATTATTATTATTATTATTATTATATTATTATTATTATTATTATTATTATTATTATTATTATTATTATTATTATTATTATTATTATTATTATTATTATTATTATTATTATTATTATTATTATTATTATTATTATTATTATTATTATTATTATTATTATTATTATTATTATTATTATTATTATTATTATTATTATTATTATTATTATTATTATTATTATTATTATTATTATTATTATTATTATTATTATTATTATTATTATTATTATTATTATTATTATTATTATTATTATTATTATTATTATTATTATTATTATTATTATTATTATTATTATTATTATTATTATTATTATTATTATTATTATTATTATTATTATTATTATTATTATTATTATTATTATTATTATTATTATTATTATTATTATTATTATTATTATTATTATTATTATTATTATTATTATTATTATTATTATTATTATTATTATTATTATTATTATTATTATTATTATTATTATTATTATTATTATTATTATTATTATTATTATTATTATTATTATTATTATTATTATTATTATTATTATTATTATTATTATTATTATTATTATTATTATTATTATTATTATTATTATTATTATTATTATTATTATTATTATTATTATTATTATTATTATTATTATTATTATTATTATTATTATTATTATTATTATTATTATTATTATTATTATTATTATTATTATTATTATTATTATTATATTATTATTATTATTATTATTATTATTATTATTATTATTATTATTATTATTATTATTATTATTATTATTATTATTATTATTATTATTATTATTATTATTATTATTATTATTATTATTATTATTATTATTATTATTATTATTATTATTATTATTATTATTATTATTATTATTATTATTATTATTATTATTATTATTATTATTATTATTATTATTATTATTATTATTATTATTATTATTATTATTATTATTATTATTATTATTATTATTATTATTATTATTATTATTATTATTATTATTATTATTATTATTATTATTATTATTATTATTATTATTATTATTATTATTATTATTATTATTATTATTATTATTATTATTATTATTATTATTATTATTATTATTATTATTATTATTATTATTATTATTATTATTATTATTATTATTATTATTATTATTATTATTATTATTATTATTATTATTATTATTATTATTATTATTATTATTATTATTATTATTATTATTATTATTATTATTATTATTATTATTATTATTATTATTATTATTATTATTATTATTATTATTATTATTATTATTATTATTATTATTATTATTATTATTATTATTATTATTATTATTATTATTATTATTATTATTATTATTATTATTATTATTATTATTATTATTATTATTATTATTATTATTATTATTATTATTATTATTATTATTATTATTATTATTATTATTATTATTATTATTATTATTATTATTATTATTATTATTATTATTATTATTATTATTATTATTATTATTATTATTATTATTATTATTATTATTATTATTATTATTATTATTATTATTATTATTATTATTATTATTATTATTATTATTATTATTATTATTATATTATTATTATTATTATTATTATTATTATTATTATTATTATTATTATTATTATTATTATTATTATTATTATTATTATTATTATTATTATTATTATTATTATTATTATTATTATTATTATTATTATTATTATTATTATTATTATTATTATTATTATTATTATTATTATTATTATTATTATTATTATTATTATTATTATTATTATTATTATTATTATTATTATTATTATTATTATTATTATTATTATTATTATTATTATTATTATTATTATTATTATTATTATTATTATTATTAGTATTATTATTATTATTATTATTATTATTATTATTATTATTATTATTATTATTATTATTATTATTATTATTATTATTATTATTATTATTATTATTATTATTATTATTATTATTATTATTATTATTATTATTATTATTATTATTATTATTATTATTATTATTATTATTATTATTATTATTATTATTATTATTATTATTATTATTATTAGTATTATTATTATTATTATTATTATTATTATTATTATTATTATTATTATTATTATTATTATTATTATTATTATTATTATTATTATTATTATTATTATTATTATTATTATTATTATTATTATTATTATTATTATTATTATTATTATTATTATTATTATTATTATTATTATTATTATTATTATTATTATTATTATTATTATTATTATTATTATTATTATTATTATTATTATTATTATTATTATTATTATTATTATTATTATTATTATTATTATTATTATTATTATTATTATTATTATTATTATTAGTATTATTATTATTATTATTATTATTATTATTATTATTATTATTATTATTATTATTATTATTATTATTATTATTATTATTATTATTATTATTATTATTATTATTATTATTATTATTATTATTATTATTATTATTATTATTATTATTATTATTATTATTATTATTATTATTATTATTATTATTATTATTATTATTATTATTATTATTATTATTATTATTATTATTATTATTATTATTATTATTATTATTATTATTATTATTATTATTATTATTATTATTATTATTATTATTATTATTATTATTATTATTATTATTATTATTATTATTATTATTATTATTATTATTATTATTATTATTATTATTATTATTATTATTATTATTATTATTATTATTATTATTATTATTATTATTATTATTATTATTATTATTATTATTATTATTATTATTATTATTATTATTATTATTATTATTATTATTATTATTATTATTATTATTATTATTATTATTATTATTATTATTATTATTATTATTATTATTATTATTATTATTATTATTATTATTATTATTATTATTATTATTATTATTATTATTATTATTATTATTATTATTATTATTATTATTATTATTATTATTATTATTATTATTATTATTATTATTATTATTATTATTATTATTATTATTATTATTATTATTATTATTATTATTATTATTATTATTATTATTATTATTATTATTATTATTATTATTATTATTATTATTATTATTATTATTATTATTATTATTATTATTATTATTATTATTATTATTATTATTATTATTATTATTATTATTATTATTATTATTATTATTATTATTATTATTATTATTATTATTATTATTATTATTATTATTATTATTATTATTATTATTATTATTATTATTATTATTATTATTATTATTATTATTATTATTATTATTATTATTATTATTATTATTATTATTATTATTATTATTATTATTATTTTTATTTTTTTATTTTTTTTTTATTATTATTTTTTATTATAAATCACACTTTTATTAAAAACTCATAGGATTACAAAAGATTAGTGGGGAGCCTCGAAACCAACTGATCCCCCACACCTCTAGCAATGGTAAAACCAATCCTATTAAAGATATTATTATTATTATTATTATTATTATTATTATTATTATTATTATTATTATTATTATTATTATTATTATTATTATTATTATTATTATTATTATTATTATTTTTTTTATTTATTTATTTTTTGTAAAACATCACTTCATTAGAAAACCAAAAGGATTACAAGAAATTGGTGGGAAGCCGAGACACTAGTTGGGCTCCCACTCCTTTCTGAATACAAAAGCTAAGTCTGTGAAAAATAAAAGCCCCACTCTTGACACTATTCGAGTGGCTAATAGCAACAGTCTTGATACGTGAAATCGTGTCCAAAGCTTCCGTGTCAAGCTCCCTAAATGTAGAGAAAGCAAATGGGATGAACTTGTAGCCATTTTCTTCACATTTGGACATGTATTTCTTTTTCTTCTTCTCCACAGCGTTATGTAAGGCCACCCCGGGAGCCCACATAGACGCATCAATACCCGCAAAAGTAGAGATTCCAGTCACATCCAAACACGCGTCCTTACCTTGGATCCAGTTGAATAATAGCAGGTCTGCCGGACGCAGCTCTTTCCCGTCCCTCGAAAGAAACCCCAATGGGGCCTCCTTTTTCACCATAATCCCAACCTTGGAACATATGTCAACAAGGATATCACGCACCAAGTTATGTCTGAATTTCACCCCCACTTCACTGGAACAGTGAACAGCATGATCCCCCCATTGGTCCATATGATGCTTGCAGCTCGGGCAGGAGCTGCCTTCAGAAAATATAGGTATGGTAAGCCTATAACACAATACCGAACGAAATTGGCGATGGTTCATCCTTTGGCCCAACCCATCAATAGGTATGGTGAAAAAGAAATCTTGTGCATGTGGAGCCCGGGTACAACTGCGGACAGCTACCTGCCTCGCGCTTAACGAATACTTAGAAACAAGATCTTTCTCGATGACACCAAAGTAACACTTTGCCAAGGTTTTCATCATATGGGGGCAGGAGCGTCAGAGGCGACCGAGAACGTGTCTGTGTTACAAGCACTGTTAAACATATCGAGGGCATGTTGAAATGAAGGGCCATAAGAGTTGATGCCTGTTTTAGCCAGAATCTGGTCCTGCATATCACTGGTTTGCAACCGAGAGGCGAGGAAAGCATATTGGATGATGTTGCTTGCCGCATGAATGCCAAGCCCGCCCATCTTGATAGGGTGGGTGGAAAGCCGCCACTGCCAGTCACCAAAAGCTGGCCCGGAGGCTGTAATAATCTTCTCCAATGAAGCACGTAACATCCGGTCAAACCGGACTTGGGCTTCTCGAACGTACAAAGGGGAACATGTCCGCAAAGTGTAAGATAATTTCGCCACCCTAGCACAATTACGAAGAAGAAGGAGCTCATATTGGGGGTCATTAAGTTTGAGGATAGCTTCCATTAGCAGGATAGTTTTAGAGACCCTTTTCAAAGCCAGCTCCTGACAAAAACTGTCATCAAAACTAACTGAACCACCTAGAAGTTTGACACCTTCGACTGGGCGGGAGATATTTATGGGAAAAACACCCTCCACCCTGCTTCTAGGATCCT
This sequence comes from Chrysanthemum seticuspe, assembly GCA_019973895.1. NCBI lineage: Eukaryota > Viridiplantae > Streptophyta > Magnoliopsida > Asterales > Asteraceae > Chrysanthemum > Chrysanthemum seticuspe. The sequence goes on along the minus strand of BPTQ01000006.1, from coordinate 72,014,597 downwards.
CCGTAGGCCAGAAGAGTTCAGTCTTATCCACATTCAAAAACAACCCCCGGGCAGGTCCATCTGTCATAATAATGTTAAGCGCCTTGGCAACCATAAGGGTGTCTCCTACAATAGTACCATCGTCAAGATACCAGGCCTGGAGTGTGAGCTCGCATGACCTATTGATAGCATGGACTATGGGGTGTAAGGCAAGGGCAAACAACAAAGGGCCTAGCGGGTCCCCTTGTTGCACCCCTTGACAAGACCAAAGGATAGAATCATCGTAATAAAGTCTAGCTGGCCTGGCATAGCAAAATTCAACCCATGGAGCAATAGAAGGGCATCTGATCCTGGTCTCCTGGAGAAGGACACTCTTGTCAACCAGATTAAAAGCGTTCTGAAAATCCACCAGCAACATGGAAATCCCAACAGTGTGACCCTTAGCCTCAACGAGCCCATTCACCGAATGAAGGACAGCCTCACAACCACCCGGGATGCCGAACCCAAATTGGAAGTCCTGCAAATAGGTATTCATAGAATTACTAATAGAAGACGAAGCAACCTTCGAAACAAGCCTACGCCAGACCGTGCCGACAAAAATAGGGCGTATGCCTCCACCCGGCTTAACCAACGGAGTCAATGGGGCACTAGCAATATATTCTCCCAATATAGCAGGACACGTTCCACCGAGAAAAAGGTTGACAACCCCCGTGATGGAACCTAACAGGTCATCAGCAATGGCGGACGCAGCCCCTCCTAATATATCCATTAAATGTTGTGCTCTAAGCCCATCTCGGCCACATGAAGTTCCTTTTGGGAAACTGCGGATCCTGTTCAACACCAAGTCCTTATCCACAAGAAGTTCATCTTCATCTATAGGAGACGATGACAAAATTGGAGGTGGGGCGCGGGGATGTTTGGCCTCTAACTCGTGCAGGGTGTCAGATGTAGACGGAGCGACTCCAGAAGAGGTAAGCACCTTAATGGCCGCGGTAAAGTGTCTGTCCCCCATTTTACGCTTACATTGAACTAGGTTAGCGGCATCAAGATCTTTGGGTTTCGTCATTCCACCGAAGGAAGAAGTGGTCCCAGATAAACGTTCCATCACCAGTCCTTATCCACAATAATTATTATTATTATTATTATTATTATTATTATTATTATTATTATTATGATTATTATTATTATTATTATTATTATTATTATTATTATTATTATTATTATTATTATTATTATTATTATTATTATTATTATTATTATTATTATTATTATTATTATTATTATTATTATTATTATTATTATTATTATTATTATTTATTATAAACATCACTTTATTAAAAACTCAAAGGGTTTACAAGAAATTAGTGGGAAGCCGAGAAACCAGCTGGGCCCCCACTCCTCTAGCAATAGCGAAACTAATACGATTAAAAATATGAGCCGCAGCACGAGCCCCAATGTCTTGAGTCAAGGAGAAAAGTCTAATACGCTTTAGTAAGGTTACCGCCTCTTTCTCAAGTTCTCCAAAAGAAGAAAAAGAAAAGGGGAGGAACCCGTATCCGATATCTGCGCATTTAACCTAATACTTGACACGTTTACGTCGTGCAGCCTCACTAATCGCACGCCCTGGCACGAAATCAAGCAACCCCGATTGCGTCAAGGGAGACGAACCTGTAAGATCAACATAAACATCACGCCCGCCATCCCAAGAATAAAGCAATATATCAGCCGGTCGCAAGGGTCTGTCCATATCTCCATGAAGCCCAATGTCCACCTCCTTACGAACAGAAATACCGGACCGAGAGCATATATCAACAAGAACATCACGTACAATGTTATGCCGATGTTTAATGCCAACAATACCCGCACATGAAACTACATGATCCCCATAAATATCTCCAGTAAAAACCCGAGAACATGCTGAGCACGGTACCTGAACAGTGAAAAGGGGGACACCCAGTCGATAACACAGCACACAACGATAAGTCCTGGCGTTCATAGTTTGACCCAATCCAGATATAGGAGCCACCCTAAGCCAATCTGAAGTATGATCCTCGTTTAGTGAGCTCCATAACGCCACCTGTCGATAGGATAGATGGAACGTAGATTCAACAGTTTGGGTAACCCGATCGAAATATATATCTGCCAATTTCTTCATAAGTTTGGGGGCAGCGACCTCGCTAAGGTTACTCAATAGGTCAATATCCATATTCGCATTAAAAGTACATAGAGCATCATCAAAAGAGGGACCAGTAGTCACAATACCAGCACTATGGAGAAGCTTAGTCTGCAGACTAGCAGATTGAAGTCTCGAAGCAAGAAAAGCATAGTTCAAAACATCACCTGCAGAATATAAACCAAGCCCCCCAAAAGCAAAGGGCAGGGTGGCAAGTCTCCATTGCCAACTACCAAAACCAGGCCCAGAAGCCGTGACAATACGCTCCAAGGAAGACGAAGAGCCGCATCAAAAGAAACCTGGGCACACTCAAAGACCTGAGGTGAACATGTACGCATAGAAAAATATAACTTCGAAATACCAGCACATGCACGGAGCAACAACAGCTCACATTGGGGGTCATTAAGTGTAGCAACCGCATCCATAAGTTCAATAGTTTTAGCAACCCTTTTCAGGACAACCGTACTACCGAACTCAAAATCCACACAAACCGGCCCACCTAATAATTTAACACCATGTAGGGGACGCGAAATATTAGGGGGAAAAACACCTATCAGTCTGTTTCTTGGGTCTTCCTGTGGCAAAAAAACCTCAGTTTTATCAACATTGAGGTGTAAGCCTCGACTAGGTCCATCCATCATAATCAACTCTAAAACCTTTCCAACCACCAAAGTATCACCAATAATAGTGCCGTCATCCAGATACCAAGCATGAAAGGAAAGGTTAAAAGAGTCTCTAATCTTACATGCCAGAGGATGTAACACTAAAGCAAAAAGAAGAGGCCCAAGCGGATCACCTTGTTGCACACCTTGATGAGACCAAAGAATATGCTCACCATAATATAATCTCGCAGGACTGGAGTAACAGAATTCCACCCAACGCGACATAGCCGGAAAATGAAGCCGAACCTCACGCAACATAACAGCCCGATCAACCATGTTGAAAGCGTTCTTGAAATCAACCAACAGCATGGAAAGACCAACATCGCCCCCACGATCCTCAATCAAACGGTTCACTGCATGAAGAATAGCCTCCCCTCCACCCGAAACCCCAACACCGAATTGTAAATCATCTAAATAGCCACCCGAAGAATGGCCAATCATGGACGCACATACCTTGGAAACTAACCGCCTCCAAACAGTTCCAACGGCAATTGGACGGATACCTCCTCCCGGCTTGACCAAGGGTGTGAGAGGAGCACTAGCAATGTACTCACCCAACACCCTCGGACATTTACCAGCAAGAAAAAGGTTCACCACTTGGGTGATAGAAGCGACCAACTCATTGGAAATAGCAACAACATCACCATTTAAACAATCTAAAAGGTGTTGAGCACACAAACCATCCCGCCTACAAGAAGTACCTCGAGGGAAACTATTAATCATATCAAGAACCAAGGCAGGAGATGCAGTAAGGTGATGGTGATCAATGGGTACATCAGGCATCAAAGGAGCAGACTGGAAGGGATGCTTAACTTTTAAATCCTCAAGAGTAGAATCATCATAAGGTGCGATACCAGAAGACGAGAGAACTCTGACAGCAGCCGTATAATGACCATCACAAATCTTTCTCTTGCATTGCTTGACATTACGGTCACCCAAATCCAAGCTGTCATCATCAATATTATGCCATACCGGGGAGGGTTCGGCTAAAACCTCACGCATAATCTGAAAACTACCACCAGGTGTACCCCATGCACGAATGGCATTAACAATATATTCTTCCTGGCGTTGACGCTTAGTGGCAGACCTACACTCTTGATTACTCCTCGGACAAAAAGTTTTAAGGAGACATAAAGGCAAGACTAACAAACCAACCCAACAAGCAATGTCATCCGGCGTACATATCACCTTATCAAGGGCTCCTTTCAGAACACGAGAAAATTCCAAACAACATCTGGAAGGGATTGATTTGACAGTCCGCAATCCCCTTGAAAATAAGGTATCAAGAAGAGTTAAATCGAAACCACTAACCTCGTCTAAAACCAATTCTTCAACCAGGGAAACATGAGAGGAAACCTGTGGTTTGGTGAGATCATACAACACGAACCGAACAACACCATCCCCACAATCAGGAGGAGACACGAAATCAGACCCTGAACCGTGGCGACACTTAGTTCGGAAGGTATGCATCTTGAAATAAACCCCACACAACCACAAACCCATACGCTTAAGAGTAATCTCAGCCCTATAAAAAATAGCCAGGTCCGACAGAAGAGAACACCTAGTGGTATCTTGAGCATCACCATAAAAGTGCCGGTCACGGAGGTGTGTGATCAAAGAAGTTTTAGTGAGCCCATTTCCTCCACCATCCCGACATCCACTAAGACCAACGAATGGACAGTGAAATCTTACAGCCGGCATAGCAAACTGTCCGCAATAACTCCCCACAACCACAATAACCATTCAAACTTGCCCGCAATAAATCCCCACAACCGGTAACAGTTTTGAAAGAATCAAAACACTAAAAACCCAATAAACGTTCAACACCCTCGTAACAGTGACGAAACCACCACAAACGAAGAAGCAAACAACCACCCCAAAAGGAACTATAAAACTACCGCTACTATGAAGAGGCAAAACAAATACGAAAGAAAAGATCCAGATCACAAGTCTCGAAGGGATCAAACACAGATGAGTCAACACGTGGTAACCCTATGAAAAAAAAAGCAACGGAATCTTTAAAGAAGGAATTTACCAATCAATAAACGGAGCCCAACTAGATGTTGAATCTACGAAAAGGAATGATCAGGTGGAAAAAGCAGAAGGGCATGATTCGCCCACACAAGAGAGAGAAAATCTTATTATTATTATTATGATTATGATTATTATTATTATTATTATTATTATTATTATTATTATTATTATTATTATTATTATTTTTTTATGAAACATCACTTTATTAGAAGAATCTAGGATTTACAAGAAATTAGTAGGGAGCCGAGATACTAACTGGGCCCCTACTCCTTTAGCTATAGCGAAGCTAATCCTACTAAAAATGTGAGCAGCAGCACGTGCACCAATGTCTTGAGTCACTGAGAATCTTCGAATACGCTTTAGTAAGGTCACCGCATTCTTCTCCAGTTCCCCAAAAGAAGAGAAAGAAAATGGGAGAAACCCATATCCAATATCCGCGCATTTAGCCTCGTACTTGACGCGTTTACGTTGCGCGGCTTCAATAACTGCACGACCGGGCACAAAATCAACCATACCAGTTTGCGTCAAGGGCGATGACCCTGTCAGATCAACACATACATCAAGTCCACCATCCCACGAGTAAAGTAAAATATCAGCTGGACGTAAGGATGTGTCCCTTTCCCCAATTAGCCCAATGTCAACCTCCTTACGAGCCGAAACCCCTGAACGAGAACATATGTCAACAAGAACATCACGCACCACATTATTATTATTATTACTATTATTATTATTATTATTATTATTATTATAATAATAATTATTATTATTATTATTATTATTATTATTATTATTATTATTATTATTATTATTATTATCATCATCATCATCATCATCATCATCATCATCATTATTATTATTATAATCATTATTATCATTATTATCATCATCATCATCATCATCATCATCATCATTATCATCATCATTATCATTATCATTATCATTATCATCATCATCATCATCATCATCATTATGATGTTTATTATTATTATTATTATTATTATTATTATTATTATTATTATTATTATTATTATGATTATTATTATTATCTAAAGGGACAAGTATCCCGACGGGGGTGCTATTTTAGACAAGATTTTTTTCCCCTCAAACTAGACATGGAGGACAAGTAGCCCGAAGGGGGTTACCAAGTTAAAATCATCACACGCGTATAGTGTAAATTACATATATACCCACTTTACAGATGGACACTCATTCATTACAGCTTTTGTTCCTTCCCTCTCTTTGTTTTCTCCAAATTAATTTCAATTTTTTTTGAAACCCTAGGCTCGGCTCCCTTGCCATTACTGTTTTCTCAAAATATTCATTTTCTTTCAGTTAACAAACACACTTTCCAAATATAATTTAATTTTACTTTTTAAGGGTTGAGAAAAGTTCCATACGGAACAACTTTTATTTCAAGAACAAATAACAAGATCTCAATCATCCATCCCCTTTGAATCCAATGAATTAGATTAATTTACATTTTAAAATAAAATTGTACTTAGGGGCATTTTGGTTAATGCATTTTTTTTACTAAACCCCCCAAAACACACAAATTACACACACACACTCTCGTTCCTTTTACCCCCAAACCACCAAACGAACCCAATCACCGGAATCCACCCACAAACCACCCAAAACCACCCAAAACCACCGCAAAACCCTAATTGTGAAAAATCATTTAGTTAAAATGGATATTCGAGACGAATTAGCTCTATCTGAAGTCGATTCATTGGCCAAATCTGATTCATCTATAGTTTCCGATCAAAATAAGCTTTGAAATGATGATTCTGGTATATTTTTAGCTTATTTGGTTCTATTAGCCAGTAGATGTTGCTTCATTGCTTATTTTATTGCTTATTCTTTATTATTTGTTGATTAGTTATATGAATTACATTGAAGTTGTGATGGAATGAGTCTTTGGATTAGCTTATTTTTTGTAAGATATTAGTTTTCACATACACATCAAACCATAACAAATAGGTGGCGTATAAGTGGAATTCTAGAGAGAGAAAATTAGAGGTTTAGGGAACTTAGTGAGAGAAAGTGAAAGATATTATTATGAGCTCCAACTCTCTACCTTGCAAGGTAGAGAGTATTTATAGTCTTACATAAAACGCCACACAACGGGCTGTGGATCAGGCATACAGTGGGTAAAGACCCGTCCGTCCTCCACGGTGTTACTTAACTAAATACTACTTAGCTTAAAATAACTACGACTACGAGCTTTCTAATGATTACATATGGAATTTCTAATTCCTAACAATCTCCCCCTAAGGGAGGTCACCTCAATCATGTACTAAAATTACATTGAATACAAACAGATATTACATTAGAAATTGTTCTTGCATTCTTGATGTAGTACTTTGCTCCGAAGCTCGTAGTCATTGATTTTTCTCATTGCATGTTTGGATAATCCAAGTGGAGGTCTTTTACTGATCCACGTGATAATAATTTTGAGACAGCTTTTGAGATTATCAACTATCAAAAATCTCTGAGACATCCATTGTGGTGTTGGAATTTTGTGATGTTGTGACATTCGGACCGACATGCTCACATTCTGGATCATGATATCTTCTCATCAGAGTAACGGAAGCTTTCGTTGATTCATGATATTGGCAGCAGCGTAGCAGAAGCATGGAGTGAAAATATCAGAGTCATTGATGCACTTATCATGATTTCTTTTGAGATGAATGTGTAGTGTGAGCATGCGGCTATGGATTGACCGCTTCATTCTGATCAGCTGCAAACGTAGGATGTACCTGCATAAAACAGTTAGCAAAAAAGCACACGAAAGTGTCTTTGATCACTTTCGTTGAATTGAGGTACACGGCCCACGGTTCCCTGTTGATCAGTACAAGTACTGCCTGTGATCAGGTATAATTCCGAAGAATTTCCTTGACAGGGTTTCGCAGCTGCTCTAGCTGTTCTCAAACCAGAACATCTCAAAGAAGGCAACACGGAGTGAGTGAACCAGCGAATTTAAGTCCACTGATTAATGAATAGAGATTTGAAAAACAATCGTGTATTGCTCAATAGAAATTGTTTTTTGCAATACAACGAAGGTTTTTAATGAACATCAATTATCAATCATAAAACACCTTTTGATTTGAAATATCCGTACACGGTCGATGTGCTAAAGAAAAGAGTTATTAAGATCAAAGACCGGTTTTTCAAAGGTATCCGTCAATCCATAACCTGAACCAGGATTGATTCAAGAGATTGAATCGCCCCATTGTTTCTGTTCAGTTGTCACATGGTTGATCTATATAATAGATCTCACATGCCACCTACCAGGAGCTTGTTTGATGTTGGCTCCAGAAGGTTTTCCATCTTCACTGTGAATATGTTCACATATCACTCGGATGTTCTGGCAAAACCACAAGGATAATGCGTAGGACTCAAGATATAATCTCTCTTTCCACATTGTGTGAAACAGAGAGTCTTCATTGAAAGTGTCCTAATGAGATTTATTGATGATCTCGTGGCTCTAGACTCAATATGTGCATATTTGGATCCTGTGCCAGAGACTAGGGAGAGGGTCTCCTTCTTCAATATCAACAATCTCTAAGAGAAAGTCGATAGATAATGTTGGTTCCCCGTGAGAATGAAACAAGTCCTTTTAAGAGGAACTTGAGTGGTTTGGAAAGTTGAAGTGCAGTGCGTCACTGGGTCCATGACGTCTTGTCTTCAATACCGATGTTACCATCAGAGCATATGAATTGAACCTGGTTTCTGCCCTAAGGTTGAATAAATGGAGGGCTATTTGTTTTCACCCTTTTCTCATTCAATTCTTTTTAATTCTTCAACCCCTTCAGTGCTTACCGAGACTTCATAGCTGAAACCTTGTTGGGTTTATTCCAGTACTAGCTCGGTCTCAGTCCGCACTCTTCCCATATCTCATTTTTCTCCTTTTATCATCATACCTAAGAACCCTACACTAACTAGTGGATAGTCCCTGGGTAGATCCTTCCGGTTCTGGCGGATCATGGGAACACATACCTAACCTTATCATCCTTATATCACCGTACATAAAGTAAAGTTGGTCGGTCTATTTGGTATTGTTCATCTGCCATTTGAACCAATTGAAAACCATTTGAAAATCAATCCAGATACTTGTGATATAATATCAAAGCATTTTGTACCTGAATTGTTTTTGATATTTTTAGAACGAGAACTCCCCCTCAACATGTGCATCAAATATTTGAAATCGTTTTGCACATGGAGGCAAGAGAAAGAATTAACTTCTTTGATTACCATTTTCTAAAAGATATCAACAGCACTTCCCTAATCAAGACAAGTAGATAAAGCATTTTGGGGAAGGATGAGGTTTTCATAATTTTGCTCCCTCTCAATATGTGCCTCGAGATTTGAAAAGAGTTTTGCACATACTAGAGGGAACCTGCACATTGAGATAAGTGATCACGTTTCAAATTATAGGTTTAAAATAGATGTTCCTCCTCAACATGTGCATGGAAAATTTGAAATCGTTTGTCACATGTGGGAAGGATAGCATGTACATCATTATAAAACCATTTACCGAATTATCAGTTTAAATCCAATTTAAAGCACACATTCTCCCCCGATCACAATTATCAAATCATTTGAGATTTGTGATCTCTTATTGATTTAAATTGATTTTGAAAGCTTTTAAGGGGAATTGTGACTTTATTATGAAAACGTTTTAACTAATAAGGATCGGATTTAAAAACTTTAAACTCCATTGGTAAAACATGCATGAATATCTTTTGAAAACAATTTAATGCCAAATAACTTTTTAATTTAATTGAAATCATTCTCCCCCTCAATCAATAACATAGGTTGTTGATTGAGAGATTGATATTGTGACAAATAAGACCATATGATTATCAAAAATAGAGTCCGAGTTATTATTCAAAACAGTTAGTTTTCATCAGATAAATGTTTATTGAATCAGAGCATGGAATTTGAAAACATGGTAAAGCATGGCTCTGTTCTTTCTTTGAAAAGCGGGTTATTGCCTGTAATGACAATAAACCATTTTTTCTCTTTCTCCCATTTTTTTTTTTTTTTTTTTTTTTTTTTTTTAAGAATTCGAACAACATCTAAAGTCCCGTGTCATTCTTTGAATGACATCACAAAGACCGTAGATATTATCGAACCGAGAAAAACATGACAAATTGACAATATTTTTTTTTGTTGAAGATTTTTCGAATTTTTCAGATTTTTATGGATTTTGAAAGTTTTATAATTTTCTATTTGATTTTTTTGAGAGTTTTATAATTTTGTGTTTTGTTTTTCGAATAAATATTTACAAGAGATAGATGAGCAAAGACCTTTACTCCTCGTCTTCCTCCTGAAGATGTTTGAGTGTTTCAGGTTGAAGGCTTTTCATACCTAGTCGTGGAAGTATGAACTCAAAACGTTCTCTTGGAAGAGCTTTGGTGAAGATGTCTGCTAACTGGTATTCAGACCTCACAAAATAGAGTTCCACCACACCTTTTTCCACTTGTTCCCTGATGAAATGATGTCGAATGTCGATGTGCTTTGCTCTTGAGTGTTGTACCTTGTTGCATGAGAGAGCAATAGCACTTTTATTATCACAGTACAGAGGGATTTTGTTGAATTCAAAGCCATAGTCAGATAGTTGAGATCTCATCCATAAGATTTGAGCGCAACAAGATGACATGGCTATGTATTCAGCCTCTGTAGAGGAAATAGAAGTACTCATTTGCTTTTTTGAAGACCAGCTTACAAGCTTATCACCCAAGAACTGAGCACCTCCAGACGTACTTCGACGTGTATCTTGACAACCTGCATGATCAGCATCTGCATAGGCCGTTAGTGACATACCGGTGTCCTTCGGGTACCATAGTCCCATATTGATGGTTCCTTGGAGATACCGAAAGACCCGTTTAACTGCTTCAAGGTGCTTTTTTGTAGGCTTAGCCTGGTATCTAGCACACATGCAAACAGCGAACAAGATGTCTGGTCTACTAGCTGTGAGGTACATCAGGGATCCAATCATACTACGATATTTCGTTTGGTCTACCATGATCCCTGAGTGGTCCTCATCTAGTTTCGTTCGATCAATCATGGGAGTGTCAATAGGGTCACTTGAATCAAATCCAAATTTCTTTAAGATTTCAGTTGCATATTTAGATTGATTTATGAAGATGCCTCCGGGACTTTGTGAAATTTGTAATCCCAAGAAAAATTTATACGTGAATTAAATGTTTGCCTGACTTTCTGGTGAACAAAGTAGGATCAACTGCTCCTTTGCTGAATCCAGTAGATAGAAGAAACTTTGACAGCGTATCATACCATGCTCTAGGAGCTTGCTTCAAACCATATAGGGCCTTTTTCAAGCGATAAACATGAGTAGGATGCTCTGAATTCACAAAGCCCTCTGGCTGGCTGACGTAAACCACTTCTTTCAGATCTCCATTAAGAAATGCGGTTTTCACGTCCATCTGATAAACAACCATGTTCTTGCTAGCAGCATTTGCCAAGAAGATTCTGATCGCCTCGATACGAGCAACTGGAGCAAAAGATTCTCCAAAGTCAATACCTTCTTCTTGACGATAACCTTTAGCTACTAACCTAGCCTTATTTTTCAAAACATCACCATGCTCATCAAGCTTCACTTTGAAGATCCACTTAAGAGCAATGATCATAGCACAATCTGGAGCTGGTATTAATTCCCATACATCTAATCGATCAAACTCATGAATTTCATCTTGCATGGCATTGAACCAGCTGTCTTCATTCATAGCAGTTTTAACATCTTTAGGTTCGATCTTTGAGAGTACAGAGTTAAAGAAGCACCATAAGGCATCAGTAGCAAGCTGCTTACGAGTAGATACCAGACGAGAAGGATTTCCAATGATGTTGTCTAATGGATGATCGTGAGTCCATTTTCTGAGGTGTTCATGTGGTAGTTGTTGAGGGACTGAAGTAGCAGAGTCGATGTCTCCTGAAGAAGATGGTTCTGATGAAGATTCAGGAGCAAATATGTTTTCAAATGGAGCATCTTCAGGAGTAGCAAAGGGATTAACTTCATCATTGATGCCAGAAACATTTCCATGATGTACATTTGAAGAATGATGATTTGTTGATGAGAATGAAGGATCAGCAGCAGGCGCTTCTTGACTTAAAGATATTGAGACTGAGGGATTGACTTCATTCACAGGAATATGAGCAACCTCTGTAGTAGGAATCGACACCTCATTAGTACTTGGATCATAAAGTTCATCAAACATAGGATCAAACAATTTCTTTAAATCATCTTCAGATGGAGGTACATATGGAGTTTCTTGAGAAGAGTTTGGAACAAGGGATGAACCAATGGGACTGTTTTGAAGTGCGGGTCCTGAACTGGATTGTCCAGGAGCCATTTGACCGGTCAGCTCATCAAACATAACGTGAATTGTTTCCATGATATTTCGGGTTCTTTTGTTGTAGATTCGGTATCCCTTTTTGTTTGGTGCATACCCTACAAATACTCCAATGTCTGCTTTAGCTCTAAGTTTGCCTAAGTCTTGACCCTCATTAGTTGGATAACACAATGCACCAAACACACGAAGGAAAGAGAGATTAGGTTTTCTGTTGTGGACAAGTTTATATGGAGTTTTTCCATGAACAGTGTGAATCAGGGAACGATTTTGTGTGTAGCATGCAGTGGCAATAGCTTCAGCCCAGAGAAACATTGGAACCTTTGAGTAAATCAGCATTGTTCTAGTGGCTTCTACAAGAGTTCAATTTCGTCTTTCAACTACACCGTTCTGTTGAGGAGTTCGTGGAACACTTCTTTGATGGCTGATTCCAACGCTTTCATAAAATTCACTGAGTTGTTTGTTGACAAACTCAGTTCCATTGTCTGTTCTGATTATTCTGACTGTTTTGTTAAGTCGAACCTGCAGCTGTTTGATGATGATATCAGGAGCTTCATCCTTTGTCCTTAAGAACTTGACCCAGGTGAATCTAGAGTAATCATCAACCACAACTAACACATATTTCTTCCCAAAGATATTCTGCACCCTCATTGGTCCACATAAATCCATATGAATCATATGAAGAACTTCTGTGACAGAGTTAGTAGGTTTGGGTTTATGGGCATACTTCTTGCTTTTTCCCAATTCACATGCTGAACAAAGATGATCCTTTTCATACTTGAGTCTAGGTAAACCTACAACTAAGTCCTTTCTGGAGAGATCATTGATGGTACCGAAGTTCAAGTGATTGAGACGACGATGCCATAACCATGACTTTGTTTTAGAGGCCTTTGACAGCAAGAAAATTGGAGAAGACTTCATCATATCTTCGATAGAGATGGTGTATAGATTTGAACCACGTGAACCTCTTAAAAGTTCCTTACCATCAAGTTCTCTAACGAAGCAGGTATGTTTTCTGAAGGCTACTTCTAGATCAGAATCGCAGAATTGACCAACAGAGAACAAGTTGTGACCAAGACCTTCTACATAGTAAACCCTGGAGATAACACTTTTGCCAACAACATAGTCTCCATAACCCATAATAGCACCGAAATGATCATTCCCGAATCTAACTGTCCCGATGAATTTGCTCACGAAGTTCATGAGCCGTGACCGGTCGCCAGTCATATGCTTGGAACAGCCTGAGTCCAGGTACCACAGAACGATTTGAACGATCTGCAGTTGAACACAAACAAGAATGGATAACTGGATAATTGGGATCCCCATGCAAGAATGGGTTCCTTTTGGTTAGTAACAATGGTTGGAACACCCACATCAGAAATAGAAGCATTCATATCAGAAATTAAGGCACTGGAATCATTGTGAATAGATGCAGTACTAGTGTCTGTATTAACCCTGTTCACAGTGTGCTCACTTCTTAAGGGAATAGTTCTACCAGTAGGCATCCATTTTCTAGTGGGCATTGTTTGATTATTCTTATGACCAACAGGTATCCAATAATAGCCTATCTTACTAAATGTTCTTCCTGTGGGTTTCCACTGTTTTCTAACTTTCTTTCGTTTATGCCTTTTAGCCTTCTTAGCATGAATTTTAGCATTAACAATATTAACTGGACAATTAACATCATTAGGCAAAACATTAACACCACATTCATGATTAGAAACAGAATTCAAACAGACATCAATATAAGGTTTGCAAATAGTATCAGAATTCGAATTAATTACAGTACGCCTATGGCTAATACTAGAATCAACACGATTCGTTTTATTCGATTCAAGCTTAAAGTTCCTAGATTGTTCTTCTACTCTTTTCTAGTGCACATTCTTAGCTTGCGAGGTCCTATCATTCCTTGTATTGTCTTGAGACTTTGACCTGCTCCCTTTAATGTCACTGATTACTCCTGTAGATGGAATGGGAACATTAGTTGGTTTTACTATTCTTTGCATCACCTGTTTAGATGTGCTGGGATCTGAACTACATGCAGGCACACTAAGGTTCACTTTCTTAAAACTAGAAGTGCTGGGATTTGTACTCCTAGAAGGCACACTTGAGTTCTCTTTCATAGCATTGACAGATCTGGAATCTGAACTACTTAAAGGCACACTAAGGTTCACATTCAAGACATTGGGCATCGAATGAATATCATACTTGGCCTTAGGCATCGAACATGGAATCAAAGGATTAACTCTCTCACCTAAGGACTTTGGGCATATTGTGATCAAGCATTCTAGGATTTCTTGAGATCGTTTGGCATATAAGCATGCATGTCCAATCGCATTATCATGAGGTTTCTCTAACTTGTCCTCTTCAACAATCTCACGCAGACATTCTAGGCAATCTTTAAGGGATGAGAAGTATGTTTGAACAACAAGTTTGTTGTTCCTGAGATGAGGAGGGACATATTTCACAGACAAAGCATATTTATTACAAGAGTGAACCTTTGACACACCATTCTCCCCATTGGTCATTGGCATTTTCCCTTTTACCTGACTCTTCAGATTCTCAATTTCCTTTTGCAATGAAGCTATGTGTTCGTTATTTTTGTTACGAGTGACCTTTATTGATTCAAATAACTCATTGAAATGACGTTTAACCTTTTCATTTTCTTCTAGAAAACTTTCGTTTTCCTTTTGTAATGCATTTACTAGGTTTTGAAGATGAAACGTTTGAGAATTCTGAGAATCTAAAGGAGGAGGCATTTGGGAGCCTGTCATATTGTTCGTTTGACCCTTTAATTGAGAGATTTGGGCTTTCAACTTTCTGATCGTGTTGCAATGAGCTTGAATCTGTTCATCACGTTTGTTAATTTGAAAAACTCCATCAAACTCTGGAGCATCTGAGGATGTCTTGATATTTGAAGTTTTGACATTTTCTTTAAGATGTTGATATTTTAGTTGTAAATTAAAATGCTCAACTTCTAGTTTAAAAAAATGTTTAACCAAATTGTCGTGATCATCCAGTTCAATTTTCTCGTTTAGTTCAGAATTAGTTTTTTCAAGCTCAATGACACGATCATGGGAGACTTTCAGAGCAACCGATAATTCATGAAATTTGGAAGCATTAATGGAACAATTTGTAGCAGTGAAAAACACATCTTGAGCAATACATTCAGAAATCAGGTTCTCATTTAGTGTATGCAAGTTCTTCTTTTCAATCTCATTATATTTTAGTGCTCGCTCATAATCACTAACTTCAACTATCATTGCATCAAATTCCTTTTCCATTCCCTTAATATCAGTTTCTATCCCCTTTTTAAGACTCTCAAAGTGATCTTTTAGAAGTTTAAAGAAAGGCATGACCTCAGTTAAATAACATTCTTTCATTTGCTCAAAACCCCTTTCTCCTTCAGTTATACCAGTGGGTGTGATCCTTTTCTTGCAAGTTTTCTCAAAATCAACAAATAGTTGAAATATAACATGTTGGCTAATTAAGGTCTTGCTTTTAGTGGCGATTGTTCTAGGAACAAGATGCATTGGTGTATTAGGAGGATACACAGTCGCTCTAGGCATTTTCCAAAGGGGAGGGTTTGTTTCAACAATATTTTCAGCTTTCTGCTTATCTAAATCCATTTTCCAGAAAACTTGTTCGGGAGTTAACAATGTCTAAGGCTTAAACAAGTTCAAGGAAATCCAGTTTTCCTTCTTGTAATCATGGGGTGTGATCTTTATTTTCTTCTCCTTACATTTAGGATCATCTAATTTCTTGTTCATCTTTTCCCTAGTGACTTCATCTGATTTCTTATCTTCCTCAGTGCACTCAACGCAACTAGGTTTCTGTCTAGGTTTAAGGATTTCATTGCCATCATAAAGAACCTTATGAGCATTTCTAGCCCTTTTAATGACCTCTGGATTTAGTTCCTCAACAAGGGGAATGTTATGCTTATCGCTTAAGACTCTATGCTTAGTGATCATGTGAGCAGTCTGAATGGTGTTCCCTTGTATGTACAACTTGTTTTCAAGTTTGTTTTTCAAAGTTTTCAGATTAGAAAAATCTTTCAAGAGTTTTGATTCCTTTGCATTAAATTCTTGCTTAAGCATTTTCACATTTTCTTGAAGTTCTTGTTTTTGCTTAGCAGTTTTAGAAAGCTTTTCTTGCAAGGAATTTAACTCTTGTTTTAATACTTCTTCTTGAAAATTACTTTTTCTAATGATTGTACGCACTTGGTCATCCATTTCCTGCTCACGAGTGGTCAACTCAAATTTTGCACGTTGTTCATAAATAGCAACACGTTCTTTATAGGCATTTAGTTCAGAAATTACAGACTCATTAGGGGCACATGCAGTGTATTCATCAAAAATATAGTCATTGTTAATTGCAGAAGATGCATCACTTGGTACAACTTCACTTTCACTTTGTTTCACATATTGATCATATGGGACAACATTGATATTACCCAATATTTTCAATATTTGATTCAATAGTTTCAGTTGATAGTACTTTGTCATGCATCTTTTGCACATCAGCATCATCGTATAGTTTTAGTACCTCTGAGATGAGTTTGTCTTTGGATGGGCTAGCTTGTGGTGAAGAAGAGACCTTGGGAGAGACCATTGGAGAAATGCTAGCCATAAAAATTGTGTGTGCAGTAGGTCCATCATCCACATCAGAGTCATATGCATCCCAATCAGCGACTTGAAAGGCATTCTGATGATTGTGACCTATCTCCTGAATAGGCTGCTCATCCACATCTGCATCATAGGTCTTGGCATTGCCCTCAGCAAGAAACAACAATTCCTCTTCATCCAAAGCAGCACCATTATCCTGAGCTTGTACAAGCAGCATCTTATCTCTGAAGTAATCAGCATTCTGTGGACGTTTTGGAGATGTGCAGTTCCTTGCAATGTGTCCCTCACCACCACAGTTATAACATTTGATCGGCTTAGCATGACCTTGATTACCATTCCTTCCTCGATTCTGATTACCAACATAACCTCTACCAGCTCCACCTCTTCCCTGATCATACTGTCTTTCCTGAACTGGTTGCACCACGATCCTCCCATCTTTAACAGTAGCTTGATTGTGTGGGTTAGATGTTGTTCTGAGGTTGTTGTTGGTTTGTGGGAGAGAATTCATGTTTTGACTAATCAGAAGAGCTAGTTGATTAATGATGTTACCCATATGTGCATCAGCATCAGCTTGTTTGAACATGGGATCAGGAATGAGTTTGTGATTACCATTACCCATGGGTATGACTTGTGAGGCTTTGGTTGTGATTCCGATGTTTGAGTAGAAGGCAGTTGAGTCATTAGATGAGCTTGTCTCTCCCTGGTTGGTTTTGAACTTATTAAGAATCTTTTTTTCAAACATAGCATGTCTCTCATTCTGAAGGAGGAAGGCATAGAGTTGCTCATAGTTTGTATTCTTCAATCCTTTAGTGAGCTTCACAGAGGTGACAAACTTGTGCCATTCGGGATTCATGTTTTTCACAAATTTTGAGTTCAGCTGAATGTTAGGCATAGTCATTCTGATGTTCCTCATATCATTTACCAACTTATGAAATCTCACATAGTACTCATAGACACTCTCATCTGGTTTCATCTTATCATAGAGTTGTGATTCTCTGTCTTCCATAGTTAATTCAGAACCTGAGAGAAGCATCTTGACATTATCCCATACTGCCTTTGCTTCGGTGTTGTAATTGATCAGCTTGTAGATGTCTTTAGGAAGACCTTGAAGAACAATGTTAGAAGCCCTGATATCATCATCGAATCTCTTTTTCTCCTTATCATCAAGCTCATCATACATCTTTGGTCTGTCCATTCCGTAAATCAGAGTTCCATCTTCAGCAGTATCAAGTACATCTCTAGTCGTCTCAACTCGATACGGTCCTTCATCAATGGATTTGAGAATGTTGACACCATTTTCCTTTCCAAGACAGTACAATCAGATTCGTTGAGCCCAAGAATCGTAGTCAGTTCTGTCAAGCATGGGTGGACGAGTATCTGAACCAGCTGCTTGAACATCCTCGGCAACAGTGGAGATGATTGTAGAAACGTTGGTAGACATGATGACAAATTAAACGGGATTTTATAACTCTATGATTAAACCGGGAAATAGATTCTTTCACGGGATTTTACTAAATCAAGAGAAAACCGTAAAGAAATCACCCAAGTCGCTAGAAAATTATGCACCAAGTCGCTATCTTCTAATTCGCTATTCCACCAAGTCGCTAAAGTCCCAAGTCGCTAGACAAAAGACAAGTCGCTAAATAGCAACTCGCTAAGCCTCTAGTCGCTAGCAAAATTTTGGCAGCAATTCGCTAAGATACAAGTCGCTAAGGAATCAAGTCGCTAAATAGCAACTCGCTACTTACCAAGTCGCTAACACCAAGTCGCTACCCGTAGTGGAGTATCCACTACTTGTACTGTTAGTCGCTAGCTCCACTAACTGTAACTCGCTACAAAAATGTAAAGCAAGTCGCTAGCAACAAAGTAATCCGTAGGTCAAGTCGCTAGCAAGAAAAACATCACAAACATCACTTTTCAATCCAAAAACAACCCAACCAAGATGATTCAAGCTTACCAAATGAAAACCTAAACACTTGTGATGATTCTAAACATAAAAGTACTAACAAAATCCAAGCTTTAACACAAGAAATCAACCAAATGATGCTCAAACCACTAAACTTTTTCAAACTCAAAAACCACCTAAAAACCACTAGAAATCCAAAGATGTGCAAGATATGATCTAACCATGGCTCTTGATACCAATTGTAAGATATTAGTTTTCACATACACATCAAACCATAACAAATAGGTGGCGTATAAGTAGATTTCTAGAGAGAGAAAATTAGAGGTTTAGGGAACTTAGTGAGAGAAAGTGAAAGATATTATTATGAGCTCCAACTCTCTACCTTGCAAGGTAGAGAGTATTTATAGTTTTATATAAAACGCCACACAACGGGCTGTGGATCAGGCATACAGTGGGTAAAGACCCGTCCGTCCTCCACGGTGTTACTTAACTAAATACTACTTAGCTTAAAATAACTACGACTACGAGCTTTCTAACGATTACATATACTTGAGGTGACCGACTCTTTAATACCTGGAATTTCTAATTCCTAACATTTTTGGCCAGTAGATTGTTGTGTGCGATTTTGTGAATTTGTACTTTGATGGCGTCATGAAGGTATTGTTAGTTATCGTTAATTTGGCGTATAGGATGATTACATCAGAGTTTTGTAGTTTGATGTTTGTTGTTAGCGTTTACTCATGTTAGAATTTTTGGATTAGCGTTTACTGATGTTAGATATTGTTAGCGTTTACTGATTTTGTGAATTTGTTGTTAGAGTTTTTGGATTAGCGTTTACTGATGTTTGATACATTGATGGCGTGATATTGCTAGGTTAGTGTTTAATGATGTTTTGTACTTTGGCGCGTAGGCTGCGTACATCAGGTGCTAAAGATTATGCTTACTGATGTTTTGTACTTTGGTTAGCGTAGGCGCGTAGATTAGCGTGATATTGCGTAGGTTAGCGTTTACTTTGATGTTTGTTGTTGTGTTAGCGTTTACTGATGTTTGATACATTGATGACGTGATATTGCTAGGTTAGGATCTGATGATTTAACGAGAATGTTATTACTAGTAGTAAACATATAACTTGATTCTTTTGATTTATTCTGAATCCCATGTGATTCATTCATAATCCCATGAGATTCATACTAAATCTCATGGGCTTCTTAATGCTTTTTTTTATTATATAACTACCCTTTTTTTATGTTAGGTGTTGTTAGTGGTTCTCCAAGGAAGAAGTGGGTTACAAAATTAGATGTGCGTCAGTTAGGGGTCGTCCAACCTGCAACTGATGTTGTTCAGGAGAAGGCACCGGTTGCAAAGGAGAAGGCACCGATTGAAAAGGAGAAGAAGGTGCCAGAGAAGAAGGTGTCGGAGAAGGCACCGATTGAAAAGGAGAAGAAGGTGCCAGAGAAGGCACCGGTTGAAAAGGAGAAGAAGGTGTCGGAGAAGCCACTGGTTGAAAAGGAGAAGAAGGTGCCGGAGAAGGCACTGGTTGAAAAGGAGAAGGCACCGGTTGAAAAGGAGAAGAAGGTGTCGGAGAAAGCACCGGTTGAAAAGAAAAAGGTGCCGAAGAAGGCACCGGTTGTTCAAAAGGATAAGTCAAAGGATAAGGCTACTGGTGTTGTTAAAGATAAGGCTACTGGTGTTGAAAAGAAGAAGGAGTAGACACCCTATGTTGAAAAGGATAAGGCTACTGATGTTGAAAAGAAGAAGGAGCAGGCACCTGATGTTGTTAAAGATAAGGCTACTGGTGTTGTTACCTATAAGTCAAAGGGTAAGGGTGATCTTACGAAGGGTAAGCCACATATTAAGGTGCCTGTTGTTGTTAATGAGAAGCCACAGGTTAAGGTGCCGACTATTTTAAAGGATAAGTCGCCGGTTACCAAGGATAAGCCTAAGGATAAGTCGTCTAAGGTTGAGATTCTGGTTAAGGATAAGTCGTCGGTTATTAAGGATAAGCCAAAGGATAAGTCATCTAAGGTTGAGAGTAAGGTTTCTACTTTGACGTCCAAGGATAAGCCACAAGCTGAGTCCAAGACGAACGCGCCAGAGACGACTGTTGAAGCAGTTCAAGCAGAAGATAAACCGAAGCGGAAAAAAGTTTTATCAAAAGTACAATAGAGTAAAAAAAAATTGAAGGTCAAGCTGTAAAATGGTGTAGTTTCTTATAAATTTGTCTTTTTCTTTTTTTTTCTGTCTTTTTGATCCCATGGGATTTCATATGGAATCCCATGAGATTCCATATGAAATTTGATTCATACTTTATGTGATTTATACAAAATCCCATGGGATTCAATATGAATCTCATGGGATTCATACCTGATCCCATGGGATTTGATATTGAATCCCATGGGATTTTATATAATCCGTTTATTGATATTATGTCTCTTTTTTATGCAGATGCTGATGAATTTGAAGATACTGAAATTGATCTTAAGAAAAAGAACATGAAGAGTAAGAGTGTGTTGAAGAGAAAGAGGGATGATTCAGGTTTCGATTCTGTATCTGCTGACCAACTTACTATGAATGAGGGTTTTATGAATCTGATGAATACATCGTTTATTAAGGAAGAATCTGATGAACAGACTGTATCAGAGTCGAAGAAGAAATGTAAGAAGAAAGAAAAGTAGTTGACGCCTGAAGAAGAAGCACATGAAAAGTATCTTTCTAATTTTCCAATTCTTCATGCAAGAACAACACCAACTTCTCTTTTTTCTGCCATTCATGACTCAAAGGTTAATATGGAGAAGTTTCTGGCAGAGATAGGATTTAGTTCACTATACAATGTTGCCATAGATCGCATTCCATCAAAGTTGGGAAGGTATGTGGTTTCAAAGTTTAATGCAGAAACTTATGAGTTGATTTTGGATAATGGCAAGTCAATCAAGGCCACTACTTCCAAAATTCATGACATGTTAGGTGTTCCTATTGGTGGTTCTTCTCTTTTTTCTTTAGAACCCAGATCAATTGATGATGAGTTTGTGAAGGATTGGGTTAATCAGTTTTACCCTAAAGGACTTAAGGATATCCAAGTGAATGATATTGATTCCAAATTGATTCAGTCTCAGCAAGTCGATTTCTATTTTAAAGTAAACTTTCTTACACTTTATACAAACGTTATGGGTATGGTTGATGGGTTGAAGGGATAGATCTGTTTGGATGTTGTTTTACGGCTTCGTGAAGAAACTAAAGTTAGTGATATTGATTGGTGCGACTACATTCATAGCTACCTTAAACACAGTAAACTCCCGACAAATCTATCTAATCAATACACTGGTCCATATACCTTCCTCGTTGTAATTTTCTAAATTGTTGTCGTGTTTGTTTGATGTTTAAACATGTTTATGTGACTGATTTGCTGTAACTTTCTTTACATTTTTTTGTTTTTTGTTTTTTTAGCTTTTGTATTTAGATTAAACAAAGTTTGAAAGGATTTCTATTGTTCGCACATGTCCGACTATCAGAAGTTGGTCTTCATACTTAATGTCACAAAGACAGGGACTAGAACTTAAATTAGAAGTTATGGGTGTGCTAGAACTTCAAGAAGAATGGACTGAATCCGAGGTTCAAGAGGCTGAAGGTTTTGTTTGTGGTGGTTCTTTTGAAATTTTTTTTCTTGTTTTTCATTTATAGTTATTTAATCACATCAAATTATTTTAGAATCCCATGGGATCATGTTTAGAATCTCATGGAATTTTGACAAAATCCCATGGGATCATATTTAGAATCTCATGGGATTTTGAAAAAATCCTATGTGATTCATAAATGAATCCCATGTGATCATGTTCAGAATCTCATGAGATTTTGACAAAATCCAATGGGATTCATAATGAATCCCTTGTGATCAAGTATCTTTTATATCTATTAAAATGTGCTTTATTATGACTATTACAATGTGATTTACTCCAGGATTTGTTTAACAAAGTTAAAGCACAGTTAGATGTGATTTGTAATGAAACACTTGCTGTTGAAGGTTATTTGAAGAAAGCTATTTTAGATTACCCTGGTGATGTAAAGCTTCTTGAACTACATAAAAAGTATGCTTAAATTTTCAAGCAACCAATGCCATTAAATGATGAAGATGTTAGTGTCGGAGGTGTTGGAAATAATGAGGTTGATGATGATGGTAATGGGGAGGATGACGATGATGAAGGTAATGGGGATGATGATTATGACGATGGTCAGGATGGGAATGATAGGGTAACTTTAGAAGATTTTGGAAATGAACCATCTGGTGGTGATCCAGATGCCTAGAAGCGAGATGATAAACTGTGGTTGATCAATCTGAAAAAAAAGGATGATGCAGTTCTTGAGAAGCAAGTTGATCCATCTGATAAAGAAACATGTGAAGAAGAAGAGTATGAGATCACCAGCACACCTGAGTCTTAACACAATGGTTAGATAATAATATAGATTTGGTTGATGAGGTGATTGAACGTATAGCTGCTGAGTACTCATATGTAATATTCTTGCATAATAATGCTCTCTTTCTTTTTTCCTAAAATTTTGTTTCTTTTTAATTAAATATTTTTATTTTATTCCGCTTGACTCGCTCAAAGAAGGTGCGGAGGGAATGATTGCTGTAAATCCAGGTCCCATTACTCCTAAAAAAATGGCTACTCGTGCTTCAAATGTAAGTCCCAGTCTTGAAAAGCATTTGGTGAAACCTTCTTCCTACCTATTATCTCAATATATGAACAAGAAGACAAGGTTGTACCCTAAATTACAAGGCTGGAGTTTATTCTCGGAAATAGTTTGCTTGCGATGCAAGGCGACAAGATGTAATTTTACATGTGTATTTTTTATATAAGTTTCAGAGTTAATAAAAAAAATCATTCATCTGATTCAATGTGAAGGGAATCCCATGGGATTTATATGGGATTCATTATGAATCCCATGGGATTAGATGTAAATTCCATGGGATTTATAGTGAATCCCATGAGATTCATTATGAATCCCATGGGATTAGATGTGAATTCCATGGGTTTTGTAGTGAATCCCATGGGATTTGTAGTGAATCCTATAGGATTTGTAGTTAATCCCATGGGATTCATACATAGTCCCATGTGATTCTGAAATGATTCGATTTTTTTTACTCATATAGGGAGAGAGTTTTTGAATCACATTCTAGGGATTTCACAGTGCATTCCGTTCGTTTGAATATAGAAACATTATCCCCCGGTTTGTAGATTGTTCCCAATGTTGTCGACTGTTGGAGTGCAATTCTAATTATGAAGAGAGATTTAAAGATCATGGTTCTCCATCACGGCACTTTTTCCTAACCAGATGTATTGTAAGTATTTATTTTTGATTTGCTTAGTAAACTCTTTATTTTCTTAATAAACTGCTTATCTGACTTACCAAACACCCCCAAAGGAATACAAATAACATCATCTTGTAAATTGCATATACAGACAGAATTTATGTTTGATGGAACCTTGACTTCTCAGGACGATAAATTTGAAAGTTTTGAAAATGAAATTTTAGCTCAGTTTAAAGACAATGTTGGTGGCTTGGCTCTCGATGGCATTGACTTGGTATTTTTTTTTTAATTTATTTTTTTATTTTTTTGTGTTTTTACTTTTCTTTCATTAGAAAAAAGGGGTATTCGCCCCAATTGAATAAAAGCTGCATTGGCCGTAGAATCAAATAGGTGACTGGACAGATAAATACATACTTTTTCTATTATGTTTGTTTTGTTAAAATAGGCTTTCTTTCCATTTCGCAATTCTGGACATTTTTATGTCATTGTCATCAGCCTTACTAAAGCAATATCAATCACGATACTAGATAATACCGATTGGGGAGCAACGTATGATTCAAAGTATAAAAAAGCCTGTGAACTTCTTGTAAGTATTTACTTTTATGTTTGTAAAGTGATTCATAAATAATCCCATGGGATTCTTTGATGAATCCCTTATGATTTATACATAATCCCATGGGATTCTGTATGAATCTCATAGGATTCATACACAATCACATGGGATTCTGGATGAATCCCTTGTGATTCATACAGATGCCCATGTGAATCTCATGTTATTCATGCTGAATCCCAATTGACATTTTCCCAGAATTCTAGTAATTTATGATCTTTTTTTAATAATTTTTTAGAAAAAGTTGTTTTCCTGTTATCTGAAGTTGTATGGTCACAAAAAACATGCTAACCTTCTTAAAGTCAAACCAAGAATCCCAAAGCTCAAGTGGAGGACCAAGAAAAATTTTCGTGATTGCGGTATTTTCACTATGTTACATATGGAATGTTACACCGGTGAAGCTGCCACGAAATGGGATTGTGGGCTGGTTGCCGAGTCTGGACTGCAAGCCAACATGTTGAGGCGATTGGGATTCAAGTTTTCTACAAAGATATTGTTACATGAGCTTAATAAGCATGCGGGTAAGATGTTTGAATTAGCAAAGGAGTTTGATAAACTTCCCGCTCAAGAAAAGATGACTACAATTGTTGAAGCAGTTAGGAATAGGGATGCACGTGAGAACAGCTAGGCATTCAAGAATATTGTCTTTTGAGAATGGTAGAACAGTTTATAAGTAGTCTTTTGAAAACATGTGAATTGATGGTAGAACAGTTCATCTAGTTTGTCCCATGGTATATCAGTTTGAGAACGGTAGAACAGTTGAGAATGGTAGAACATGGTAGATCATTTTACTGGTCAAGTAACTGTTGTGTAGTTTCTTTTAAAATCTATCTTTTTATGATTTTACTTGTCAAGTATCTTTATGTGATTTATACAGAATCCCATGGGATTCATTATTAATCCCATGGGATTCATCTCTGATCGTATGGGATTCAGAGATGAATCCCATGGGATTCATCTCTCATCCATGTCTTTAATAATTTTACTAATCAAGTATCTTTATGTGATTTATACAGAATCCCATGGGATTCACAGTGAATCGCATGTGATTCATCCAGGATCCCATGGGATTCCCTTGTAATCCATAGAGATTACCCATGTAATCAAGTTATTGAAACAAAATATAGGTAACAAACAAAAATTAAACCAGAAATATTTGAAACAGAATATAAGTTACAAAAAAAAATCAATTTTCTTTGCAAATCATCTAAAACTCATCTCTTATCCCATGGGATTCTCTATGATCCCTTTCTTTTAATAATTTTACTTATCAAGTATCTTTATGTGATTTATACAGAATCCCATAGGATTCACTGATAAGGATTTAAAACGTACGCTTTTAGGGGGTCATTTAAGCCCTATTTTGACACATTTTATATCCGTTACTGCTTAATTTCATTTCTTTTCACTTTTTAGGTCTTTTAGAAGCAAAATGCTAGAATGAAGCACATTTGGATCAAAAGGAGCAAATACATGAAGAACATGGCAAAGTCAAGATCGAAGCCACTCAATACTGATAAACAGTACCTGACGGCGTCCCATCCAAAGGGCGACGTCGTCCCTCTATGAAGACTTGATCAAAACATGCACGCGACAGCTCAGTGAAAATTCTGGTTTTATAACCTGATGGTGTCATGCTTTAAATATGGAGGGCGTCACTCACAGTTTTCACCTCAGACGGCCCAGATCTAGAATCAAGACGACGTCTCAACTGAAGACTGACGGCGTCACAACTCTAAGGAGATGTCGTTCCATCGATGACTTGGCCTAGATGAAACCCTAATGATAGCGAGCTGACAACATCCCATGCAAAAGGTGACGCCGTCGCAGTTGTAAATCTATATATAGAATTCGATTTTCCTGTATTTGAAGAGATAGAATTTTGGAGTAAAAACCCTATTCTTTTGTAGTCCGACTTGGATAGTATTTTAGGGTCCCATACCTTATTTTACACATGGAGATAAGTTTATTAATCCAAATTATCATTATGTCTATCTCATATTCGATTGATTGTTTGTATGCTTGCTTGTCTATCATGTCTAGCTAAATTATTTGTGTGTTTGCTTAGATCTATGAAACCTAGTTATTGATTATTGTTAGGTTGTTTCTTATCTTAATTAAAATTGGCTTAGGAGTGCAACTAGGCATCTTCGTTGTATTTAATGCTTGAGTATGCTTTATGATGATATGGTCTATGGATGAAATAGCTTAGGCTTGCTGACTTCGTAGGTCATATACGAGAGATAACCTCAAAGAACTAGGGACCACGCATACTGATAACATCAAATAGTCCTGAATATTAAGTGTCAATTTCCCTCGATAATGCTCGTATTTTATATCATTTATATGGATTTACGCTTATTTTCCTCTATATTTCACTTTCAGGTGAATTACGAGCATTAGAGCTAATGAGACGCGGATTTGGAGAGTTTATTGAAGATATATGATAGTATGCCCATTTTGAAGTAATTACGGCGTAACTCTTCTCTCACATTACGCCGTAAAAAAGCGTTGCTCAAAAGACCAACTAAACTGAAGATTACGGCGTAATCCCATCTTAGGATTACGCCGTAACTAATTAGGTCAAATGATGTTCCACGCCGCTGCAAGCTACACCATAACTCCTTCAACGATTATGGCGTAATCATGAATTATTAAAGATACGGCATAACTCATTCCAGTTGTTACGCTGTAACCAGATCTGGCCTATAAATACCGCCTAAAATTCTGCATTTCTCATCATTCACTCCACACACAAAAGCAGAAAACGTGGGTAGGAGGCTGAAGGCAGATCTCAAGGAGCATACAGAGCCATCTCCAAGGGAGAAATCACTCCCTAACGATAAGCATTCTCGATTTATCATTTCTTTTACTTTCAATTCATGTATTTCATTATGTTAAACAATAGATCGATTGTTTCAGTTAATATGATCGGCTAAGCACCTCTGGTGCTAGCCTAGTTATGATTCCTTAATTGTTTTGTTTATGTTTACATTGCTTCCGTATAATTGTTTCTAGTGTATGCATGCATAGTTTGTTGGTAGCTACCCTTGTTTCGGTAGTTTTGAATGGCAGTAGTGTCTAGTTGCTTAGGAGATATAACCAACTGACCCTAAGTAGGTAGACTAAGTGGGAAGGGTAAGAATTGACCAACTGATGACCCTTCTTCGCTTGTGCGATTTGACCAACTGATCACCTACCGTTTGGATGAACTTAAGAAGTTAGGGATGAGTATTTAAGATGCTAGCGCCCGGACAATCATTTTTATGAATCTTGCATGTAGCGGAACTAAATGACTTGGCTTAGGGGACTAAAAACAACTAGACTTTCAAGGGTAGTAGCTTGATCTCCGGTGGAAACCTTTGCTGATAGGTTAGGACGAACTGACCAAATGATGTCCTAGTAACTTAAACCCCCATTTGACGCAATTGGAAGTAATTAAACGTGAACTTAACATGATAGGATGAGTAACTAGGTTATCACACTTCTCCTCTATTGATCACAACCCTCACCTTTATTTACTTTCTTGCATTTCTTGCATTAGTAGTCAATTAATCATTTCAATCTTAAAACCAATTAAAATATGTGACACCTAGACTTAATTAGAATCCGCTCGCATAGCTCTTAGGACGACCTCGGTTTTACCGAATACTACACTACACACGATCGGGTACACTGGCTGTTAGTGCATTAGGGTAGACCATAGGTATAACGAGACAATTATAAATATTAAAACCTAGTCAGTAAAACCTACATCACATACCCTACGACCTTTAGGAATACAACGCGTTAAGATAAAGGACGTGACAACTCAACTGACCAATAAAAGATAACTAGGGAGTAATAGTATCTAGGTGAATGAAAAGGATTTAAAAGGTACACTTTTGAGGGGTCATTTAAGCCCTTAATCGATCACTTTTTTATCCGTTACTGCTTAATTTCGTTCATTTTCACTTTTTAGGTCTCTTGAAGGCAAATTGCTGGAATGATACTTATTCGGATGAAAAGGCGCGAATATATGAAGAAAATGGCCAAAGTCAAGAATCGAGACACTCAAGCTGCTGGAACAGAAGGTGACGGCGTCACAGCCAAAGGGTGACGCCGTCGTAACACACTTTGTGACGACTCAGTAGGCAAAATGCTATTTTGCACTTGACGGCATCAGGTTTTAAAGAGTAGGGCGTCACAACTCAGACGGCCAAGACGAAAACCTAATGGCGGCGATCCGACGGCGTCACAAATAAAGAGTGACGTCGTCGCATATTGTAACTCTATATATAGAATTCGAATTTCCTGACTTTTAGAGAGGTAGTTTTGTGGAGTAAAACCTAAACCGAACTTTGGCTGTCTTGGGCAGTATCTTAGGGTTCCCATACCCTATTTTACAACAAGATAAGTGATTTACTTCATTAATTCAATTATGTCTTCAATTGTTTGTGTGTATGCTTGCATGTTTTCCATGTCCGGCTAATTTACTTGTGTGTTTGCTTAGGTCTATGAAACCTAGGTATTGAATATTGATTGGTTGTCTCTTATCTTATTTGTGATTGACCTAGTATTGCGATAGGTCATTCGTTGTGTTTTTAATGCTTGATTAATCTTTGTGAACATTAGTTTATAATCACCTAGAGTTATTGTAGGCTAAACATCCAAAGGTAACCTTAGAGTTAGTTTATGAATCCTAGAGATTTTGTAGGAAATAACCTTAAGGTAGTCTCAAAGAGTTAGAGAAAAACGCATACCCTACGACCTTAGAAGACACAACGCGTTAAGAATAAGGACGTGACAATTCAACCATCAATAGGAGATAATTAGGGAGTAGTAGCATCTAGGTAAACACATTTTTAATCATCATACGAACGCACAACAATAGACATAGACTACCCTCACTTTAGCTTATTTAATTTAGATAAGTAGAGTAATCGGTAGAAATACCACCCCCCAAATCCAATACCCCGAGATTTGTACATTTCAATTTTCTAAAAAAATGTAAAAAAGATAAAAAAAATAATCTTCCTCAACCCCAACCTTAGCGTAGTAATTTCTCACTAGCATTCCTTTTCCCCTAGAGAACGATATCAATTTCCGAGGCTTACCCTAATACTACACTACAACGATTAGGTTCAATGCCCAGGGTGTTGAAAAACTTGCTCGACGAAAAGGAAGTTCCTTTGACCCCGAACGTGCGTTGTACGCGTATCAAGTTTTTGGCGCCGCTGCCGGGGAATAGAATAGCTAGTTAGATTTCCACCTCGTTTAGGTTTCCTTGCTTGATTCCTATCAAGTAAGCTTTTTTTTCTCACTTTTAGCTTCCTCGTAGTCTATCCCCCTTCTTCGTGACCTTTGTTCGTAACCCCATCACTTTTTATCATGGAAGGTGATAATCAACCACCCCTCATCAACCCACCACCAAATGACCTACCAAGAGGCCGTACTCTTGGTGAATACTCAAGACCAAGCCACCTAGGCTATAGAAACACCATTGAGCTTCCCGACCAAGCCCAAACTATGGCCCTTCGATCCGACACCATCCGGTTTGTGCAAAACAGATGTGCATTCTATGGACTTTGTTCCGAAGATCCTAATCAGTATCTTAAGGATTTCCTTAAAATCGTCGATTTCATCGACCTCGATGCTACTACTCGGGAGACCACGCGCTTGCGTCTCTTCCAATTCTCTCTACAGGACCAAGCTAGTAATTGGCTTGAGCGACTTCCCGCCGGCTCCATCTCAAGTTGGGATGATCTCACCTCTCGTTTCCTTGCCCATATTTTCCCACCGGGGAGAACTACTAAGCTTAGGAATGAAATCTTGATGTTCCAACAACGTCAAGGTGAATCTTTCTACGTAGCATGGACTCGATTCAAGGACTTACTCCATAGAGTCCCTCATCACGGCATTGATCTTTGGCTTCAAGTCCAACTCTTTTATGATCATGTCAACTTCCCAACTAAGCGATCCATTGAACAAGCGGCCGGTGGTAAACTTAGTGATCTCACTGCGGAAGAATCATGGGGTATAATAGAGGACTTTGCTCTCTATGACAACGAAAGTTGGAATGACCTCCGTGAATTGCCCAAAACGGTAAAGGCAATCTCCTTGCCTCCCATTAACTCACAATCTTCTGACTATAGGATGCTCGAGCTTGAAGATCAAGTTAAATTCCTAATGAGCTCCTACGAAAATCGTAAGTCTTCACACCAAGTGAACAAAGTTTCTTCCTTATGTGAGCTATGTAGTGGTCCTCATGACACTCGCATTTTCACAAGACTCCCCGAACAAGCTTCCATTAACTACGCATCATCGTGTACCAATGGAACGGGAGGAAGATTCCCTACAACACCCGGACCTAGGACTTTCAATGATGCTCGAGAAGCATGGAAGGGCAAACCCGACTTCTATCAGGGATAAACCAAAGAATTTACATTCTAATGATTTCTCATAGCCCCCATCTCACGGCCTTAGCTAACAAAACATAGAAGGGATGTTGCAACACCTAGTCACATCCCAAGAAGCTCAAATAGCTAAGCTCTCGGACTGCTTTAACCAACAACAAGCCGAGATGGATAGGAAGATAGATAACCTTTTGAAAGCCATGACCAATAGTGATAGGAAGGTTAATTCTATCTCAACTCCCGAAGCTTCCGGTGTAGAGATTTAGGACCCAAGTAAGTTAGCTAAGCACGTTCAATTCGTCAATACCATCGCCTTAGTGAAACCTAATAGGAAAAACGACGAAGCGAACCATGAGACGGTACTTGAGGTTAGTGAAACTCCTAGGAATGAAACAACCGAGGAAGTAGATGAAGTAGGCAATGACTATTTCAATAAGTTTCCTACAGAAGAAGAACTCTCTCGCCACCCACACTTAGTACGAGACCTCCGTCACATATATGTCAGGAGAAGCCTTAGGATCAAGTTTGGGAACACTTGGAATCTTAACATACCATGTTGCATAGGCCACCTTTTTGTGGCAAAGGCCTACATTGATCGCAAATCCCCAATAAATATCATGACTAGCACCTACTATAATTGGGTAATGAAGAAGCCTATCCCAACTAGGCAAGATCCCGATAATCCTAAAGTTAGTTGCAATTTTCTTGGTAGAGTTAAGGGATTGCCCGTCTATGTAGGTAGTTTCAAGTTTCCTACGGATTTCATAGTTGTGAATGATATTAGTACGGCCTTAGATCCTAGCTTGTCCCATATTCTAGGAAAGCCTTTCATAGAAAACACCGGGATGACTTATGATCCGTCGTTAGGAATAGTGAGATTCAAGGATGAGACCGATGATGTAGCTTACCAAATGCCCTTTAAGATTGATAAATTTTCATCATTATCCAATGATGAAAAAGAACTTAAGCTATCGGTCTACTATAGGAATGAGAAAGATAAGGAGAAGGGAGTTGATTATGTGATGAATAAGATTTTCGGGTTCTATAAGGATTGCTTGAAACTAGGACCGGAATATAAAACAGATTAGGGAGAAGATGACTTCTTATAAAGATGCATAATAGGGCATTACTATAACATGGAAAACCCCAATAGAGACCGTCATGAGGTAGAAGGTGACGGTAACGAAGTAACGTAGGGGCACGACTTCGAGTCTAGCTACAAGACTCATAAATAAAGAAAAGCGCTTCGTGGGAGGCAACCCATACTTAATTGTTTGCTTGTTTGTGTGTCATATATCTTTTATTGATTGTTTATTCTCATGTTTGAATTTGTAAAAATGCTTTATTTTGTCTTTAACCTTGTCTTAATTACATATAAAGGTATTTTACAAAAGGGATAAGTGTAGGGAGGATTACACACGTTTTCAAAAAGAACGTGAACATGAGAATTACGTTTATTTAAAAGATATACATGTGTGTTTGTTTGAGTCAAATGCTTGTATCGAGTCATAATGGATGTTTTGCAGGAAATTTTTCCAGATTCTAAAGATATAAATTTTCCAGAATTTTTTCCAGAAAATTGCAGACCAGGTTTTGTCAGGATAACCTGACGGCTTCAGGAGGAGTAGAAACAACTTCTAACTTTTTCTCGTTTTCTGTGCTACTTATAAATTTTTGGAATTTTCAAGGTCTTAATTTTCCAGAAAATCTGTAAACATCCATTCCACAAGCATTATATCCTAGTTTAGTAGAGTCATATATAGTGTTACCGCTGATTTTACGTGAAGGTTTTGTTTGTTTTCTTCAAGTGTGCAGGTTTTATTTATCAAGAAGAAGATACATAAGATTGGATGGAGCTTTTCACGCATACATTCTTCTTGGAGAAGAATTTAACCATTACTTCACACGGATCCTACCGAGCTAATCAGGGAAGTATTAGTTTCTTTCATTTTTAATTACCTTCCATTATCATAACTTTGATACTTTCGAAGAACATTGGGGACAATGTTTAGTTTAAGTGTAGGGAGGGAAAATAAAACAGGAACTTTGAAACTATGCTTATCCTTGACTATTTTGCCTTGTCCAATTTCATTTGTGTAATAAACCATGAGAAATATCGGTTAGGGTAATTTTGGCACCAAATTTAAAATTTTTCATGACATGTAGGAGTGGTCCATTAGTCTTAATAAAGCGTCTCATGGATAGGAAGTTATATGACTAGCACAAAACCCTTTACCACTTAAATTCCACCTAAAATGTGAGGATCGCCCTTAGATTTGTAGAAATTAAAGCATTCCACTTTAATGCTTCGAGAGTGTACCGGTAGTATAATAGAATCTAGAACTTCTTTTGTGATGCATTTCGAGATCGCTAGTGAGACTACACTTGTGTACTTAGGAATAACTAAATGATAAGAGGCATTAGGATAACCCTTGTTTGATACCCGTATTATAATTACTTCTTCCACATCGGTTGAGTAATTCCCCCACACCCTTGCGTTGTACTCATCTTTAGTACACGATACCCCTAGTTAATCCCTCAGAGCCTATCCTTTTCGCAGTTCTCGTGATGTTTCGGTTTTCCGAAATATCAATGAAGAGCATTGTTTACAATCCACCCCCAAATGTACACCCAAATCGCCTTAGCCTACCTTGTATGCACTCACTTTTAGAACATTATTGTTATCATACTAAACCCTTAGTTCAATTATCTAGTTGCTTGCATAAGTTGCTAAGTCGAGTCATATCCTTTGTACACAGTTTTGGGACGATTGGGACTCATGGGAAAAGTTTAATTTTATGAAGTGACGGGAAGGAACATTAAATTCAAATTCCCTTTATTTACGTAATAATGTAGTCCAAGTGTTTTGATCTTTTCAATTTGGGACAAATTAGTGTTAGAGTAATAAAAACTCAAGTGTAGGGACATGCCTATAAATCCCTATTATTTTGATGTTATCGTAGAGGGTGGTAGAGTAAAAGTGTATGAAAAAAAAATTAAAAAAATAGAAAAAAAGAGAAAAAGAAAAAAATAGAGTCTTCAAATAAAAAAAAATAAAAAAACGGGCTACCATCCTACATCTATCTTTAAATTTATGTTTGTTTGTTTCAATATAGAGTTTAGAGTGTCGAGTCTTGGCTTAGCAACGCCATTCTGCTCATGCTTGTAACATAAAGATTTTTGACTTGCCACCACTAAATCGCCTATTTCACCAAACCCTTTGTTTCTTTACCGTAAGCCTAACGTTACAACCCTTTAAAAGACCTCTTGGATAGTTTTTTCTAGGTGCTTACACCAAATGCGATGGAGATTTGATCTAGTCTCAAGCCTATGGTAATCTATTTACTAGGACTGGTTAATGAGTGTTTATCTTCCATTTTCAACTTGATATATTTCATATACACCCGAGAGAAGAGAGTATCCAAACACCACTTGTGAGGTGCTAGTATGTAATTTCCGTGCTTGTTATGACTTTTGCAGGGCTTATACGTGTTGTGAATTGTTCTAAACTAATGCTTCATGACCCCTAACTTATAAATTAATTGGCCAAAAGCACATTTGCTTGAGGACAAGCAAATACCAAGTGTAGGGATATTTGATAAGGATTTAAAATATACACTTTTGAGGGGTCATTTAAGCCTTTAATCGATCACTTTTGTATCCGTTACTGCTTAATTTTGTTCCTTTTCACTTTTTAGGTGTCTTGAAGGCAAATTGCTGAAATGACACTTATTCGGACGAAAAAGCGCGAATATATGAAGAAAATGGCCAAATTCAAGAATCAAGACACTCAAGTTGCTGGACAGAAGGTCACGGCGTTACAGCCAAAGGGCGACGCCGTCGCAACACACTTTGTGACTACTCAGTAGCCAAAATGCTATTTTGCACTTGACGGCATCAGGTTTTAAAGAGTAGGGCGTCACAACTCAGACGGCCTAGATTTGGATCCCGACGGCTTCAGAAGATGAATCCGACAGCATCACAAGCATAAAGTGACGCCGTCACTAAGTTGACGTGGCCAAGACGAAAACCTAATGGCGGCGATCTGACGGCGTCACAAATAAAGAGTGACGTCGTCGCATATTGTAACTCTATATATAGAATTTGAATTTTCAGACTTTTAGAGAGGTAGTTTTGTGAAGTAGAACCTAAACCGAACTTTGGCTATCTTGGGCAGTATCTTAGGGTTCCCATACCCTATTTTACAACAAGATAAGTTATTTACTTCATTAATTCAATTATGTCTTCAATTGTTTGTGTGTATGCTTGCATGTTTTCCATGTCCGGCTAATTTACTTGTGTGTTTGCTTAGATCTATGAAACCTAGGTATTGAATATTGATTGGTTGTCTCTTATCTTATATGTGATTAAACTAGTATTGCGATAGGTCATTCGTTGTGTTTTTAATGCTTGAGTAATCTTTGTGAACATTAGTTTATAATCACCTAGAGTTATTGTAGGCTAAACATCCAAAGGTAACCTTAGAGTTAGTTTATGAATCCTAGAGATTTCGTAGGAAATAACCTTAAGGTAGTCTCAAAGAGTTAGGGAAAAACACATACCCTATGACCTTAGAAGACACAACGCGTTAAGAATAAGGACGTGACAATTCAACCATCAATAGGAGATAACTAGGGAGTAGTAGCATCTAGGTAAACACATTTTTAATCATTATGCGAGCACACAACAATAGACATAGACTACCCTCACCTTAGCTTAGTTAATTTAGATAAGTAGAGTAATCAGTAGAAATACCACCCCCCAAATCCAATACCCCGAGATTCGTACCTTTCAATTTTCTAAAAAAATGTAAAAAAGATAAAAAAATAATCTTCCTCAACCCCAACCTTAGTGTAGTAATTTCTCACTAGCATTCCTATTCCCCTAGAGAACGATATCAATTCCCGAGGCTTAGCCTAATACTACACTACAACGATTAGGTTCACTGCCTAGGGTGTTGAAAAACTTGCTCGCCGAAAAGGAAGTTCCTTTGACCCCGAATGCGCGTTGTACGCGTATCAGTGAACACATCTTTAATCATCATACGAGTACACCTCAATTAGACATAAGCTGCCCGTAGTAATTAGTAATTGGATAATTAGATAAATTAGAGTAATCGGTAGAAGTACCACCCCAACCAATTGCCTCGAGATTTTACCTTAGCTTTCTAAAAAAACAAAAAAAGAGATAAAAAAAAGAATCATCCTCAACCACCCCACCTTCTCGTCATATATTTCTTACTAGCATTCCTACTCCCCTAGAGAACGATATTAATCCCCAAGGCTTACCCTATACTATACTACAACGATTAGGTTCACTGCCTAGGAGGTTGAAAAACTTGCTCGAAGAAAAGGAAGTTTCCTTTGACCCCGAACACGCCTTTCACGCGCATCAAGTTTTTGGCGCCGTTGTCGGGGAATAGAATAGCTAGTTAGATCTCTATCTCATTTAGGTTCCCTTTCTTGATTCCTATCAAGTAAGATTTTTTCTCATTTTCATTAGCTTCCTTGTAGCCTATCCCCTTTCTTCATGTTTTTGTTCGTAACCTTGTCACTTATCACCATGGGTGACACTCCACCACCAAACAACAATCCCCCACAAAACAACCATCCGCCACAAAACCCACCACTTGATCCGACTTTTGCCAACCAAATTCGGGCTCATATCGTTAATGAAATTGGAGAACTTAAGAAATTGAATAGGATAATTGAAAGTGCACTTGAGAAAGCCCTTAAAGAAACAACTAGTACTTTAGATAGCGATTCAAACATGAGTGATGATTCAAATGATGAAATTAGGGAAGGAGATTATAAAGTATTAGAAATTATGGAGGGTAGTGAGGAAGAGGA
The DNA here is from genome assembly GCA_019973895.1 of Chrysanthemum seticuspe. Taxonomy (NCBI): domain Eukaryota; kingdom Viridiplantae; phylum Streptophyta; class Magnoliopsida; order Asterales; family Asteraceae; genus Chrysanthemum; species Chrysanthemum seticuspe. Next base: position 71,977,686 of record BPTQ01000006.1, on the reverse strand, counting down.
ACTTGATGAGTATTTCAAGTCATACCCTAATGGAAAGGAAATCGCCTATCACTATAACGAAGTTAACTACCCGCGACCACCTTTTGAGCCATGCACAAAAAATGGTGACCCTAAAAACATTAAGATACCATGCATGATTGGGTACTTGTATAGGGATCACACTTACATATACTATAAGGCACACATGAACATAATGTCTAGGCTTTATTACAACTGGATCATGAGCGAAAAGCTAGGACCTATGAGAGATCCATTTTATCTTAGGAAAGTAAGTAACTATGTTGGGAGGGCTAGAGGATTGCATGTCTTTGTAGGTAATTTCACATATAGGTGTGATTTCATGATCTTGGAAGATGTTAAGGGCATCATTGATGGATTCTTAGGAGATGTGATACTTGGAAGACCATTTATTGAGGAATCCATGATGATTTATGATCAAGAGGAAGGTATAGCCAAGTTCTCAAATGGGACCGAATGTGTTAAATATATAATGCCCTACAAGAATAAAAGGTTTAAAGGTATTGATGAGCTAGATGTGGACAATATTCTGGCTTTTAAGGTTGATTGTAAGGATAAAGTTCATTACACTGCTTATCTAGAGTTAGGCCCCGAATACATTCGTGATGAAGGAAGAGTCAAGGCATTCGAATGGGCATCTAAGATATACGAAAAATAGGAGCACGACTTCGAGTATAGCTACAAGACTTATACATAAATAAAAGTGCTTCGTGGGAGGCAACCCATGCTTAATTGTTTGCTTATTTTGTTTTTCAACTTTTGTGTGTCTTATATCTTTTTCATTGTTGTTTATTCTCATGTTAGACTTTGTGAAAATGCTTTATTTTGTCTTTAACGTCGTCTTAATTACATATAAAGGTATTTTACAAAAAGATAAGTGTAGGGAAGATCACATACGTTTTTTAAGAACATGAACTTGAGAATTACAACTATTGAAATTGATATATATGTATATGTGTGTGTGTGTGTGTTTGTTAGAGTCAAATGTTTGTATCGAGTCATAATAGATGTTTTGCAGGAATTTTTCCAGGTTTTTATGATGTAATTTTTCCATAATTTTTCCAGAAAAACGTAGCAGACCACTTTCTGTCAGGACAACCTGATGGCGTCAGGATTAAAGCCTGACGATGTCAGGCTATGTAGAAATAGATTAATCATTTTTCATTTTCTGTGCTACTTATAGATTTTTGGAAATTCCTAGGTCTTAATTTTCCAGAAAAACTCCAAACATTCATTCCACAAGCATTAGGAATAACTAAATGATAAGAGGCATTAGGATAACCCTTGTTTGAAACTTGTATTATAATTACATCTTCCACATCGGTTCAGTAACTACCCCACACCCTTCTGATGTACTCATCTTTAGTACACGATACCCCTAGTTAACCCCTCAGAGCCTATCCTTTTCGCGGTTCTCGTGATGTTCGGTTTTCCGAAATATCAATGAAGAACATTGTTTACAATCCACCCCTAAATGTACACCCAAATTGCCTTAGCCTACCTTGTATGCACTCATCTTTAGTGCATTATTGTTATCATTATTAAATCCTTAGTTCAAATATCTAGTTACTTTCATGGTTGCTAAGTCGAGTCATATCTTTTGTACACAATTTTGAGACGATTGGGACTCATGGGTAAAAAAAAGTAATCTTTTATGGAGTAACGGGAAAGAACGATAAATTCAAATTCCCTTTGTTTAGGTAATTAAATACTCCAAGTGTTTTGATCTTTTCAAATCAGGTCAATTAGTTTTAGAGAAATGGAAACTCAAGTGTAGGGATGCTCCTATAAATCCCTTATATTTTGATGTTATCGTAAAGGATGGTAGAGTAAAAAGGTATGAAAAAAATGAAAAAATGAAGGAAAACATACGGGCTACTATCCTACATCTATCTTTATGTTTATTTTTTTTAAAATATGTTTATTTTGTTTCAACTTATCTAGAGTTACTGAGTCGAGTCTTGGCTTAGCAACGCCACACTTTTCATGCTTGTAACATAAGATTTTTGACTTGCCACCACTCAATATCCCCTATCCAACAAAAAATTTTGTTTCCTTACCCTAAACCTAATGTTACAACCCTTCTAAAGACCTCTTAGATAGTTGTTCCTAGGTGCTTACGCCAAAGCGGTGGAAGTTTGATCTAGTCTCAAGCTTATGGTAATCTATGTACTATTCAGGTAATGAGTGTTTATCTTCCATTTCTATTCGTATTATATTTCATATAAACCCGAGAGATGAGAGAATCCAAACACCCCTTGTGAGGTGCTAGTATATAATTTCCGTGCTTGTTATGACTATTGCGATAATTTTACTTGTTGTAAACTATTTTAAACCAATGCTTCATGCCCCCTAACTTATAAATTGATTGGTCAAAAGCACATTTGCTTGAGGACAAGCAAATACCAAGTGTAGGGACATTTGATAAGGATTTAAAACGTACGCTTTTAGGGGGTCATTTAAGCCCTATTTTGACAAATTTTATATCCGTTACTGCTTAATTTCGTTCTTTTTCACTTTTTAGGTCTTTTGAAAGCAAAATGCTAGAATGAAGCACATTTGGACGAAAAGGAGCAAATATATGAAGAAAATGGCAAAGTCAAGATCGAAGTCACTCAAGACTGATCAACAGTACCCGGAGGCATCCCATCCAAAGGGCGACGCCGTACCTCTATGAAGACTTTATCAAAACATGCACGCGACGGCTTAGTGAAAATTCTGGTCTTATAACCTGACGGCGTCACGCTTTAAATATGGAGGGCGTCACTCACAGTTTTCACCTCAAACAGCCCATATCTAGAATCAAGACGACGTCTCAACTGAATACTGATGGATCACAACTCTAAGGTGACGTTGTCCCATCGATGACTTGGCCCAGACGAAACCCTAATGACGGCGAGCTGACGGCGTCCCATGCAAAAGGTGACGCCGTCGCAGTTGTAAATCTATATATAAAATTTGGTTTTTCTGTATTTGAAGAGGTAGACTTTTGGAGTATAAACCCTAATTCGTTTGTAGTCTGACTTGGACTGTATTTTAGGGTCCCATACCCTATTTTACACATGGAGATAAGTTTATTAATCCAAATTATCATTATGTCTATCTCATATTCGATTGATTGTGTGTATGCTTGCTTTTCTATCATGTCTAGCTAAATTACTTGTTTGTTTGCTTAGATCTATGAAACCTAGTTATTGATTATTGTTAGGTTGTTTCTTATCTTAATTGAAATTGGCTTAGGAGTGCAACTAGGCATCTTCGTTGTATTTAATGCTTGAGTATGCTTTATGATGATATGGTCTATGGATGAAATAGCTTAGGCTTTCTGACTTCGTAGGTCATATACGAGAGATAACCTCAAAGAACTAGGGACCACGCATACCCTACGACCTTTAGGAATACAACGCGTTAAGATAAAGAACGTGACAACTCAACCGACCAATAAAAGATAACTAGGGAGTAATAGTATCAAGGTGAACACATCTTTAATCATCATACGAGCACACCTCAATTATACATAAGCTACCTGTAGTAATTAGTAATTAGATAATTAGATAAAGTAGAGTAATCGGTAGAAGTACCACCCCCAACCAATTGCCCCGAGATTTTACCTTAGCTACCGGTAGAAGTACACCTCCCACTTTCTCATCATATATTTCCTACTAGCATTCCTATTCCCCTAGAGAATGATATCGATCCCCGAGGCTTACCCCATACTTCACTACAACGATTAGGTTCACTGCCTAGGAGGTTAAAAAACTTTCTCGAAGAATAGGAAGTTTCCTTTGACCCCGAACGTGCCTTTTGTACGCATCATTAACAGTGAATCCCATGTGATTCATCTAGGATCCCATGGGATTCCCTTGTGATCTATACAGATTACCCATCTGATCAAGTTATTGAAACAAAATATAGATAACAAACAAAAATTAAACTAGAAATATTTGAAATAGAATATAAGTAACAAACATAAATAAATTTTCTTTGTGAACCATCTAAAAATCATCTAAATATTCAATATACATATTCAAGTAAAGAAGAAAAAGAACTAACAAAAAACAAGAATATAAGTAACTTAAATTTGTTCAAACATCAAAAGGTTTCGCCTATTGCCTTGCCTTTGGGTTCATCGAACAAGTTGTTTTTGTGGAAAACTAGAAGGGGGGGGGTTGAATAGTTTTACCGATTAAAACTTTGTTTTAAAATATTTAGATCAACTTATGTCAATCTATTTAATGTGTGTGTTGGATGATGATAGATAAAGCATATAAACAAGTAATGTAAAGATAAAGAGTAAGGAACACAAAACCACGACACGAGTGTTTATAGTGGTTCGGCTACAAGGACACCTTCCTTGCCCTACTCCACTCCCCGAGTTCCCCACTCGAGAGTTCATAAGCACTACACAACACAAGCTCCTTAATGTGGCGGAGAAGCCTTCACAACATCGCCTACTCTTTATCTGGTACAAGGCTAGACACCGGGTTCTTCCACGAGGTATAACCAAACTTATCACAACGTCGCCTACACATTATCCGATACAAGGATAGATACTGAGTTCCATTACAAAGGAGGAACTACTACCCAACACTACACAACTAACCCAAAGGAGACACACTCCTTATTACAACATCATAAGGATATCAATATCCTTTAACCCAAACTATCTATCTTGTACATCGATGCACCATATTAAATGTACTCCCTTGGCACCTTTCACTAATGCTTTTGACACGACCCTTTGGTACCTTTCACTAATGCCTTCGACTTGACCCTTTGGCACCTTTGAATAATGCCTTCGACTTGACCCTTTGGCACCTTTCACTAATGTCTTCAACACAACACTTCTAAGGAGGGAGGAAAGAACTATCAACAAGATAACTTCAGTAGTCTTGATGATGACGAAGCTTGGTAACTCATGGACTTGAGCTTGCTCGACTTCAAGAGGTGGTGATCTCGCCTTTAAAAAGAACCTAGAGAATCACACAAACATAAAACTACATAGAAATATCCTTTGGATCTGAAGTTAGAGATATTACAATACTAAGAGAGAGTATGTGTAAAAAGGGTGAGTTGCAAGAGAGAAATGGCTCACTATTTATAGGCAAATTTCTCTAATGTTCCCCGGTTCCCACGGATCCCTCCCCAGAGGGATCCGGCTAGTGCAATCCAAGGGATCTGGCAGCTGGGTCAGCTTAAGTCTGGATTTTGGGTTGCAAATCGGGTTATGGGTTATGAACCATGGGTTATGGATACACAACAAGATGCAATGTATCTAGACATTGGGTCATGGGTCTTGGGTTATGGATCATGGATAATACCCAACATGACTTCATGCATGATGTCATGCAATGGGTCATGGGTTATGGATCAAGCTCCATGGGTATGGGTCATGGACTTTGGGTTTTACCCAACAATATTCAATGTATCTAGTCAATGGGTTAAGGACTTAGATTTTTACCCATTACAATATATACCAAGTATATATTTATATATATATATATATATATATATATATATATATATATATATATATATATATATATATATATATATATATATATATATATATATGTGTGTGTGTGTGTGTGTGTGTGTGTATGTGTACATTTCCATATTATGTAAACACTAGTTGTTATACATATGCATTTCTATAAGATGTAAACAATATTACTTGTTTAGTGTTTTATATTAAAATTTAAGTGTGTTAGTAAACTATTGGCTCAAACCATTTACGTATTTTATTTGTTTCGTTAAAATAATTTTACGTTTGTTATCGACAAAACATTAGAAGGTCGTAAAATATAAATAAACGTTTTTACGGCTTATTTGTATTAACAATCTCCCCCTTGTTGTTGATGACAAAACATAAGATTATTTTAAGGAAAAACTAAAATTCGTAAAAGTTTGAATTGGAGTTTTCACTCTCTTCTCCCCCTTTTTGTCGAAACAAAAAGAGCGTCGAAAAGAAACTAACATATTGGTTTGAGAAAAACATGTCAAAAGAAATAATATGAAAAATAGAGAGTAAGAGAAGAGAATAATTCTCGTCTTAGCTCCCCCTTGACGGGTGCTTCCCTTTGTAGAGGGCGTCAAGTAATTAGGAAGACTAAGCGAGTGGTTTGCAATTAAGTTTGAAAATAGTTTCGTCTTTTTGATGAAAATGCTCCCCCTTGACGAGTGATCCCCTTTGTGAGGGCGTCAAGTAATAAAGAAATCCTAAGTGAAAGTATTGCAAGCGTTTTTGCAATAGTTTTGCTTTGACTAAAAGCTCCTCCTTGTTGAGGGTGTCAAAGTCTTCATGTGTGTTTTGAAAATCTACAAAACAAAGGTTAGGAAGCAAGTATATGATGCATAATTTCCTGCAAATGAGACTCAAATTTGTAATAAAAAGTGTTTCTGTTGCATGGATCTGACGGTTCCTCCTTGGGAGGGATCCGTCTAGGCCAAAATGAGGGATCCGTATACCTGCATTCTCATTTCAGCAATATGGATGTAAAAGTGATGTTATCATCAACAAGAGTTATGTATTAAGGCACTAAACATATTTTTATAACCACATAGCCTACAACATGTAATATCATTCAATAAAATGAGAGAAATGATGTACATAACTCTAAAACTAAGAGAATGATCCGAACATGAAGTATGACTCCTAACACATCTAAGTTTAAGCTTAAGACTAGAACACTACTTAAATTCCTAAGCTTTAAGGATGTTTAGGTTTGTTGACCTCATCGAAACGTTCAAGGAGGTGATAGAACATGAAACGTAGTTCGTCACGTACTTCATGTACTAAACCTTCAACATGTTGACAATGATAACAATCTTTGTCATGGCTAGGAAATGGTGGTGATAGGAATGGAGTGGTTTAAGATGGAAGGTTGGATGGAGGTTCCTCAAAAGAAGGACGTATTTTTGGTGGCATGTTTGATGAAGTTGGAGGTGGTTCAACTAAGGATGAAGGTGGTGGAATATGTGTTGAGGATGGTGGTAGAGAGGTATCAACTTCCATGTGATCCGATTGTTGATTTTGTTGATTCCTCATAATCCAAAATGGGCTATTTGAGGGTGATGGAGAAAAGGATACGGGTGCTAGTATTTTTTCAACACCAAAGTTTTGTTGTTGCGCTATTTTCTCAATTGAAGAAAAGGTTGGCAATGGTGGTGGATGAGATGGCCTAGAAGGCAAGTCCTCTAAGTTGTAGAGGTGTGGAGATGAGAATAGAGTGGTGAAAGAGATAGCTCTAGGTACTAGAGGTGATGGTTTAGTGGAAGTAGGGGTGTTTGGTTTAGGAGGTATAGTAGTGTTTGGCAAGGGTAGTTTTGTGGGAACTATTATTTTGGGAATTGGTTTGATTGGTAGAGTTGGCTGTGATGGGATTATAGTGTTTGGGGCTTTAACGGGTGATGATTCGGTTGAAGAGATTTTGTGAACAACCCGAGCAAGTTTCTTGGGAGGTCCTTCGGTAGATGAGTTAGCACTAGAAGCTTTCCTCGTGATGAAATGATAAATGGATAGTGAAATAAGGGCTTTTAGTTGCTGAGAATGAGGTTGTGAATGGTAATTTTGAAGTACTAATCAAAGAGGTTTATAAAGGGAAGGAGTTAGTAAGTGAATTTAAAGCTTAAGCCACTAAGATCCTTCAAATTGCAACGATTTGCATGCACAAGAGTCAACTACAGAGTTGCACTGATCTAGGAAGTCAATTAAGACAAGGTGGAGTGTTTAAGTTAACAAGAATAGCTTGAAATGATTGTTTTAGCTTAGTCTGTGTAGCCGGTTCCCACGGTTCCCTCAAATGAGGGATTCGTCTAGGCTAAACCTAGGGATCCGGCTCTCATCAGTCAAAGAAGAGGAAGATGATGTTTTGTAAGGTCTAGTACCTACATATCTTGAGTGTTTTCAGTCTTCTCAAGTGTCTTAAATGATCAAGTGAAATGAGTGAGGGTGGCTAATGATTCTCTTTTACGGAAAGAAATGGGGTTTTATGAGCACCAATGGGTGATCAAGGGTGACACTAAGAAATTTGAGAGTGTCAAGTAGAGTCAAATGATCCTAGAGATCAGATGGTAACTTAAAAGAAATTTATAAAATTCCTTAAAAATCAAAAGAAATGAAAAACTAGTTTTTGGCCTATTTTGAAGCAAGGATGCCTAAAATCAATTTGCTAAAATTGAGAGAAATATCAAGCTAGGTGTTTTGAGATGAGACAATCTATGTGTGAGCATTGGAGCGGAAAAATGATGAGTTTTGATGAAACAAAAAATCAAAAATACCTTGAAAGTGATCCTAAGTTGGTTATGAGTGAATGTGAGACCAACTGAGCTTGAGGAGGACTTAGGTGATCCTAAAGTATCATGTTTAATTAGTATAGTATGTTCTGAAAGTTTGGATTAAAGTGAAAGTGTAAAATTCCCATGTATTTTTACCCAGATCCCACGGATCCTTCATATGAGGGATTCGGCTAGTTATAGCTTAGGGATCCGGCTACTGCAGACCAGTAGCTTCACAGAAAGTGTGCAGATTTTGCACTAGGTGTCGCATACTAATACTAAAGGTTTCTACTAGAAACAAACATCAATACAAGCAAGATATATAGCACACAATGTCAACCTATTATGATAACAACCAAACATTAGAATAAAAGAAACAAAGTAAGTCTTGCACAATCATGAGCATACATTGTTTAATAATCTTAAAATATCTAAAATAACCATAAAGCCAAACATAATGTCTCTTTCGTCAATCTCTTCACTTCTTCTTTCCTGAATTCATGAGGTAGTGAGCTAGGCATTTGATCATCCCCTTTGTTTGATTGAATTCTTCAAACTCATTTGGAAGAGTGGGAATTTGTTCATAGTAGGTCATGGGGTCGATTTGGAAGTTAGAAACGGGATCGACTTCATCTTCTTCTTCTTCGTTCGAAGAGTCCGAGAGAGCACGAGGCCTTTTCCAATTGATCATGAGCCGTTTAGGAGGTTGTTTGGTAAGTGGTACCATAACATGGTTGGCAAGAAAGTGATCATCGGTAATAGGAGAAGGTTGCATTGCACTAACATACTCACGGAGTCGTGTTAGGAGCATACCATAAGGAAGTACCATGTTATTGACTTTGAACACACCTACCATTCTTTTAACCATATAATAGGCAAGATTAAATGGTCTTTGGTGGATGAGACAATAGATCATTTGGACAAGACACGCATTGGGATGGTCTTTGTTCCCAACCAAGCAAATGACATTTTCTCTAAGGATTTCTTCCCACTTTTTGTAAATGGGAATTATCTCGGAGATTCCATTTGAAAGGGATCCTGATGGATGAGTTCTTTTGTTAGGTTACCATATTGTAACACAAGCATCAATATGTAAGAAATAATAAAGAAATAGAGCGGATGAACACACACAAACACACACGATATAATATTAAGGAAATATTATGCGTAGAGTGTATGATGAAGTGAACAACCAACCTTCAAATGAAGGTTTACGATGGTATTTATAGGAGAAGGGACTAGGGAAACACTACAAGTCCCTTTCCCTCCTTATTGGATTTGGGCCAAGGCTTATGGGCTTTCTACATAAGCCTTGCCATTAAAACTAACATAAAAGCCTAATTAAGAAACCTATTACATATTGATTACAAATACTTGAAATATAGTTTAGGAGTGATTCCAACAATCTCCCCCTAAGTGTTGGTAATTAATGACTTAAATATTCTTGAAACGTTGTTGGTGCTGATGTAATAGTTGCTTTGACGTCTTCTGACATTCTTCTTTCTTGTGAGAAGAAGTGCCTTGATTCTAACAATCTCCCCAGTGTGAGGATCTTGTTTTTTCTTTGAAGTTTACAGCTTTGATGTCTTCATTTATCTTTGTTCTTTGTTTTGGTGTGGATATGGTGATGTTATGTTGTGGTAATCTGCATCAGGTCCGCTTCGTTGCTCAGGTGTCTCCACGTCCTTCTCCAACATGCTCACACGCTCAATGATGTTGGATTTCAGTGTTGATGTAGTTCTCTTTAGTCTTTAAACTTTGTAGATTCTTTGGCTTTAAAGAAGAATCATCCTGACTTTTGTGTTGCCTTTCGAGAGAACTTCAATTTATGTTGTTGTTGGTACGAGCATGTTGGAAAATCTGCACGATCATCTCCCAGAAGCATCCATAAGAAGAAAACATAAGAATTGGTTAGTGATAAACACCAATCGATCATTGTGGCCGTTTCTAAGAGAAATGACCACTACGATTGTTCTTTTGATGAATGTCTTGATTCCATTCACCTTGGTCGGGCGAATCAGCCGTCCAAATCCCATAAGGGACAGTTGGCATTACACTGAACAAGTTCAAGTAATGACCAACATCTTCAGGACTCAATTCTTGAAAGGAATCTCCTTAGCGGGATTTCCAGCACTTACAAGTTCGAACTTCAAGCGTGTTAACAGCATAGTGTGAAAACACATCTCTAATTCTAGCAAAGGTTGTTCCTGAACTGGAGTCCCTTAAGTAGGATAACACGATGTACCGAAGTACACCTACAGTTCAGGTGAGTCGCTGAGGTACACCGAAGCATCACCCCACGACTGTAGACCATTTGAGACAACACTAAGCGTAACCCACAAGGGGCTACTGAAGTGACCTGCTGTCAGGGTTGTTTGATGTTGACCCTGGCAGGAGTTTCCATTCAATCACTGAGAATCACAATTGTGAACCTCTCATAAATGTTCTTGACAGATTGCTAAGATATGTGTAGGACTCTAGAGTAGTATCACTTGCGTCCTTATTGTTGAACGACAAGTGATGAAATGTCGAGTGTTCCTAAGAGATCTTTTGATGAATCTCGTGGCTCTAGACTCAATAGTGCGCTTTGGCTATCCTAAGTGAAGACTAAGGAGAGGGTCTCCTTCTTCAATACCAGCAATCTCTAAGAGAAAGCTGATAGTTTACGTAGGGTTCCCTAGTGAGAATGAAACATGCTTCTGCTGAGAGAAACTTGAGTGGCTAAGAAGGTTTAGTGCATGCGTCACTGGGTCCATGATGACTTTAATCTTCAATACCGGTGTCATCTAGTGACAGCCAGTAGCATATGAATTGAACCCGGTGTCTGCCCTAAGTTGAATAATTTGGAGGGCTATTTCATTTCACCCTTTTCTTTACTTTTCTTTTTAATTATTCAACTCCTTCTTTCTTCGATTCTCATTTTCTCCTTTTTATAATCATACCTAATGACTTCTAAATTCTAACTATTGGTGGTGTTCTTGGGTAGATCCCACCGGCTCTGACGGATCATAGGACGGTTATTCCTAACCTTAGTCACCTTATAACTCCATGACTATCCTATGTTGCCATAAAATCATTTTCTTGAAAATCTCTCAAAGTGTTTATAAATAAAAACATTTTGTACCACTGTGAGAGTTTTATCTTTTGCAGAAATACTCCCCCTCCACACGTGCTTAAGTGTTTTGACAAAAATCTGCACGGTGAGAGAAGAGCGCGCACTTTTGAATTGATCGACTCAAGATAGACAATTCCTTGCGAGACACGGTTACGTTGCATAGTTAAAGAGTTACATTGTCAGCTTTTGGGTGACAACTAGCTCTAATAACTACCTTGAAGATGTGGACAAACCTCGAAAGGTTGTCAAACCTGTCAAAGTTCATGTCTATCAAGAGCTTCTCGAATAGGTACAATCTACTCGGATAAGTCTTGGAAGACAAATCTTTTCGATGTATGACAGTTCAGATCTCGTCAATTCATGGTGGAGAAATGTCGCATTCGACCTTGTAAATGTTATTGAGTGACAATCTCGGAAAATCAGCTTCAGAAAAATCATATTCTCGTTCGTCTTGGCGTTTGACTTTGATTTGTTCGAGGAATGAGTAATCCCATTTTGTAGCCAGGATGACATTCATAATAGCAACGATCCATTTGTCACTGTACACCTCTTTGTTTGATTTGAGTACCTGGCAGCTTCTGTAGTATAATCTTCTTCGTGCAGGCCAATGATGAATTCCATACTGTGCATCGAGGTCATAGTTTACCACATTATCAACAAACATTCTTGTGGCTTCTTCCTCGATGGCAACATTATCGGAGAAGACTGCTGACGGGATGTTAAAGGTGAGTGAGGTAACGTATTTCTTGCTTACATCGCTACCGTGTTTAAGAGATTCCAGGTCATTGTTGAAGAAGTATTGGTAGGGAATCCTTTGTTGATCAGGTCGGCCGATGGTTGGTAGTGGCTTGGTCCAATCAGTGTAGTAAGGAGTCTTGTCAGGTCTTGTAAAGTCGATGTTGGATTCAGGGTTGATCCAATGAATATTTTTGGACATGGCTCGTGCAATGTTGTCGAGATGATATTCGACTTCAATTGCACTATCGGAGCTATCCTTAAGCAGTTGAAACGCGTCATTCTTGATTCGGCGCAATTCTCCCTTCGTCATCTTCTTCACTTTGAACTTTTGTTGAATAATCTTGACATGCTCCATGGTTCGACAATCTACCGGTTCTTGGCCTTCTGGTAATTGAGGGGTGGCATCAACAAGCTTAGAAAACTAGTCGTATTCTTCAGTGTCATCTTCATCAAACCAAGATACAACTTTGGTAGACTTTTACTTTTGTGGCTTGGAGGATGATGTTGGTTGCTTGGTTGATGTCGGAGAAGGGTGCTGTTGTTGACGCTCAGGAAATTCTTCGTCATCACCACTGGTGTATTGGAAATAGTTACCAGTTTTCTCCTTTGGTGGTGAAGACTCAGATTCCTGAGGTTTATCTGAAGCAGAAGGATGTTGAGCAGTTCTTGTGGTGGTGGTGGTCTTTGGGGGTGGTAGAGGCATCGATGAGGATTTTCCAGTTTTCTTTTTACTTTTAGGCTCAGAATCCTTGTCCGCATCATCGTCGTCTCTTGCTCGCTTAATCTTACCAGCCAACTCTTTACAAGATGTCTTGAGTTGATATTCCAGCAATGCCTCAAAAATTTTAGCTTCGTTAGAAGTGAAAGTTGCGGATCGTTGAGACATTTGCATAACCAGCTTTGAGATCAATTCAGCATCAGAGACAACATGAGACGGAACTGGTTTGATTTCCATGACCGCAGGGGTATTAGACAGTGTATGCTTGACCAGTGACATGAGATGTGGATAGAGTTGTCTGGCGAACATCTCTCTTGTGACTCCAGGGACATTGTCGAGGAGGAACTTATGAGTGTAGTCCCTAATCGTCTTGTCCATTTCACCCTGTATATCGAGGTTGAGAAATTGCTGGATCTGATCTCTTTCCTCCGAAAACTCGTTTATCACATTTTGAAGTAAGTTAACTCTATCGGAAAGCTGATTCGATTTCTTGTTAACTACGTTGCGTTTCCTTGCTTGCCTAACAGCTTTAACAATTTTGGTCTTTGCTCGTGATGCCCAAGTGTCGGTAGGTTTCTTGACTGATTTGGATGTGGATCTGGTGGTAGCATCTTTGGATGGTGGTGGTGATGAGTGAGACGATGAATTAGATGAAGATGAGTCATGAGAAGGCTCAGGGTCCTTAGGTGGCTCAGAGGATTGTTCCGGGTTATGTTCTGGATTATCTTGAAGATAATTGTCAGGTTCCTCTTGAGCTTTCGCCTCTTCCTCTGTTTAGCCCGAGCTTTTTCTTCAGCTCTTTCCCTAGCTGCTTCCGCAATATCTTCATCAGTGATCTTTTCATCCTTTTCTTGTTCCTCTTCTTCCTCAAATGTAAATGGAACCTCATAATGTTGCTGCTGCTGCTCTGTGGATTCCTTAGCGGTGGCACCAGTTCGCTTATCGGGTTGATTAACCGCATCACGAATTGGTATGGTTAGTGCACCACCACTGGAACCTCCAGGGCCTTTGGTTTGCTGGATTTTGAATTCAGAAGCAGCATGTTGCAATCTCAGTTGCTTGAGAGTCTTGTGGTACCCTCTTTCTTCATCCCTTGGTTCATCATCAAAACTCTCTTCTTTTTCTTGCTTTGCAACTGGAGTTTTTCCCTTGTTTGATTTGGGACTGGGTGGTTTGTCCTCTGACCTCAGTGAGGTTGTTTCATCTGTTGGAGTTTCGGAATAACAAACCACCTCTTCAGACACAGGATCCTCGGAGTCTTCGTCCTCTAATTTAGGTGCCGGTTTAGGATTTGGAATGGCACCCTTAGATGGAACTTTTCTTTTGTTGTGAGGATTCCTCTTAGGATACTTATGGGCACTCCCAGTGCTTCCTACACCTCCAGCACTGCCTGATCTTCTGGTCGTCTTGACTGGAATGGTTGAAGACTTTTCATCCATAAAGCCGACTTTGCCTAAGGTCACTGCTTCTTGGTATCGTGAATACAATGGGAGACTTTTAATATCATCAGTAAGAAGGTAGTCAGTCAGTACTACACCTTGTTTCTTTGTTGATGAGTCTTTAAATCTGACAACATTTAACGTAGCCTCAAACAATGCAGAATGATGGTTGGGGTCATCAAGTCTCAAGGGTATGTCCCGATTATTCTCGAGAATCTTCTGGATCAACAACTTCGTGTATCTGATGAAAGGAACCCTTGTGCCAGGCTTCTTAAGGTGAGACATCATGTCTTCCCAGATCAGACTTGCATAGTCGATGTGCATTTTGTTGACCATGCCCCAAAAGATTTGTAGGTGCATTAGTTTAGGATGCTCATGACCGCTGTCTCTTCTGGAAACAAACTTGGCGATCATGATGTACAAAGTTCTCCAAGGCTGAGGAATGTTCTTTAAATCGACCGAAGAATGCTTTTTAATGATTCCCGCGGCTTCATCATAGCCAATATCGACCATGAATTGTAGTGTAGCCTCTTCATTTGGAATTGGTACATACTCAGCAGGCTGGATAGAAAGAAGCAGAAGAATTGCTCGCAAATCATCAACAGTGATGGTGACCTGCTTATCATTTAGAGTCACTGTAACAGCATCTTGACCATCAACCTTTTTCATTGTGTGCCAGAACTGATGAATATAAATTTCTGGCACAGTTGCTGAGTTAGTGAGCATGTCGTTGTAGGGATGAGTTTTAGGTATGTCCACAGCAATTCTGCAGGAAGACTCTGAGCAAGTGAAGTTCTCAAAATCGACCTTGAGGTTGTTCTTTCCAGTCTTCATGCTATAATCAGTACGGAAGATGTCTTCCATTGTGAGCTCGTTTTGTGCGTTGATAATTTCCATGTTGACGTCCATATCATGATCTGAAAGATATTGAGCCAAAAGAACCAACATATCGAAAGATATTATGTTAGTCAAAAGTTGATTTTATTGTCCAATTATTGAATTTGTTATGTTAATGAATGTTACGAGTCCAAAGTCACATGTTGTCCAATATTCCAAAGTAATCGTGATAAATTACGTGAGTATGTTAATTTTGAATTTTAAAGTCCAAAGTTTCACTCATTCACACAACATTTTAACCATTTTTGCTTATTAGTGACATTTTGGTCTTGTGACGTTATGAATAACTTATTACAAGTTTGTACGCGTAACATTTCATAAGAAAAATTAAAATTTTGGCTTAAGCGTAGGATTGTAAGCTTATGCGTAAACATTGTAACCATACGCGTAAAACTAAGCTTATGCGTAGGAGTCCCTCTTACGCGTAAGAATGCTTACGCGTAGGAATAGACTCTTGGCATAAAGCTTACACGTAAGTGTAGGTTGGGAGCTTACGCGTAAGGTTTACTCGTAAGAGCAAGCCTTATGCGTAATAATCCAAGTTTAAGGATATCCTTCACAGGATACGCGTAGTTCCTTTGTAGACCCATACGCGTAAGAGTTACGCTTAAGATTTCTGTTATGCGTAACATCTACGTTTAAGGTTTTCCATAAGCGTAGAATCCGTTATAAACCTTGATTCTGAATTGGTACGCGTAGAAGCCTGAAATAAATCAATCATAACACATCCATTAACAATTTATTCAACCTCTTTCATCCTCACATGGTATCACAATTATTATCAGTTACGCGTAGAATTAGTTTTATGCGTAAAGTTAAAACCCTAACAATTCAAATCCTACGCATAAGAAATCTAACCATGCAAATTCTACCAAATGATTTATGGGATGTTTTAGGAGCATTATGAGATGCTTTCAACAAGTTTTAACATCAAACACCACATGAATCAAAAATACCCAAATGTTCGAATACTTAAACCCTAAATTTTAATTACACCATTTTGTAGTTTCTGGGTGAGATTCAAGGGTATCTTAGGTTAATTAAGCATGTATCAAACATTTATCAAACATCTAATTGTCCTAAAACACTCACAATGTAGAAAACCCAAATCCCACGCATAAACCCTAATTTTAGATAAGTTATTAAAACGTTTTCTGGGTTGAGTTTCTTGATGACCATGGTTTTAAATCTTGATTTATACCTTGAAAACACAAACCATTTCATAAAAAACAACTCAAAGTGATTACTAGTTCATACGCTTACGCGTAAAACTAAAATCACTCCTAGATAAAAATCAAACCGTTGGATTTGCAAACAATTAAAGACCAATGTTTGAAATTACTCAAGGAAGCTTTAAACACTTACAAATTAGATGTTTACAACACGGATTTGAAGATTAAATTATGAGCGTGGATGATGGTGGTTGAAGAACTTAATGCTTGAAATAAATGTGTAAGAAAATTAGGTGGAGTGTTTTTGTTAAGAAAATTAGGTGGAGTGTTTTTGTTAATTTAAAGTTTAAACTTTTGACAATTATGGCCCCTCCACCTCAACCATTTTCAACCACAGCCCATAACTTCCATTTTGGTTAAGCAAGAAGTGAAAGTTTGGAAAGAAACTTGACGACACTCCCCTTGACTTAAAAATTGTGAAATTTTGCAAATTAGAGTCCGAGGAGTGTTTTGAAACAAGAAACGTATCCACCATTATCAAAGATACAACCAATAATGAGAAACATGCAAGTACAAGGTTTTATGAAACATAAAATATTTACTTTCTCCCCCTCAACACTTGTCCGAGAAAATATTAAATTGTTTGAAAGAGCAAAGTGTTGATGGAAGATTTGTACTTGCAATGTTAAAAGACATTTAGATAGAAGAATATTTTTGTATTTTTAGAAATTTATATTTTTCTATTTTGTTTTTGATAAAATATTTACTGGTTTTAAGAATGTGTTGAAAGTTCGTCCAGTTCTTCAGGAGTCAAACACCTCATGCCAATCCGGTGGATCAACTCAGTAAACCTAGCATGAGCTAAGGCTTTGGTGAGAAGGTCCGTCAGTTGGTGTTCAGTACCCACAAAATATAATTCAACGGTACCCTTTTCCACATGCTCTTTTATGAAATGATATCGAAGATCGATGTGCTTGGACTTCGAATGTTGGACCGAGTTGCACGAGATGGCAATAACACTTCGATTGTCACAGTACATCGGGATTATGTCAAATACGTAACCATAGTCTTTGAGTTGTGTTCTCATCCAAATGACTTGAGCACAACACGCTGACATGGCTACATATTCTGCTTCGGTTGAGGACAGCGATGTACAATCGTGCTTCATCAATTGCCATGATACCAGTTTATCACCAAGAAATTGTAGAGCACCTGAAGTACTTTTCTGAGAATCTAAGCAACCTGCGTGATCAGCGTCTGAAAAAGCTATTAGTTCAAAACCAAAATCCTTCGGATACCATATCCCCAAATTAATGGTTCCCTTGATGTATCGGAGGATTATTTTAGCCTCATAGAGGTGAGTTTCAGTTGGTCGCGACTGATAACGGGAGCAAAGATAGACAAAAAATACAATGTCAGGTCTACTGGTTGTTAGATACATGAGAGACCCAATAATACTTTGGTATTTGGTAGGGTCAACCAATTTCCCATGCAATTCATCGTCCAGTTTCTTGGTATGTGCCAAGGGTGTGGCAAAGGTATCAAAGTTTTGCATTTCATGTTTGCTTAAAATTCAAAAGCATATTTAGACTGGCTCAGTAAAATACCACGGGGTGATTGATGAACTTGCAGTCCTAGAAAGAACGTAAGTTCACCCATCATGGACATTTCAAAATGTTTTTTTATAAGTTTTGAAAAAGAGTTTGAGTAGTTTAGATGTGTTGACCCAAAAATGATGTCATCCACATAAATTTGAACGATTAAAATGTGTTCCCCGTGATATTGTATAAAAAGTGTTGGGTCGACCGATCCTTTGACAAGATTATGAGATATGAGAAAGGATGACAGCTTATCATACCACGCCCGAGGAGCTTGTTTGAGACCGTAGAGAGCCTTGTTCAGTTTGTAGACGTGATTAGGGAACTCTGGATCAACAAATCCTTCTGGCTGACTAACATAGACCGTTTCCTTTAGTTTACCATTCAGAAAAGCGGTTTTGACATCCATCTAAAAGACCGTGATGTTCATGTAAGCCGCGAGTGCCAGAAAAATCTGTACAGCCTCAAGTCTAGCAACCGGTGCGAATGATTCCTCGTAGTCAATCCCCTATTCTTGTCTATAACCCTTAGCCACCAGACGTGACTTATTTCTGATAATCGTACCTTCAGCATCCAACTTGTTTTTCCAAATCCATTTCAGACCAATAACATAGACCCTTGTTGGTTTTGCAACCAATTCCCATACTTCAAGACGTTTAAACTGATTAAGTTCTTCTTGCATGGATTCAATCCAGTTATCATATGTCACTGCTTCTTTAATATTTTTGGGTTCAGCTTGGCAGACGGTAAGTGCATAAATGCAATGTTCACCGTCAGTCTGAAGGCATTGTCTAGTTACGACTGGTTGATTTGGGTTTCCAATAATGTTCACAAGAGGATGGTCTTTAGTACAATGATGTGTGGAGGGTTGATGTTGATATACATTGTGCAGATTAGGAGGATTCAAATGGCTTGTAGATGATTCCGCAAAATCAGAAGTAGCAGTTTCATTAGCAAAAGGGTTGAAGAACGCATTTGGATCATAATTTGCGGGTGTAGGTACTTCTTGGTTAAGAAGATCATCAGTTGGTTCAGCATCATTGGATGCGGTTTGTTCGGCTGTTGTTGTAGAATCAATTGGAGGTGCTTCCTCAACAGTTGTTGTTGTTTCAGGTGTATCAGGGATTGGATTATGATCAGGTTGAGCAGCGGAAACATTTGATACATCTGGAGCACGTTGATCAATATCATCACTAAACAGAGGAGCAAATAGTTGTTCCATTTGATGTCGAGTAAGCTATAAGCTTGGTTCAGCTGATGATAGTGTTTGGGGGAAGTTTAGACGGTTATGTCCGGGTTCCAAGCTGTTTTGCTCAAAAGCCATTTCTGTAAGCTCATCAAAATTGGCATGAATGGTTTCCATAATCTCCCTTGTACGACGATTCCAGATCCGGTATCCTTTAGAATTTTCACAGTATCCAACAAAGACTCCAATGTCAGCTTTAGCCTTGAGCTTACCAAAGTCATCACGATCATTATTTGGATAACAAAGAGAACCAAATACATGAAAGTGTTTTAGATTCGGTTTGCGGTTGTGGATAAGCTCATAAGGTGTTTTGTTATGGCGTTTGGTAATCATTGAACGGTTTTGAGTATAGCATGCAGTTGACACGGCTTCAGCCTACAAGTAATCTGGAAGTTTTGCATTTATCAATATCGTTCTTGCAGCCTCCACTAACGTACGGTTTCATCTTTCAACAACTCCATTTTGTTCTGGTGTTCGGGCAATTCATGTTTGATGCTCAATTCCCACTTTCTCATAGTATTCACGAAGAGTTTGATTCACAAATTTAGTCCCTTTATCTGTTCTAATTTGACTGACTGTGTTCCGGAGCTGAACTTGAATTTTCGTGAGAAAGGTGATGATCATCTGTGGAGCTTGATCTTTACTGCGAAGAAAATAAACCCAAGTCCATCTTGAGTAATCATCAACAATTACCAAAATGTAGTGTTTGCCATTAATCGTCTGCACACGCATCGGGCCACACAAATCCATGTAAAGAAGATGAAGCACATGCTAGGAGCTGTGTTCCACCTTTGAAGGAAAGTGAGCACGAGTGATTTTCCCTTGTTCACAAGCTGAGCATAGATGATCTTTAGAATACCGAAATCTTGGGAGACCTTCAACGAGTTTGTATCGTGCAAGATTGGTTATGGTTTGAAAGTTTAAGAGTGAGAAACGACGGTGCCATAGCCAAGATTTTGTAGATGTTGCCTTTGAAAGTAGATAGATGGGAGATGAAGCAATCATGTCTTGCCTTGAGATTGTGTAAAGGCTTGATGTGCGGTTTCCAGACATAAGATCGTTTCCTTGTAGATCACGAATGAAACAAGTTTTCTCCCGAAAAGAAACTTCTAAATCTCCATCACAAAATTAACCGATAGAAAAGAGATTGTGACCGAGACCTTCCACATAATAAAATCTGCTAATTTCGATGTTCCCATTGATGTAGTCTCCGTAGCCAATGATAGCTGCGAAGTGATCATTCTCGAACCTGACAGTACCGATGAACTTTGAAACAAAGTTTGATAACAGTTTGATATTCCTGTCATGTGTCGGGAACATCCGCTATCAACAATCCAAAGGATGATCTGTATCACCTGCATTACACACAGACGACACAGGTGGAATAGAAGTAGAGGTGGAACCCGAGGAGTTAGAGGGTTCTGTTACAGTTATAGAAGACACACACATGTTAATGATTTTAGGAATCCATTTAAATCCTGGTATGTTTTGTAACCATCTCTGCCAAGTCCAACTAGTCTTTGCTTTGGTCTTAGTGAATTCACTAGGTGAGAATTTCTTCCTAGGAGGTGAAGTGGGTTCTACGGGAACATCAATGTTATTTGCAGAAACACTAGAAGGCGATTTACCTAGCACAGACTTAGAAGCATTAGTGGGCCTAGAGGTATTCCGTTTTCTATTGTTCCGCTTACGAGATAAGATAGCATTAGCAACACATTTATCATGACAACCAGAAAACATGCTTTTATGACAACCAACACAAGATGCTTCAGACATAACATTCAAAATACTTAAAGGTTCAGCATTCGTTATATCACTTTTTCTATTACATTTGTCTAACACAATGTCTAAAGTGGGTGCAACTTAAGTCTTATTCAAAGTCCTAAGGTGTTCTTCTACTTCAGAGGTCTTTATTGTTCTTTTCTTACGTCGCAACTTCCTATTCTTCCTTGATTTGCTCTTAATCTGTGAAGTGCTAGCATTGGGAAAAGAGGCAACTATTCCTGTTTCAGTGGAAGGAAGTACATTAGTATCTTGTGGTTTGTCATTAGGCGTTCTAGTGTCAATTTTAAACATTCCCGGGGCAAGTGCATTAGTGTTACTAATCATATCTTGCTTAAGTTTAACCAACTCCGCTTTTAAGTCATGGATAGTGTGTAACAAATCTTGATTTTCAGAGCGAGTGTTGCCATTATTTCGTAAAAGTTCTTTGGTATATGCAAGATGATCATCAGCATCTTTTGAGGCTTGAGCACGAGTCTTTTTTAGCAAATCAAATATGACACCATATTCTGTTTTGACTTTGGCAATTTCTTGTTCATATTTTGAAATTTGACATTTTAAAGACACGTTTTCATCATCCAGTTGTTCTATTTTTGGATTAGAAATTTTTGAACTCAACTGGTTGATTTTGTTTTGCAAAGCAAGTTCATGATTTTGAAAATCTTTTTGACACCATTGAAGACGACATTTTGCATTTGAAAGCTCATTTAACAATCGCTCATTTTCAATTTTTAAAGACTCGATTTGTGACACAATATCGGTATTCTCAACATTTTCAACAGAATCAATCGATTCAACATCGATATAATCAAATGCATATGCAACAAAATGTAATAACACAACATTTATGGTATCAGTACAGATAACATCTTCCAAGAGTTGGTCAACTTGTTTTCATAACAGTTTCTTTTTACGTTTTGTATTTGAAATCGATGTTTCTGTTTGATCAAAAACTTTTTTCATAAGACCAATCTCCTTCTGAAGATCCCGTTCCCAATATATTGCACACATTTTCAAATTTCGAACATGGGGTAAAAGTCTTTTCTGAAAAATATCTCTTTGATTTCGCGCATGTGGTGATTGAAAATGTTCAGCTTTTAGTTCAGAATTAACTTCAATTTCACGTTCTAAAAGTTTGATGTCGGACATGAATGTAGCAAAATGTTTAAGAATTTGACATTTTTCGGGTAATGATTTAACTTCACTGAAAGACGGTAAAGGACCATTAATTTGTGCAACATTTTATCGGGGACCATCATTAGAAGAGGACTCAGGAGGTGGTGTGATAACCCAAGGTGTGTTAGAATTATCCTGTTGTGTGACGAAAGTTATGGCCTTTGAATAGTTAAATGGTTTATTATAACATTTTCCATTTTTAACTGACTCTCGTCTTCTGCATCTAATTCCTCATCACGATTATATTCAACAACATTCATAATGGAATCATTAATTCGATGTTCTGCACTGTAGACTTGAGGAGTTGGTTTGAATGCTCTATGTGAAAAACGTGGTTTGTAATCAACAAGAATTGGTCCATATCCATTTGGATTTGGTTTAAAAGAAAACTTTTGTATCGTTGTGATTGACTCACTATGTTTATAAACAACATTTCGAAACTCTTTGATTTTGTTTTGTAAGTCGACAATTTCTTCAAGATAGTCATCTTTTTGTTTCCTCGAATGCTTTTTGTATTCACAAAACTGTTTTTGACAATTTAACAACTCAGACTTGGCTTTTTGAGTTTCCGAAGTGAGAGCGTTAAGTTGTTGTTTATGATCAAATTTCAATTGTTCTATTTGAGACAACAAAGCATTCTTGGATGCAACTAGATCACATATCTGTTTTTTCAAAGATTTTTCATTTTGGTAAGATTTAGCAAATGCGACTTCAAAACCTTTTTCACGTTTCTCTTTAGTTTGAAAAATGTTGAGTTGAAACTTATATCATTCATTGTCCTTAGTCAACAGTGCAATTATCTCTTGCAGTTTCTTATTGATGTCAGTGCACTTTTCCATTTGAGATTGGGTGGTCTTAATTAAGTTGGTCATGAGCTCAAGATCTGGATTAGACAGAGGTTCATCTTTTTCAATGTGAGTCTCAACATGATCATTGTTTAGATCCTCAAATATAGCCACGGAGTCAACTTGATTATCAATATTAACCATAAGGTCATCTTGATTGTCAAATATAACTATGGGGTCCATTTGATTATCATCGGAATGAGATGTAGAAGATTCATGTTGAGCACTCTGAGCCTCGTCGGATGCAGATGTTGGCGGAGATATCAGATCATTAATGAGAATGTGTTGATTCGGTACCTGAGACAAGCCGTCAGTGTCATACACTGGGCCTGTAGTCACTCATGTGGATTTTGCATGTTTTCCATTAACATCATAGCTGCATTAGCCTGAAAGTCCTCCATGTCATCATCAGAATATGCATTAGCCATGAAGCTCTGTTCCTTGTTGGTAAGAGTTCCACCAGCTTCATCCTTGAGAGCCAAAAGTACAGCCTCTTTGTGATAAGCGCTGCCTCTTGTCCTCGGCTTTGGGCATGCATTAGCCAGATGACACTTCTCATTACAGTTATAGTGTAATACCTGAATTTCTAAAATTCACAAAAAGACCCAAAATACCCTTATGATCAAAAGTATGAATAATTAATTTAAAAGGATACCAAATAAACTATGTAAATTCAGAAACGTTACAAGAAATATCACCTATGATCCAAATAAATTTTAAAGACTTTGTAAAGATCATTCTTATAGTTTATAATATTTATAAAATCATTTTTGTATTTTATATATATCTAGCCGAATATAATTAATTGTTTTATAAAAGAATTTAATTAATAAAAGCCCAATACAAATTTATAAAAGTTAGATTCCATTTATTATAAGTCCATTACAATATTAAGCCCACAAGAAATTGGAAAATCATATAAATACATAATATACGGTTCACTATATCCCTAATAATCGATTATACCTAAACCGACTCCAAAACCCTACAAAATTCGACTTCCAGTTTCCAAGGCTTGAAACTATTTTTCTTGGACGAGTTTGAAGGTGAAGAAGTTGGGAAAAATCGGGTTCGAGGTCCCAAGGTGCTGAGTTGATCGTGGTTAGTTTTGGGTCGATTAGGGTTTTATCGAGTGGAAGTTTGTGTGTTCTTTGTTCTAGCATTCGAATCTCAACAAGGGTATGTTTCTAATGTTGCTTTCAGTCCTACAAGTCATATGGAACCTGTAAAAATTGGTCATGTATAATTAACAAGTCGTATGAAATTGTTTGGAATTAAAACCCTAAAAACGTGTTGAAACCCTAAATAATTAGAAACGAATTTTCTGGGCATGAAGACTATTTTTCGTGGACTCTATATAATGTGTATTAACTCCGAAAAATGGTGCTTCGAATTGTTGAAGCATTGATCATGTTATATGAATTTACCCTAATCGCTATCTATGGAAAAAGGGAAAATAAAATAAGGAAACCCTAAGGATCGACTAGGGTTAGGGTTTAATTATACAAATCTGGTCATTAATTACGTTTTAAGGTTGTGTAATGATTAGTACAATGATTGGATAATGAGCTAAGGTTTTTAGTTGTTTTTGTATAAAACCGATTTGTATAAATTAAGGTAAAGGGCTTGTTTTGTAATTATTAAAACTCATGGGTATTTTTGTAATGTGTCATAATCTGGGACTAATCATGTAAAAATACAAAGTGAAGGCCTTATGTGTGAATTTTGTATTTAAAAGGTTTAAAGAGTACTTTTGTATAATTATGAAACCGATTTAGAAATAATTAAAGTAGAGGGACTAAAATGTAAATTCTGGAAACTTGAAGTCATTTTGAGTAAATAATGATATTAAGAGTGTTTTGGGTAAACTGTTTTGAAAAGAAAGTCCTAAAATCCGTTCTTGACATTTATAAACCCTATACTTCGAATGATGATCATATAAGTCCTCAAATAAGATAATTATTGTATTAAGCCTTTAAGTTTACTAATTGTCATTTCCAAATCTTAAGTTTGGCTAATTAATGATTTATACTCTAAAATGTTGGAATTTCGTCTGTCACTAAAATGAGTGTATTCTGACAACTCTAAAAGTATTAATACGATAAATCCGTTATAACATTAATGATGCTAATAAGTATTAAATAAATCATAATCCGTGTAGATTCGTTGAAGGAGACGCGACGTTACATCTTCGTATTCCTACATTCGTTGCTTTTCTCTCATTTGCTTTGAGGTACAGATATTCTGACCTTCTTAGTAGAGGTTCCTCAAGATGTTCTTTTCGTTAGTTTTCCCGTTTTACTTATTAGGGTTTCCAATGCCATTGCTATGAACCCTTTCCTGATTGTTTGACCTGTTGTTTATCTGAACTTATGTTTTAATGAACCATGCAATATTTGATTTGAACTGTATGTTAGGAAGACTTTGATATGCACATTTGTTGAACCTTGCTATGTTTGATTATGAATATTTGATTATGAACTTCTAATTATGAATGTATGATTTGTGATTGTTATATGAACTTTTGACTTATGAATATTTGATTTTGAACTATATGATATGAAAACATTGATTTTGAAAACATGATTTAATCTTTGATAAAGTATGATCTATGTCAGTTTTGACATTCTAATTTGACCTAAGTTAGTTTGACACCCGAGCCAAATAGTAACTAGTCATGGGGGTTCCATGTCTGTGTCAGTGATGCACCATTGACATGACTCTAGGGCAGTAGAGTGAAGTTCTGCCACGTCCCTTATCTATTATTTGTTATGAGCTCAAGTTATATTATATTATCAATATATGTTTGTGGGGCGTATGGATGCATCCTAGATCTGATCAGTTGTCCGATATGATTTGTCTAGGTGAATGATGTCGTGTGCAATGCGCATCTTCATAAAACTCTGGGAGCTAGCTACTCCGGATTATTTTGAGATTGTTTTCATATAGTTATGATGTTTTGATATGATATGTTTTGGGCTCGTGGTAGTTAACTAAATCTTTATTTGTTATTACTATGTTAAGTATTCTGATTATGATTCGGTATGTTCAAATGCTTATGATTATGTGATGGACTTATTATATGTTATTATATATGTGTATGCTTTTGTATGTTTATGTGATTACTGTTTATAATGCTAGGTTATGATTAATTTGTTTAACTGGGATTTGCATGCTGTTATCTGATGTCATGTTAGTTTCTCGTTATGTAAATTTGTTGAACTGTGGGATGAACGTGTTGGTATGGATGTGAGTATTCTATAAGTTTAGTATGTGTAATTTGTTTAGTTAATTTTGTGAACTTTGCTTATACATTAGCGGTTTATTTGCTTATGTGATCTGCCATGTTTTAACTCTGCTGATATTGGGATTTGATTTGAGAACTGGTTTAGCTTATGATAGTTGTTTTGATAATTGCTAATGTTTATGCTATGTTTTGTTTGGTCTATTTAATTATAGTTTGTATACTATGTTTCTATTGGTTTGTGAGACTGCCATGATTTGGACTGCTATTTCCGCTGCTGCAATATTAAATTAAGTATGTTAAATGTTGATTAATTGAGTTGTATGTACGCTATGATCATTTGCTGGAAACTGTTTTGTTAGTCATTAGACTCTTCGTTTGGCTTATATGTAATTTGTTATTCTTGATATGTTAAGTGTTTGGTTGTTCGGATGTGGTTGCATTTTGTGTCCTTAATGTGCTATGAGATGTTTAAGTTGTTATGTGGTTGTTTGGATTCCTGTATGTTTGAATTCCGCAGAATCCTAAAAGATTCCTTGTTATTTTATTTTGGTTTTGTCATTTGTATATTTGTTGTTTAGCTTTTATTTCTTTATATCTGCTCACTGAGCTTTGTAAGCTCAGCCGCATTTTCTTTTCCTGCGGCAGGTATTTTTAGCATTCAAGATGAGCTTATGGGATAGCTGATCTGGGTTGAGAGTAGAGACGAGAGCAAGATTCGATTATAGAGATCTTAGATTTATTTTGAAGTTTAGTTATTTATGTTTTCTTTTGAGTTTTCGTAAGATTTTTCACTATTGTATAGTATTTAAGGTTCTGATATGAAACCGTATTGTGATATCTTTACCCTTGTCGGGTCGGGGTGTTACATATAGCATCGAAGACCATTAACCCCAGTTTGAGCATTTCCCTGATCAACCACTTGAACCCGTTGTTGTGGAGCACCCATGTTATTCCTTCCATTAGAATTAAATCCTTGACCACTACCCATCTGACGAGCATTACCACGATTATGAACTTCAACTCTTCCGTTGTTAACAACAACTTGATTCCTTGTGTTGGATGAGGTACGAATACGATTGTTGGATTTGTTAGAATATCAACCGAAGGCTCTAGAAATCATGACAAACCCTTGTTGCAATGCATCGAAAGCTTCTGCATCCTCATTTGAGTCACTGTAAAGTGCTTGATCATTGTTTCTGTTGTATGGAACCAGTTGATTTTCTTGTGACTGTTGTTGCTGTGAAGGATCATATGGTGTGATCTGAGCAGTTGGTTGTGGAGGATTTGTGAAGGTTGTTGGAAAGGTCGGGAATTGAGGATAACATGCTTGAGCCCACAAAGCTAGAGTTTAATTATCCGGGAGTGAAGGCGAAGCAGGGACTCCACGGATGATCCTTTCTTTGTCAACTTCCTTTTGGTGGTGCTACAAATAGTCATACAACAATCCGTATGTAGCTTGATGAAGATTCTTCGTTTGACGGATGAAAATAACATACTTTTCCCAATCAGGACCAAGACTGCTCAGGAACTTTGTGTTGACTGCAATCCTTGGCATAATGATATTATGTTTCTCCAAGTCATTGATGATGTCTGAGAACCGATGATGATATGACTCTAATGTCTCCCCTGGTTCAATCATGACTAAGTAGATTTCGGATTCCATGTCCTCTTGATTGAGTTATGTGCCTTCCATTAGAAGATGAATGTGCTCCCACATTGCTTTAGCAGTCTTTTGAGCATCAACACTACGAAGTATCAGATTGGGTAATCCCAAAAGGATATATTGCATTGCAATTTCATCGGCTTCTAAGTGAAGAAGTTGGTCAGTAGTAAGTTGATCAAGACCGACAACGTTGGTAATATCATCTCTTGGTGGATCAGCATTTGGATCTTCCGGGTACAGTGAGAGTAGGCATCTGAAAAGGACCTTCAAGGATGACCTTCTTCAAAAACTTTCCATGTGGCTTCTTTAGATCACAAAACCTAAAGAACCTTATCACCCATTGATCGTAGTTTTCGGGAGTGAGCATTGGAGGTCTGTCAAGGGATCCAGCTTCATGAATGGATTGTTGGCTACTTAAAGCTTCACACATCTTAGCAAACCATGAAGGTTCCTTTGGTATAGTAACGTTCATAGCATACTTGGCGGGATACTGATTTTGAAAGTGTGTATATTGTTGTACTTGTTGATGAGGGTTTGGTGGAACCATTTGTGGTGGAAGAGGATTTGCTCCTTGAGGAAAGTGTTGAAATTGTTGTTGAAATTGTTGTGGAAATGGTGGAGGATATTGTTGATAGAATTGTTGTTGTTGTTGTTGAGGATACTCAAGAGGAAAGTAGCTAGAGTATGGTGGTCGAGACATCTTGAAACTTGTGTTGATGATGGATTCTTGTAGTCGAATGAAACTTAGAGTTTATTGATGAAGTAACCTTAAGCGTAGAAACAACTTATGCGTAGAAAGTACCTTATGCGTAATACCCAACTTACACGTAGAAGAGAGCCTACGCGTAGGGATAGCTTACGCGTAGTCTTGAGGAAAACTTAGCTTAGGCGTAAACCAAAGGCTTAGTAGTAGAATCCTTATGCGTAATATTTGCTTAGGCGTAAGACAAGCTTAGGCGTAAGAAATGCTTAGGCAAAGAAGATTCTATGCGTAAGAGTTTAGCTTAAGCATAAAACTTGGGTTTTGCCCAAAAATCCTTTACACTTATACCAGTGTAAAATATATCCAAAGTCGAAGTATTTTCAGGCTTATCCAAGCAAGAAAACACTGAGTAAACCACAGCACTGAAGATCAAACGATGAAATGCTTACGCGTAACTTCTGCTTAGGCGTAGACTTTAGAGCATACGAGTAAAAGTAGGGTTTTACTACGAGTAGAAAGTACAAACTATCACCAAAACTGATTTTTATGCTTAAAAATGTTTAGAAACCTGATTTTAATGATGAAAGAGCTTCAATATCACCAAAATAACACAAAAATTCGAAACTTGATGATTTAAAACACCTTTTATCCTTACGCGTAGACAGAAGTATACGAACAAACTCAAGCTCAAAACTATTCTACACACGTAAAGTTTCAAACTTGATGTTAAAAACTTAAATTTAAACATAAATGAACCTTAAACTACAAAAATCTTGAGTTTTTAAATGTAAAATTTGAAGCTTTAGGCGTATGAAAGATTTGAGACACAAAACCCACGCGTATGAAACAATACTTCAGAAACAAATATGTTTCACCCAACTAGATGGCGAATGATACCACTGTTAGGTCACCATATTGTAACACAAGCATCAATATGTAAGAAATAGTGAAGAAATAGAGCGGATGAACACACACAAACACACACGATATGATATTAAGGAAATGTTATGCGTAGAGTGTATTATGAAGTGAACAACCAACTTTCAAATGAAGGTTTACAATGGTATTTATAGGAGAAGGGACTAGGGCAACACTACAAGTCCCTTTCCTTCCTTATTGGATTTGGGCCAAGGCTTATGGGCTTTCTACATAAGCCTTGCCATTAAAACTAACATAAAAGCCTAATTAAGCAACCTATTACATACTGATTACAAACACTTGAAATATAGTTTAGGAGTGATTCCAACATCTTTGTTGCGGTTGAGACGAGATTGGTCGACTCTTTTCTAGAAGATGGTGTCTCGAACAACTATGGGGTCATCGAGAGGAGTGTGATAGATAGGTTTGGAGTCTAGTGCAAAGGATTGAGCAGCTATTGACCAATCTTGGGAATACATACAAATTCCTTCACATGGTATGCGAAGGATTTGTGCGAATATGTTGAGGGGTAAGGTAATGCTTTGGTTGTTTATAATGAAAGCGATTGAGATACTTTCATCATTGTTTTGCACAATTCTAACACTTTTGTTAAATTCAAAGATAAAGACCTAAAAAATTTGTTCATCAATTTCTAAGAGACAATCAAATTTGATTGCCGAAAAGACTTGATGAATGTTGGTGTTTTCAAGGAAACATTCCTTAACTACACGACCTTCGTGGATAAGTCATTTTTCAATATTTTTGAAGATTTTGCGATTGGTTTCTAAAAGCCCTTCTTTCTGATAGTATCTAGAAAGGTAGTGAATGGTGTCATGGTGATCTTGTTGGGTAGCTTTAAGCATGATTGATCCTATAAAACAAATATTTCAATTAGGTAAAGTTTGTCAAGATGGGCTTATGGTTTTGATTTGTATTAACAATGTTGTTTCGAAAAAACCTTTAATTGTATAGAACCTTTTAGTAATGAAACCAATTTTATGATACCTAAGTTCTTCAATTGGTGAAAAATTGAATTGAAAAGTCTAAACCATAAACCCTAGGATGAAGATGATGATGAATAGAACATATGAGTGTAATTACTTACAATGATGTTCAAGAATGAGATGCTTGAGAGTATGAAGCCCTATGGAGGTTAAAGCTGAGATTAGGTCATTTTTGTGTTTGTAGAAAGAGGGAAAAATGGATAATTTTGGGTTTTGAAAAATGTAGAGCTGATATATGTGACACGGTTCCCCCGGATCCCTTGTTTTAGGGATCCGACTAGTACAACTTGTGGGATCCGGGTGTGTAGACAGAAAAAGAAGTATTTGGAATTATTCTTTTTACTTGTAATAAGTTATACAATAACTTATTTTGAAAAAGAGCTTGTAGAATAAGTTATACAATAACCTATTTGAATAGACGTTTGGCCAAGGTGTTTTGACGGTTAATCGATTATTGGTAATTTAACCATCAAAGGTCTATTTTGTGATGATGGCGTAGGCTTGATAATCTTTAGTATTTTTTTTAAGATAATAAAAAAGGAATAATATTCCCGATGATGAGTAAGTAAGGAAAGTAGTGAAGAGAGACTTTTTTAGAGACTTGCGACTTTTGAAGTTAAATTCCTAATTCATTTGTTCAAATAGTTTTATAAGAATATATTTATATGCATGGTTTTTATCATAAAGGAAAGACACATATCATCAACATATTACTATAAGTAAAGATCAACAAGTTTATGGGTAAGTGAACATACCTCTAAGCTCTTTTTATGGTTTTAGAAACCATAGACCCGAAATACTTCATGAGCTTTTAAAGTAATCCATTGTACTTAGTAGACGTAGGTTGTGATTACTTTTGAGTTCTTCCTTGGGTGTTGGCTTCATTTTTCTTGGGATAGAAATGAAGTCTTTGGAAGAGCCCTAGCAAGAAGATTTCTTAAAGAGAAATTGTTAGAATAATCTATCACTATCCAACATTAAAATTTTTGTTTTAAGAGATTTCATTCTTTGTAGTTTTCAATCATACATGGATCGTATCAAGTTTTTAAAGTATAATATTGTTGGGATCTGGAAAATCCAAACGGAAGAGTCGGTCACCCCAATTGTAGTCTACCATATGTTAGCTCGTAGACATATCGTTATTTAGTAGTTTATTAGCTTAGTTAGTTAGTTTAGAGCAACACTGTGGAGGACGGATGGGTCTTTACCCACTGTATGCCTGATCCACAGTCCGACAGGAGGATGTTTAGGTTGTAACTATAAATACCTCTTCCATCTTTGGAAGAGGTGGTGCTTCTTAATCTAACCTTCTTCTTTTTTTTACTTTCTCTCTCTAAGAACGCCCTCTCATCTCTTTCTCTCTTTAAACATGGCATACTTGTTTCATCATCATCCAAGGCCACCCGAATCATCAAACAACATAAATGAATGATCCTACAAATTGGTACCAGAGCCCAGGTTGAGTTGCTCTTGATGATTCGTACAGTTTTTGCAATCATTTTTGTATGCAGTTTGTTTGGTTTTATGGTGCGGTTTGATGTGGTTGTGTTGATGCTGCATGTTGTATGTTGAATCTGTTTGATGTTGCTTGTTTGGCGTGGTTAATTGTTGCTGATGTTGATGTATGCGTTTTTCTGGTTTAAGCAGTTTTTTAAGTGTTGTTAAACAGTTTTTGCTAACCGGTTTTGAATCCGTATTAAACTATTCAAGCAGATATTAAGTTGGCTGTTAAATATGTTGGGTTTTAAATGGTTTTTAAGCAGTTTTGAAACTGTCCCAAGCATGTTCGTATATGAGGTTTATGATCTTTTTGAATGCGGTTTGCACTCCGATTATTTAATGCGGTTTGTCTTTAAAAACTGTCCGGATTCAAGGTTTTAGATGCGGTTTGTACTGTCTATGCTGTTTGATAACATGTTATGTGGTTTGGACCATGTAGCGGTTTGAAGGATGCGATTTGTAAAGATTATGATGCGGTTTGAAGTCATAAGACTGCGGTTTGACCCAGTTTGTTGCATTTTGATTATAAAGCGGTTTGTTAAACTGCATATGTGTTTTGACCCATCTCTGACTGGTCAACTGTGGTTTGAGACAGGTCAACAGCGTTTTGCTTCTAAGTTTTCCATCTACGTTTTGATGCCAAAACCATGCATTTTGATCTTAGAAGGGTATGCGGTTTGTTACAAAATGACTGCGGTTTGGTTAAAAGCGTTTTGAAGTAAGGGGTGCGGTTTGCTGAATACTCAAGTGTTGTTTGACTCTTTAGTCAACTGCGTTTTGACCATGCGTTTTGAACAGAAAGTACGAAAGGAAGAAGAAGACTAATGCGTTTTGTTAAAAATGTTGCATTTTGTTGACCTAATCTTAAAACCATATGATCAAACTCTACTCAAATATCAATCAAGACTCGAAACAAATAAGAAACATCAAACATAATCCAATTATATCCTAACATATGATCTCTGAAATTAAGTTCGTGTATTATATGTGATTTCAAGACCTACATAAGATCTAAAACACGAATCTTTCATCATCACAGATCCGCTTCAATTCAGTACAAAATAAACTCATCTCATCCATCAACTTCCAAGACACATACTCTAATAAATAATACTATGGATCTCATACCTCTTTTCGTGACTGTCATAGTTACATCAATACCGTTAAAGGTTATCACACGAAGATAATCATCATCAACCCCTTCATAATTAAGACTTGGACTCAAATTAAAACAATTCAAGATCTCATATGTTCAAAGCTTTCGCAAATCTTTTAAAGATCTTTTTTGTTTTTCTTTGAAACAACCTCATCATAGATCAATTTGAAGCTAGGCCAAGTTTTATATCCAAAACTTTAAAGTATGTTTTCTAACATGGTTGTTAGAAACTGCTTTTGTTTCGTTTTATGACATTCATGACCAATTCATTTCTGAAAGCTAAGGCTGATATTGGATTCTTCGTTGGTTATGCACCTAATTGGAAGGGTTACCGAATCTCCAACAAAAGAACCCGATACATTATGGAAACTATTTACGTTACATTCGATGAGCTGACTGAGCAAATGGCTCCTAGACAATCCAGTTCTGGACCCGCATCTCAACTTTTGTCACTGGACCCATTAGTTCAGGTCTTGCACAGAATTCTTCTCCTGCAGTTCTTACGTTCCACCATCAGAAGAAGATTTGAAGAAATTGTTCGATCCAATGTTTGATGAATACTATGAGCCTCCAGCTAATTGTAATTCTGCACAGCCAACAGTAACTGCTCTTGTTCCATCCATTATAAATGGTCCATCCGTTTCAATGTCTCTATCTCAAGAAGCTCCATTTGCCGATCATTCATCATCATCTTCGAATCCTCAATCATCTTATGTGGATCAAGGAAATTCAGCTGCTAATTCTTTTGGAGACAACCCCTTTGCAACTCTCGAAGATGCTCCGTTTGAAAACATATTTGCCCCTGAACCCACACCAGAAACATCTTCACTTGGGGATCCTAACTCTGCTACATCAGTTCCTTACCAACAAGCACATGAACATCTCAGAAAATGGACACATAATCATCCATTGGATAATATCATTGGGAATCCTTCTCGTCCGGTATCTACTCGTAAACAACTTGCCACTGATGCCTTATGGCGCTTCTTCAACTCTGTACTATCAAAGATCGAACATAAATATGTCAAAACAGCAATGTCTAAGGACAACTAGTTTAATGCTATGCAAGATTAAATCCATGAGTTCGATCGTCTTGATGTATGGGAATTGGTGCCTGCTTTAGATTGTGCTATGATTATTGCTCTCAAATGGATCTTCAAAGTAAAGCTTGATGAGCACGGTGATATTCTAAAGAATAAGGCAAGGCTAGTGGCTAAAGGATATCGTCAAGAGGAGGGTATCGACTTTGAAGAATCATTTGCTCCGGTTGCACGAATTGAGGCTATCCGAATCTTCCTTACTAATGCTGCTAGTAAGAATATAGTGGTTTATCAAATGGATGTAAAGACTGATTTTCTTAATGGAGATCTTAAAGAAGTGGTTTATGTCAGTCAACCCGAAGGTTTTTTGGATCCAGAACATCCGACCCATGTCTACCGCTTGAAGAAGGCCCTTTATGGTTTGAAGCAAGCTCCTAGGGCATGGTACGATACGTTGTCAAAGTTCCTTTTGGAAAATGGATTCAACAAAGGAGCAGTTGATCCTACATTGTTCACCAGAAAGTTAGGCAAACACTTAATTCATGTTCAGATATATGTTGATGATATTATATTTGCCTCGGCCGACCCTAATGAATGTGACCGATTTTCAAAGGAAATGGGCTCTAAATTTCAAATGTCAATGATGAGACAAATGTCATTTTTCTTGGGATTACAAATTTCACAAAGTCCCTGAGTCATTTTCATTAATCAATCTAAATATGCAAATGAAATATTAAACAAATTTGGATTTGATTCTTGTGACCCTGTTGACACTCCCATGGTGGAACGAACAAAGCTGGATGAGGACCACTCAGGCATCCCGGTTGATCAAATGAAATATCGTAGTATGATTGGATCCTTGATGTACCTCACAGCCAGTAGACCAGATATTATGTTCGTTGTATGCATGTGTGCTAGATACCAGGCTAAGCCTGCCAAAAAGCACCTTGAAGTGGTTAAACGGGCTTTCGGTATCTCCTAGGAACCATTAACATGGGACTTTGGTATCCGAAGGACACCGGTATGTCACTAACAGCCTATGCAGATGCTGACCATGCAGGGTGTCAAGATACTCGTCGAAGTACGTCAGGGGGTGCTCAGTTTTTGGGAGACAAGTTAGTGAGTTGGTCTTCAAAGAAACAAATGAGTACTTCCATATCCTCTATAGAGGCTGAATACATAGCTGTGTCATCATGTTATGCTCAAATCTTATGGATGAGATCCCAATTATCTGACTGTGGCTTTGTATTCAACAAAGTTCCTCTGTATTGTGATAACAAAAGTGCCATAGCTCTCTGCTGCAACAATGTCCAACACTCAAGAGCAAAGCACATTGACATTCGACATCATTTCATCAGGGAACAAGTGGAGAAAGGTGTGGTTGAACTGTATTTCGTGAGGACTGAATATCATCTGGCAGACATCTTCACTCAAGCTCTTTCTAGAGACCGTATTGAGTTTATCCTCCCACGACTTGGCTTGAAGAGTCTAAAACCGGAAACACTCAAATGTCTTCAGGAAGAAGAAGAGGAGTAAAGGTGTTTATTCATCTATTCTTTGTAAATATTCTTTCAAAAAGCAAAATACAAAAATATAAAACCAGCAAAAAGAAAATAGAAAAATTTAAAATTTTCAAAAACCCATAAAAATCAGAAAATCTTGAAAATTTCCAAAAATATTATTTTCTCAAGGCATGTCTTCTGGTTTCGATAACATCTACGGACTTAGAAATGTCATTCAATAATGGTACGGGTCTTTAGATGAAGTTCGAACAGAAGTTATAAATATTTTTTTTCTTAAATTGTTTAAAAAAAATTTGAGATGGAGAAAAATCTTGGCTTACTGTCATTTCAGACAGTAACCCGGGCTTCAAATAATGGCTTGCAGTTATTTCAGACTGTAACCCACTTTTAAAGAAAGGACAGAGTCATTCTAACTAATTTAATATCTCATGCTCTGATCCTAAAAACAAAAAATTCATCAGGAACATCTGTTGCCAAAAAGACAAATGTTTCCTCACAAATGTTTTTCCTTTTAAAGATCCTTCTGAAAAATATTTGTCTTCTAATGAAAACAAAATTGCTTTGAAAATAACTCGGCGGTAATTTTGAAAATCATCTGGACCTATCTTCTGTCAAAATCTCTATCACTCAATCAATAACTTTGGTCATTGATTCAGGGGGAGAATGATTTCAATGATTTCAAACAACTCAAAAAGGTTATTTTTCAAACACTTTGGACTAAAAGGAGCAAGGTCTATATTCTGTTAATCAAAAAGAACATTTTATCCACAATTGGATCAAGACCGGGCTAAAATTAAGTTTTCATTTCAAATGGTACACAAACTGAAAATTTTACATATGGTACCTGAGCATGTTAGATCAATGGAGATTAAAGTTTCAAAATCTTATCCTTATCAGTTAAGTGTTTTTAAAAGCAAGCCACACTTCTCCTCAAAAAGCTTTCAAAAATGATTTAAATCAATTGGGATCACAAATCTCAAAGGGTTTGAAAATTGTGATCGGGGGGAGAATTTGTGATTTAAATTGAAAATAAACTAATAATTTGATAAGAGGTTTTAGAAATACAATAACAGGCACTCCTTCCTACATGTGCCAAACAATTTCAAAATTCCCATGCACATGTTAACGGGGGAGCATTTATCTTAAACCAAAAAGGATTGAAATGTGATTGATTTGTCTCAAAGTGCAGGTTCTCTCTAATATGTGCAAAACTCTTTCGAATCTCGATGCACATATTGAGGGGGAGCAATTAAAAGAAAACCACATCCTCCCCAAAATGTTTTATCCAAAGTATTTAAATACTAGATTTGATCGGGGGAGTGATGATGATCATTTTAGAAAATGTTATCAAGAATTGGAGCTTTCATTCAAATCTAACTTTTTCTTGGATTCTTCCTCCATGTGCCAAAATGATTTCTAATACTTGAAGCACATGTTGAGGGGGAGCCTTTCTAAAAGATAAAAAAAAATTAAGGTACAAAATGCTTTGATTCTATATCACAAGTACCTTGATTGATTTTTAAATGGTTTTCATTTGGTTTCGAGGCGGAAAGAACAATACCAAAAGACCGACCAATTTACTTTATGCATTGAAGTTATAAGGATGGTTAGGTTATGTATTCGTTCCCACGATCACGCCAGAGCCGGAGGGATCTACACAGGGACAATCCACTAGTTAGTGTAGAAGTTCTTAGGCATGATGATAAAAAGGAGAAAAATGAGAATATGGGAAGAGTGCCGACTAAGACAGAGCTAGGACTGGAACAAACCCAACAAGGTTCTAGTTATGAATTCTTGGTAAGCACTGAAGGGGTTGAAGAATGAAAAAGAAATGAAAAGTGAAAGGGTGAAAAGAAATAGCCCTCCAATAATTCAACCTTAAGGCAGAAACCGGGTTCAATTCATGCTACTGGTGGTTACTAAGGTAATGCCGGTATTGAAGACAAGACGTCATGGACCCAGTGACGCACTGCACCAAGCTTCCCAAGCCACTCAAGTTCTCTTAAAAGGACTTGTTTCATTCTCACGGGGATCCTACATAATCTATCGACTTTCTCTTATAGATAGTTGATATTGAATAGGAGACCTTCTCCCTAGTCTCTGGTATAGGAAGCCAAATGCGCACAATCGAGTCTAGAGCCAAGAGAGCGTCCATAAATCTCATTAGGACACACTATTCTTGAAGACTTGTTGTTTCACACAATGTGGAAAGTAAGAATATATTAAGAGTACTACGTATTATCCTTGTGGTATTGCCAGAACATCTGAGTGATATGTAAAATATTCACAATGAAGATGGAAATCCTTCTAGAGCCAACATCAAAACAAGCTCTTAGTGGGTTACACATGAGATCTTTCCAAAACATCAAGCTTTTGACAACTGGATAGAAATGATGGGGCGATTCACTCTTGAATCAACCTTGGTCCAGGAAATGAATTAACGAATGCTTTTGAAAAAAAACCATTCGATGTGCAATTCTATTCTTTTCTCTAGCACATCGACTGTGTATTCATTTTTCAAATATAAAAAGTATTTATGATTAAAAATTGATCTTTCTCATAAAACCTTCATCGTATTGCAAAACTCTTTCTCTTAAGCAATACGCGATTGCTTTTCAAATCAATTTTTCATCAATCAATGAATCTTAATTTGCTGGTTCACTCACTCCGTGTTGCCTACTTTGGGACGCTTCGGTTTGAGAACGGCTAGATCAAGCTGCGAAACCTTGTCAAGGAGATTCTTCGGATTTCTACCTGATCACAGGCAGTATTTATACTGATCAACGGGGAACCGTGGTTCCTGCAACCGTATTCAACGAAAGTGAACAATGACACTTTCGTGTGTTTTATTGCTAACTATTGTTTGCAGGAACATTTGGCAGTTGCAGCTGATCGATATTGAGAAGTTAATTCATAACCGCATGCTCACACATCACACTCACGTTTAAAGAAATCATGACAAGTGAACGTCTACACTCTTCTGCTCTGATATCATCATGAGACGTTTGCTTTCACTTTGATACCATCATGCTATGCTTTCGCTATGCTAATGCAAATATCATGATCCAAAGAAGCTTCCGCAACTCTGATGGAAAGATTTCATGATCCAACAATGTGAGCATGTCGGTCCAACGTAACAAACATCAAATGAAGGCAACACAAAGGATGAATGAAGAGATTTAATGTGGCTAATGATCTCTAAGAAGGCTCAAAGAATAAACAATCCGTGGATCAGTTAAAGACCTCCACTTGAAGTACAGAACATGCAGAATATGAAGAATCAAAGACTACGAACTACAGAGCAAAGAACTTAATCAAGAATTCAAGAACACACAAGATGTAATATCTATTTGTAATTGAGGTGACCTCCCTTAGGGGGAGATTGTTGGGATTTAGAAAATCCAGTAGTTAAAGACTCAGTCACCTCAAGTATATGTATTCGTTAGAAAGCTCATAGTCGTAGTCATTTAGTAATAGTTAGTAGTTAGTTAAGTAACATCTTGGAGGACGGACGAGTCTTTACCCACTGTATGCCTGATCCACAGCCCGTAGGTGGCGTTTCATATAAGACACTATAAATACCCTTTGCCTAGCAAGGCAAAAGGTTGGAGCTTCATAATACATTTTTCTTTATCTCACCAGAAGTTCCCATTTCTCTCCACTTTCTCTCTCTAGACTCAAACCTCATTCGAATATTGTTGTGTATGATTGTATGTTTATGAAAACCATTATGTTACAGTATAGGTAGGACACAGTGGATTGATCGTTCTCTAGGGGAATAGTGTTTTGAAGGCCTAAGTGTATGTCGAGATAGGTCTATGTCACACCCCCAGGAATTTCATTCCGCTGCAAAACAGGTAATTTGGGGGTGTGACAGATTGGAATCAGAGCTTCGGTTATAGATAACTAGGTTGCATCATTGACCCTAGACTATAACTACATCATCATAGCATTTCATCATTTCATCATAAGTGCATATTCACTTTACATGCTGATTCATACGCACTTTATGCGAGTTATTTACTTTCATTTCAAATCGATTGTCACATGGATGCCCTCAGATACCCATTCCATTATCCTTCCTTTAGACTCCAATGTGGAGAATGCCTTGTCATTCCCTATCACAATTTTAACATCAGTTGACTCATCATCGATAACATCGAAAGCCGAAACAAAACCTTCAAGGAGGGTGAAGTCACTCTCACTCCTCTGTTTCACTACCAACATGTCGAGTTACACGATTTTCACACATTAAGTCACTAAATTGTCATACATTTGAAGCACTTACGACATCTCATAACTCATCTCCTAGGAATCCGTCAATCATTTTGAAACATAATCTCAAACTTATCACCTCCTATCACATCTCCTTAGAGTATTTATTTTTAACATAGGACTTTGCTACCTCTCATTTTGAAGAGTTATGGCACTGAAGAAAGCTCCACCAGCTATGACACAAACTGCTATCCAAAAGTATGTAAAGGATAGTATAGCCAAGGCACTAAGGAAAGAACGAGCAATGGTAGCTGCTGCTACCGAGGCCGCGGCTGCTGCTGAAACTGCTAGACTTGCTTACATCAGAAGGTTTCAAGAGTTGGCTGCTCTTTGTCCAGCTATGGTTTCGGACAATGAGAAACTACTGGAAAATTTCATTGGAGGACTTCCAAAAAGTATCCAAGGAGATGTAACTTCTTTCGATCCACAAACAATTGAGGAATCTACCCGGATAACTCAAATACTCATGGCTCAAGTTGTGAAGAGGGAAAACATTATCGACAATAACCACAACAACAACAACAACAACGACCAAACTAACAACAACAAAAGGAAATGGGAAAATGACCAAAGAGGTTATAATAACAACAACCAAAACCGTAACACTAACCATCATCAACAACAGAATAGAAGGCAAGAAGCTGCAATGGTTTATGTTGGTGCACCAATAGAAGGCAGAGGTTATGCTGGAACACACCCACTATGTAATCGATGTAAGTTTCATCACTCAGGTACTTACCCTGCCAAGTGCCACAAGTGCCAAAAATCGGGACACCTAGCCAGGGATTGTAGAGGTAAAGCCATAGTTACATGTTTTGGATGTGGGGAGCAAGGACACTATCGGAACCAATGTCCCCAAGACCAAGGTCAACAAGTTGAAGGAGCTCACGAGAAAGCATACATGTTAGAGGGAGGAGAAGCTCGCCATGGTCTCAACAACGCGACGGACTGATAAAGTTTAGAATTTAGCAGTCTTATTTCCCCTATGCTCTATGTCGTGCTAAGTTTATGTGTTCTATCGTATTCGGATCTTTAAAACTTAAGACTATATACTGTTTGATAAACCACTTGTTGTAAAATATTCTCATGTATCGTACTTTCTTTTCCTTTCTGATTCATTATCACTTACAAAAGTTTTGCTTCCTTTTACCTTAACTGTCATTTTAACGACATGGTTTAGATCTCTGTAAACATTGAGAGTTATAACAACTAAATCAAACGTCACATTATCGTTCCTTAATTATACATAGCCTAGCTAACTATGTCTAATTCTGGAGGGGTCATGTTATGTTGGGAGCAGTTATTTATAAATCTTAGTGCAAGCAGGATTTTCACATATTCATAAAAGTCAAAGTAATGCTCATCGAAGATACTTCCAATATTTTCTCTATCGCGATGTTTATACAATCTTAACCCTGGATAACCTTAACGACACTTCCTCATGTCTTCTCTCCTCGTTAATCATCACAAACTCAAAAATTCGATAGACCAACACGAACTGAATTCAGGGACTGAATTCCTTTTTGGGTGGGCGAATGTGACAACTCGTAATTTCAGGTCATTTTACAAACTTTGAAATTTTACTATTCATCTCTGGAATTTACAATTCATCGTTTTTTATTTCGATTTGATATTCTGATAACGTATTTCAAAATTTTACTATTCATGAAACACTATTCATTCCTGGATAAAATCACTATTCATGCTTCACTATTCATCATTTATCGTAAACTAGGTTTACGAGTATCAAATTCGCGTAACCGTAAGGGTTTAGCTGCGAATTCATGAACATATCATTGAGGACACTTCATATAGACTAGATTTAGTCTACATATCATTAGTAACATCATCATCATATTAGTTCATGCATGGTTTTGCATTTTTCATTAAACGTATAATTTCCTATTAAATAAACGCTATCGCGTAATCATTATTTTGAATATTTGATCCGACACTTCCAAAAATTATCCTAATATATTTTTATACTCATATTAAGATTATAAAAATTATATTATTAGTTTACCCGGTGTTTTAAATTTATTTTGTATATAAATTGTTATATATATATATTTACGACGGTTTTCGTAAATACTACTCGATAATTATTATTTCACTAAATTTTTGTAAGAAATGTATTTTTATAATTTTTATGACATCAATATATTCTATTTTGTTCCATTAAAATTTATTTCTAGCTAACGCTACCCTAAATACTTATTTAAACTCACAAATTACCTATATTACTTAAACATTTATACATTTATTTACACAAAATACATTACTTTTATTTATTTTTTTAATCTTGTCGACACAAGAGATGACACCACAACAAATTTGATAAAGATCTTCTACACTAGCTATACTAGACTTGTCTTGTAATATTTATTTTAATTATAAACAAGTATTAACACATACATACACATACATAAGGTGAAAAAAAAATACCCTCTCTCATTTCCTTTCTATAAACTGGCCAAGGAGAAGGTGCAAGAAGAAATAAAAAATTTTGCAAGATCAAGCTTAATTATCAACACTAGTATACTCTTAATCAAGGTTTTGAAATAAAAACCTAGGGTTATTAGGAAAAACCTTGTTCTTTAAACCTCATCACTTTACTAGTAAGCATTTCATGATCATTTTTATTCTTCCATATTCATACTTTGGTCATTTGTATCATGCTTGAAGAAAACATGCAAGTTATACGAATATCTATACCACTTTATTTGTTTTTAAGTACTTATAATGAATATATATCATCCTATAATTATCCCTTGAAACATATCATTTTTGATGATGTCTAGGAACCTATGACACCCTAAGAAGGTGTATGGTAGGTTTAGAATAGCTTTGGCGTTGATTTGAAGTGGTTAGAATAAGTATTACGCAAAAAAAAATCAATTTCGACAACTATAAATAAGGGTCTGATCATTTTTGCTAAGTCTGGAAATTTCGACAGTTTACAAAATATTTTGGGCTAGATATTCAGAAAATATACTTTAAAACAAAAATGTGGTCGCTTGAACGGGTTAAAACGGAGTAATAACGAAGAAGTTATGCTATTTTCAAGTTTAACGACGAAAACTATATTTTCCGGAAAATTCAGCATGCTGTCCAAATTTTTACGAGTAAAAAATGAGTCTTAAGCGTTATCTAAATGAGTCGATTTATCAAAAATATATTAGTATACTTTAACACGAAGCTACGGACATATAAAACGTAGAAAACGGACATATAACGACCAAATTATTCACATTTTAAACAAGGTTGTCGTAACTTTTATTACAAGTATAAAACACTAATATATTTTCTAATAGCCAAAAACTAGTTGCCGCTAAGGA
This sequence comes from Chrysanthemum seticuspe, assembly GCA_019973895.1. Classification (NCBI taxonomy): domain Eukaryota; kingdom Viridiplantae; phylum Streptophyta; class Magnoliopsida; order Asterales; family Asteraceae; genus Chrysanthemum; species Chrysanthemum seticuspe. Next base: position 71,934,298 of record BPTQ01000006.1, on the reverse strand, counting down.
CCATCTTGAGAGTCGTTTTTAACATCGATGGAGTAGCTTTTAGAAAACGATGTCTTCTAGTAAAAGTAAGTTCACCTAGCCTATTTTCCAAAATGTCCAACCGTTCATCAAACGGAGTTGTAACGAATAAAATACGGTCACTCAAACTTTGCCGAAAATTACCCTTAAACAATATTTTTGGTACAAGTACCTTACTTTACCTATGTTTTTCTCCATGATGGAGACCTCTATGATAAAATTTAAAAGCTAAGACTTTGAAATAATGCTACAAGATTTCCAAAACCGTTGAGTTTGTTTCCTAACACTCGATATGCACCATTTTACGACTAGCTTTTCAAGGCCATTTAGTCACTTTCATGAATTGTCAAATGACATTGTTTTGCGACGAAAAGTTATAATTTCATAATAAATCACTAAATGATTATCGTAGGACATCATTTCAACGAAAATACTTGTAAAGTAATTTATAAATTGTCAAGACGTTATAAGATTATTTTTCGACGATAAACGTTATTTTCAAAAATTCACAAGTGGTATAGATATCATACGAGTTGCATGCATAACATTACATCATAACTTATTATAGATCATATCATTCATAATAGGTCACGGTTAGAGATTTGCACTTCATTTCAGTGTACTCACTTTTGCCATCGCATCATTTTACCAAGTGAGTTTTCATAGCCCCGATTTATTCAAGTTTATACATTATTTCAAAACTACGGGGGAGAATACATTGCACATCATTTTATTATGAGCCCAAGTATATTCAAATTCATTTACATTGCTTAAGTTACCTCATTGCCAATTGAATGTCCCCATTTCATAATCACGAACCGTTAATTCCGGAAGAAGCCAGGGTGAGTGAATAGATCTATTGAGGGTGACTCCTCCATCCGGGTTGGTGGTCCCAACTGGTTAAACGGATGCATTTCATTTCATATAATTATTTGAGTGTTTGGCAAAACACTCTATTGGGGCGAACATCATAATCAGTCAAGCTTCGGTGTCATGTGCTTATAGCAATTGTATCATTTTTATGTGACATATTTGTCATACATAACTTATACTTGTGGTGGTCGTATAAAACATTTACAAAAACTCTATGAACTCACTCAACCTTTGTGTTGACACTTTTAGCAATGTATTTTCAGGTATCTAAGGCACATACTTCATGGCATGCATAAGGACTTATCATAGAGTCGCGGTGACGACGCGTCTCACATGGATTTTATGCACTTTAAAACATCGTTTGGATTGTATCAAACTTATTTCCGCACATGATGATTTTCATTTGGGACCTATACTTTGTAAACTCTGATTAATTTACTAAATCAAACGATGTATTTTTCAAACGACACTTTAGGTCGTTCAATATAACTGTGATTGTGATGCTATGACAGTCAACCCCCCAGGAATTCTATTCCGCTGCAAAACAGGTAATTTGGGGGTGTGACAGTCTAAATGTGAGTGATGAGTCTTTTCGTATTTTTATATTTTTTAGAAAGCAACTTAAAATCTCGGGGTTTGAATAGTGGGCATTTTAACTACTTAGTTAAAACAAAACTAAATAAACTAAAATTAAACTACATGCAAGAAAAGTAAATTGGTGGTAACTCTTACGATAGGAAAATGTCTTTACTTAGATTTCTTTACTCCCTAGTTATCTCTTATTGATTAGTCGAATTATCATGTCCTTGTTTTAATTGGAGCGTTGTATTCCTTATTATTAGTCGTAGTGAGGTGGCAAATGCGCTAACTCTATGAACGTATAAGTCTCCCCTAAAAGCCCTGAGCCGTCATGATGTGTCTTGACGTCGTCGGTTATTAAAAGATTTGAGTCGTCACGTATAAGTTTTACTCTGAATTATGGTCTTCAAATACAAGTGACGCCGTCAGGTGTTAAGGTCTTCAAAAGTTCTAAGTCGTCGCTTGTAAAACTTCTATCAAATCATCACGTCCAAATGCAAGTGACAGTGTCGCATTGATTCTGTGACGCCGTCTGGAGCCCTTTTCCAGGCAGATTCACGACTTTGTCATTTTCTTCACTTTCTTGTCCATTTTATCTCAAAACATGCCGGTTTTCATATATTGCGTCCAAAGTACCAAAAATGTGAAAAAGAATGATTTAGGGTAATAACTGATCATAAATTTATGAGTTTAGAGCTTAAAGGACCCCCTACAAATGCACTTTTTAAATCCTTATCAGCTATGTGTTTTTATAAAAGTGTTAGTAACAAATGTTACTTTTAAGTATTTCATAAAAATGGTTTTGGCTTTATATAACTATTTAACTTGACATGTTTGATGGTTTATTTGTTTAGTGAAATGAGTTAGTAAATTATTGGCTAAAAAACTTACGTATTTAATTTAAAAAATGATTTTACGATTGTTATCAATAAAACATACGAAGATTTATTATAAATAAACATTTTTACGGTTTATTTGTGTTGGATCGATGTACTCTAACCAAACTAACTTAAATAGCTTGTTTAAGGTTTAACAACCTCGGATAAATCCTAAGTTATTAACAATGAAACACTGAATAATCTTTATTAAGTATGCGGAATTTACTTAACAAATCTAAGAAGAATAACTTCTATTATTAACTCTAAATCTGCTTATTATGCAGATACTTCAACAACTCTAAAAATATCGATCTTCTCTAAAACTCTAAATAATAACTCGTAAGCAATCGTAAACTCTAAGACTCGTACTCTCTAATGCCAATCTAGGGGTCCTTTTATAGGTTCAAGGATAACCCTAGTCGGTTTACAATGTATCCTTGTACGACAAGTAATCTAATATAGAATATTCTAGAATTACAAGACTTTCTATAAACGAATAAAACAGTTCTTTAATCTTGCAGTACTTTGACTTCGTGTGCAGTACTTTGACTTTATCTTTAGCAGTACTTTGACTTTTTGACTTTTTCCAGTTCTTTGTCATTCTGCAGTACTTTGTTAATCTTCAGCACTTTAATTGTTCAGCACTTTCATATCCCAACAATCCTCCCCTAACTTGAATTCTACTTGTTTGACTTCAAGTTCCTTTGTGAATTTATCTTTATCAGCTTCATCTTTAAGGACAGATTGTGTCTTTGTCTTTGGATTGTATCTTTGTAGTTTCTGTGCTTAATCAAAATATCTTTAGAAATATTCTTTTACAACATCATCCAGCAAGCTCCATCTTTTTAGCAACACATCAACATATGACAATTTGTACATTAATTTAGTTTAAGTTGCAAACTATTCTCATCACTTCCAGGTATGTTAACTCCTGTGAGAGGTGAATCATTGAAAATTTAATGGATTTTAATCTCTTTACCAAAGCCATTAACTTTGGAGTAGCCAAATGTTTTGGTGTATAAGACCATGGTACATTGATAACCATATGATTTTTAGCAAATCACCAGCTATCAACATATTTGTTTTGTCTTTACCAAAAGTTGTACCCTTCTGGACTAGTTAGTTCTTTTATCTAATGGTGAACTAATTACCAATAATGCTTTTTCCACAGCCTTTACCACAAGCCATTTTCCTGTGGGCTAGCCAACTCTTAACATTAACTGATATGGTGAGTTGATTACCATACAACTTATTAGCAAGTTGTCAACTAAAAACGGATTTGAGATATCTTTACCAGAGTCATTTGCTCATGGATTAGCCAATCCTTTTGTAACCATGGTGGATTGATAACCTATTGATATTACCATCTCAAAAACCATTTATTCAACCTTTGTTTCAAAATATTTGTTACTTAACAAAAGGTTTCTTCAAAAATCATTTAACTGGTTAAAAGCTGCAAGCAGTACTTTGATTAAAGTACTGTTTGATCAGCAGTACTTTGAATAAAGTACTGTTTTATCAAAAAGAATTTATTCAATGAAAATTCATACCAGTTATTCATCATCATCAGCCATAGTAGTCCAGTTGATAAACAGATTGATGACCATACAAGCAATTTCATTATCCTCTTCAACTTCCATTCCATGCTCTAACATCCTCCTCATAAGCTCAACTGTAAGAGGGTATCTTCTATCTGCAAACATGTAAATCATTGTTCCATTTTCCAGCTCTAGAACATGTACACCAGATTCTTCAAAGAATCTCCAGCTAACAATTTCCCAGTTCTCTTGATTCTTCCAAATTTCATCATTGCTCTGTTCTTTAGTTTCCCATGCAGTTGTGAGATCTCCAAGTAAAACTAAACCAATTCCTTCTGATGGATGATGTTCAAAGTAATCTTTCACCACATGATATAAATAGAATAGATCTACTCTATCTATGATGTGCAATAAATCCCATAGCCTGTTGAACACTCTGTAGCTTTCATCTTCTCTATGAAACATCAGATAGCTTCCATCTTTAGATTCCACAACTTCAAAAGCAATAATCTGAGATCTGTTCATCTTCATGTCAGCATCTTCTTTGGAATATTCAAAATCTACTATTCTGAGATAATTTCTTAGTTCATCCCTAGTTTCAGATCTTAACTCAACTTTTTCTTTCTTTGAAAACTGTATATCTTCAACTTCAGTTTTCCTTTTTCTTTTTAAACTTTTCTTTCTTTCTGCTTCAGTCCAAGTAGCTTCATCTTTATAATCTTTGATGCTTACAACATCCTTCTTATAAGCCTCTATCTCAGCATCATATAATCTTTTCATATCAACATAATTCAGCTTCCACAATCCTTTATATCCTCGAACTTTCAAATAAGCCATCATTGCATTCCTTTCTTTAGCAAGATTTGCTCTTCTAGGTATAAAAGAAACAGGAGTAGGTGACTGTAATGGTTCAGCATCTTCAGCATTCAACTCTTCTTGTAATTTCCTAGCTGCTTCTTCATTCATTGCCTCTTCATTAGTAACTTCAGTCACTACTTTAGCATTAAGTTCTTCTTGTACTTTTCTAGCTGCAGCCTCATTCCTAGCAACTTCAATTGCTCTAAGATCTGCCAAAGTTATCTTTTTCTTCTTAGTTTCTACCAGAATACCCTTTTCTTTATCATTAGGATCTATTGCAGGTTGAGAAGCTCTTGGTTGTTCCTCTGCAACTTCAGAAATAGTAACACCCCTTGGCTTTGATAAATCATGCAATATTTCAGCAATAGTTTCATCATCACTTGCAGTTCTTACAGGTTTGAGTGTATCAGCTTCTTCTGGTATGACATTTGTTGAAGGACCAGCTTGTTCTTCATGAATAACAGTTGAAGGACCAGCTTCCTCTTCAAAATCTAATACTCATGGAGCCATTAACTCTTGTCTGAAGGTTTCTTGAAAAGCAGTACTTTGTTGTTCAGTACCTTGATCTTCAGTCCTTTCTTCTTCAGTACTTTCAATGATAACATGCTCTTCAGTACCTTGAGGTTCTTTCTCCTTAATAGCATCTTCTTTCAAATTCTTTTCTTCTAAATTCCTCCCTAATTGGACAGAAGATGGTTTATGAACCTTTTTGCCTTTGGTTTTCTTCTTAAATTCCCTAACAGGTCGTCCTTGCTTCCTTTGAGATTTGACCCATAGACAATGATGTTGAACCAATGGCCAGACAAAATTTTTAAGTCTTCTAAATTTAAGCTTCAATCTCTTAATCTCTGTAGCCTGATCTTCAAACGATTTCTTCAACCTTGTCAATTCCCTTGTTAAAGCATAGTTGTTAAGAACTTGACCCTCAGGCTCCATAGAGACTGCATCTCCTTCAGATGGTGAGTGTGCTTCTTGTTGAGAAGCATGTACAAATACTTGTGGAGATTGTGGAGGTGTAACTGCAATATGCTCTTGAACTTCAGTACTCTGGGAAGCAGTACCTTGTGATGCAGTACGTTGTGATTCAGTACTTTGTGATGCAGTACCCTGAGAAGCAGTACCTTGTGGAGAAGCAGTACTTTCTTCTTCATTACTTTCTGCAGCTTCATCACGAATAGCCTGAACAACCTCCATCATTGAAGCAGTTAATGGAGTGTGTCTTCCAGTGAATAAATCACTTTTCCTCTCCATAAACGTAAAAATCTTTGCTTGCTGTACCACAACTGGTAATAAACTTGTAGGTTTAGGTACATCAGCAAGTTGTTTGTTTAAGAAAACTTGTATAAACCTAGGATACATCAACCATTTGGATCCATGTGAAATATGTGAGAGCATCCCATCAAGAATCAGCCTTGAAAAATTGAAAATACGATTAGTTGCTAACCCAACAATAGCAGATGCTATATTTGACTCAAACTGCTCCCATGCAGTACTTTTAGCACTTATGCAGTGAAGCAACACATGAACCAAAAACTTCCAATGAGGACAAAATAAGGGCTTCCTGAATTTTTGTTCTATTAAGGACCCTTCATAGCCAATGTCCCTAAATGTATCCCAAATCAGTTGTTTATCAAAACGAATAGCCCCTTCTTCATCATTAAACAATAAGTCTTCTCTAATAGAGGCTTCTGTAATCTTCACAGTTCTTCCAGCAACTGTTGATCGAACATAAAATTCATCATTCTCCATATTATCCCTAGCATTAGCCCAAAATTCTTGAATCCAGGGTTCAATTATATCCGGCTCCACTAAAAGAGCATAACTGATTGGCGACCCAGTAAGATAATCAATTATATCATGAAAAGCCTCATTAGATTCAGTCTTGTCTAAATTCGCCACCATGTTGTGCGTGGAAACAGTATTACGATTCACCATTTTTGATTATGTGAGCACAATAAGAGATATAATCGAATAATAAAGAGGTGGTGAGAGAAATATGGAAAAGATATGAGAATATCAAGATGAGAGGGAAAAACGGAGAGTAGTTATTTATAGGTGAGATATGAAAAATCACAGCCCATAATAACAAAGTTATCGTTAGTAGTAATTACCCCTCAATATTACCGTTGGAACAGTACTTTAATAAGACAAACAGTACTTTCCACGTGTGCAGTACTTTCCCAAGCAGTACTTTCCAAGCAGTACTTTCATAAAAAACAGTACTTTTCCAAATTCCTCTGTATAAGCTAAGTATACATAAATATCCTCCCCTCAAGCAATGCACAGGACTATACTAATACTAAATAGTCCTCCCCTCAAATGTAGCTCAGTAGTTAATCATGCCAATGCTCACCACCAAGTGATTGAATCTTGAAACATCAAAGCCTTTGGTGAGTAAGTCAGCTACATTATCATCCGTGTGAACTTTGACCACATTTATGAGTCTGTGCTCATAACAATCTCTGATAAAATGATGCCTAATCTGAATGTGCTTGGTCTTGGAATGGTAAACTGGATTCTTCACAATACAAATAGTACTCTCATTATCAATATTGATAGGAGTATTCTTGAAATTGAACCCATAATCCAAGAGTTGATTCTGCATCCACAAAACTTGTCCACAACAGCTTACAGCAGCTACATATTTAGCTTCAGTAGAGGATGTTGCTGCAATTGTTTGTTTCTTACATTGCCAGGAGACTAATCTTCTTCCAAGATATTGGCATCCACCAGTTGTTGATCTTCTATCATAGTTATCACCTGCATAATCACTATCTGAAAAAGCTTCCAAGTGAAAAGGTGAATCCTTAGGATACCACAACCCCAACTTAGGTTGTTGTTTCAAATAACTAAAAATCCTCTTAACTGCATTCATATGAGAGATTTTTGGTGAGACTTGATATCTTGCACATAAACACACAGCAAACATGATATCAGGCCTTGATGCAGTGAGATACATAAGACAGCCAATCATTGATCTATATAACTTGACTTCAACAGGTTGTCCATCTTCATCTTTGCCCAATGAGTTGATTGATTTAATAGGTGTAGTTACTGGCTTCATAGCATCAAAATTGAACTTCTTAAGTATGTCAGATACATACTTGTCTTGACTGATAAAAATACCTTCCTTTGACTGCTTAACTTGAAGTCCCAAAAAGAAAGTTAACTCACCCATTGAACTCATCTGAAATTCTTTCTGCATCAGCTGCTCAAACTCCTTAACCATAGACTGTTTGGTAGCTCCAAAGATGATATCATCAACATAGACTTGAACTAACATGATATCCTTCTTGTCTCTCTTGATAAACAAAGTCTTGTCAATAGCTCCCTTCCTGTAACCATGTTGTAATAAGAATGTAGAGAGCCTCTCATACCAAGCTCTAGGTGCCTGATGAAGGCCATAAAGAGCCTTAACCACCTTGTAGACTTTGTTTGGATGTGAAGGATCTTCAAAACCAGGAGGCTGTTTAACATAAACTTCTTCTGTGATAGTGCCATAGAGAAAGGCACTCTTGACATCCATCTGGTAAACTTGAAATCCCATATACGAGGCAAATGCAAGAAATATCCGAATAGCTTCAATCCTTGCTACAGGAGCAAATACTTCATCATAATCTACTCCTTCTTCCTGTCTGTAGCCTTGAGCTACTAACCTTGCCTTGTTCTTGATGACATTGCCTCGTTCATCTCTCTTGACTCTAAAAACCCATATGGTTCCAATGACTCTCTTCCCATCTGGAAGATCACATAATACCCAAACTTCTTGAAGTTTAAATTGAAGAAGTTCTTCCTGCATAGCTTCAACCCAGCTCTCTTTAGTCAATGCCTGAGCAATATTCTTGGGTTCCTCTTGAGAGATAAAACAAGTAAATAGGCAGGTTTGATGGTCCTTATGATTCAGCCTGTTTTGTTTATACACAAAGCTAAGTAAAGCATTGTGAGGAGTAGTAAAACTCTTAGCTTTGTGTCTTGTCATGACTCCAGAAGTAGAAGGACCAATTATTTGATCAGTATGATGATTCTTATGGATTCTTAAGATTGGAGACTGTGGAACTCCATAAGTATCATTCAGATTAGTGAAATCAGCATCTTCATTGGAATCTGAGAAAATACCTTTATCTTGAAACTCATCATCAGTTTCCTCTAGACCACGCATGGTAGGATCATCTAAATCATCTAAAGTACTGTCAACTGGTGCAGCAGTACTTTGTTCGAAAGTACTGTCCAAAGTACTGTGAGAATACTCTGCAATCTTATTCTTTTTCTTTGCTTCTTCATAAGCTCTTCTTTGTTCATCCGAATAAGAATGTGCCATTACATCTTGAAAAAGCATCTGATTAAGTGTCTCTTGAATAGCTTGATCCTCAGCAGATAGTGAAGATTTTGGTTCATCAGTACTTTCCTTTGGTGCATCAGTACTTTGCTTTGGTTCTTCATCAGGAACAGCATCAGGTCTAATATGAACTCCATGAACAACATACTGTGAATCTTCTCCATTATACACAGGTTGATTTTCTTCTCTGACAGGTACATAATTCATAGAAGGAGTTAAAACTTCAAGATCAAACATCTAATCAGGACCTTTACCCTTCTGATTCTCTTGATCTTCTAAAAACTCAACATGAAGACAATATTGAACCTTCTTAGTGACTCTGTTGTACACTCTAAAACCCTTGTTGTTGGTGCAGTATCCTAATAAATAACCTTCTTCTGACTTGCCATCAAACTTTCCCAGATTATCAATTGTGTTTAAAATAGTGAGAGGGCATCCAAAAGGCTTCATAAAACGAATGTTGGGTTTTTTGCCCATCAACAACTCATAAGGAGTCTTCATCTGTGGTTTGGTGACTGATACTCTGTTAAGTACATAGAAAGCAGTACTTACAGCTTCAGCCCAGAATTGAATAGGTAGTTCAGAATCTGCAAGCATAGTTCTGGCTGCTTCAATCAAAGTCCTATTCTTCCTCTCTGCAACACCATTCTGTTGTGGTGTTCTTGCAATACTGAACTCCCTCTTGATTCCTTTATTAGCACAAAATTCATCCATAAGCTTGTTCTTGAATTCAGTCCCATTATCACATCTAATACTTCTGACCTTGAGTCTCAATTGGTTTTCAAGTGCTATTATTAGAGTCTGAATAGCATCAAAAGTATCATCTTTAAATCCCAAGAAAAATACCCAACTGAATCTACTGCAATCATCTGTAACAACCAAGCAGTACTTTTTCTTGTTTAAACTTGCCACAGAGACAGGTCCAAACAGATCCATATGTAACAGCTCCAATGGTTCTCTAAATGTTCTCTCCTCAAGCTTCTTGCATGAAGCTTTGTGTTGTTTACCCTTCTTGCATGCTAAGCATGAGTGATCATTCTTGTAAGTCTTTGAAGGTAAACCTCTAACTAAATTGCCTTTGACCAGTTTGTTGATATTATTGAAATTTACATGGCCCAATCTTCTATGCCACTGATGTGCTTCTTCAGTTTTTGCTTTTGCCACTAAACAGGTGGCTCTCCCATAAGAGTGAAGACTCTTCATGTCCAGACTATACACATCATTGGTTCTTGGTACTCTGAGTACTACCAAGTTATCATCAACAGGCTTGAATTCAGAGGAAAGGATGAGACATTCTGTGTCAGTGAATAACACAGGATGCTTTTTATCACAGATTTGAGAGACTGACAATAAGTTGAACTTGAGCTCCTTCACATATCTAACATTCTCAAAATCTATACGCCCTGCTTTGATGGTTCCTTTCCCAGTAATTCTTCCTCTATTGGGATCATTCCCAAATGCAACTCTTCTTCCACTAATAGATCTAAAATCAGACAGAATCTCCTTGTCTCCTGTCATGCTTCCAGAGCAACCACTATCTACAATCAAATGATCTTTAAGCTCCTCTTCTGGGTTGCCCTGCACAAAAATATAGAGAGTTAGTTTCTTTTAGGAACCCAAGCCATTACTGACTTGTGTTCCCCTTGTGGAGTCACAAACTCAAATTCTTTGAGTATGTAATTTCCACTATTTTTTAAAACATGATCCAGAATTATCTTTTGATTTTTAGCATGTGGATTTTGAAAACTTTCTGGATTTTCAACAGAACTCTCTTTTTCAAATTCATTCTCTTTTTCTTGTATCACAAAAACATCTGATTCACTTTTTGTTGAAAGTACTGTTTGTCCCTCAGCAGTACTTTCTCTCTTAACCCATTCAGTTTGAACACTTGGTTCCTGTGATCTAGATCCCCTATGTGAATTATAGTACCTTCTAGGTTGATAGTAATGAGATCTCCTAGGATTCCTGTTCCAAGTGGTATTCACAGTACCTTGGTTTGACTGAGCAGTACTTTGAGAAGGTACTGCTTGGGAAGGTACTGGTGACTTGGAAAAAGGTCTTCTTTGGTGAGGGTACCTATGATCTGGTGAGAAGTTACTGTGATTGACCCTATTAGAATTATTCCAGACTGGTTTGTTCTCTCTAGGTTTCTGGTTGGCAGACCTGTTCTTTGGAAATTTCCTAAGGTATTCTGAGTGATGTTCACAATCCTTGATTAGATGAGTAGGACTATAACACACAAAACACAGTTTTTCACCCATACTCCCAAAGTGACTTCTTCTATGTCTATGACAAAAACTATTGTGCCTTCTAGGTGAATGATTAAACCTGTTTTGACCAAAATTATCCCAAAAAGGTTTAGCAGTACTGTTTTGAAAAGGTTTTCCTGAAGGTACTGCTTGTGGAGCAGTACTTTGAGTTGAAGGTACTCCTTGACTTTGAACATTGTTTTCAACAGTTTCTTTTGGAGTTTCAGACCTAGATTGACCAATAAGCTTTTTCCTAAACTCTAGACTGTCTACACCAAAACGTGAAACGTCAGGTCTTATGGGTTGATGACTACCTATACGATGTGGAACAGCATGATAACCCTTGTCTTTCTTATATTCTGGAGGTGGTTCACAAATTAAATCCTCATTACTAGATGTGTCTACATAATTAATGAGTTCATCATCACTGGTGGTTATATCCTCTAGGTCATCACCAGATTGATTCTCTTCTATGTTATCAAAGTCCATACCAAAACCTAAGCCAGTTCTAATATATGCTCTTCTCTGTGTTTGAACATAAGTAACATGTGACAAACTAGATTCTTTCCATGCATCAAACTTTGCTAACAAATCATCTCTTTCCTTAGTTAATTTCTCTATTTCAGCAATTTTACAATTTAGTTTCCATTCACTTAGTTTTAACTGGTAATCCTGTTGTTCATACTTTCAGCCCAAGCCATTTCATTATTTTCATGTGTTAATATTTAGGCTTCCATTGACTCTAAGGTTATTTGATAACCTGCTACCTCAGACCTAGCCTTAACACAATTATCTCTTTCAATTACATAACTATTTAGCAGTTTTTTATAGAAATCATGACAATTTGAGCATACCTCAGAGATGGGGGGTGAACTTGGTGAAGTAGCCACCATTGCAAGTAGAACAGGATCATCTTCACACTCCAAGCTCCAATCAAATCCTCTTAGACAATCTCTGGATTCCAAAGCAGCATGTTCAGGTTCCTCATCAAAAGCAGTGCTCCAGTCCAATTCTTCCACTGATTCTGCAACTGCTTCTTCCACTGCTACCATACAGTAAGTCACTGGTTCATCATCAAACTCTTCACTCCAGTCAACTTCTGACAAATTCTCTTGAGCAACCAAAGCCTTTGTTTCAGTAATTGGAATTTCTTTTAGCTCAAGCTTTGGTTTCTCAGATGTCCTGTTTGCTTGATACTTAGCAAACCTGCGCTCCCTTGCAAAGTGTCCAGTCTTCTGACAATTGAAGCATTCAATTTTGGATTTGTCAAAAGTTATTCCCTGTTTTGGTTTGAAATCAATGCTTTTTCCTGTCTTCTTCATATACTTTTTGATCCTTGCAGTGATCATAGCAACTTGCCACCTGATATCAATTTCTTCAAGTGCATCTTCTTCAATCTTTGCTAGATCTTCTTCATAAGTGACAGGTAAACTAGCTTGTTGTGCAAAGAAGGAGCACACAACTTCATCTGAGTGCATAGAAGTAGGTGGTGGGGCTTGCTGAGCATGGGTGGGAGCAGCATACGAGACAGTACTTTGAGTCACAGTACTTTGAGTAGGAGAAGCAGTACTTTTGTTGGAAGTACTGCCCCTCTTTTCAGATGATAGAAAAGCAATACTGTGAGACTTGTAACTTGTTTGACCATTCATCTCATGCTCATACACCTTCAGATGGTTGTAGAGATCATCAAAGTCCATGACATCCAAACCAGGTTATCCTCTGATCATTGTAGCAATTACATGCCATGTGGATGGCAAACTCCTTAGAAACTTCAGATTAGCATCTTCAACTGATACTTCTGCCTTGTATAACTCCAACATGTTGAGGAGATTTTGAAACCTATCATATGCAACATCAAGACTCTCTCTTTCACCAACTGTGAAAGTTTCAAACTGTTGCTTTAGTAGATTTCTGTGCATCTTCTTAGAAGCTTCATTCCCTCCAAATCTAGTCTTGAGAGCAGCCCAGAGTTGCTTTGCATCTTTAGCATTATGGAATTTCAGTAGATGTCCATCAGGTATAGCAGACAAGAGAATGTTAAGAGCTTTCTCTTGATTCCTTATGGTAGCTGCTGGTAAGACAGCTTTGGGTGGTTTAGGTTGTCCAGCAATCTCTACAGGTCCTGGAACTACTTCATTGCCATTGACAATTACATTCCATAAAGCATGGTCTGTAATGGCAATGTACTGCCTCATCTTCATGCACCATAAGTCATATTCTCCCTTCTTGATGATTGGATTCTTAGTGAGGTGATTGATGGTGGTGGAACAGCTTCAGTCGACATCTTTGGATTCTGTTGTAGTAGGTTTTAGGGTTTCTTCTTAGTCAGAGTTTCCACACAAGCTCTGATACCACTTGTTGGATCAATGTACTCTAACCAAACTAACTTAAATAGCTTGTTTAAGGTTTAACAACCTCGGATAAATCCTAAGTTATTAGCAATGAAACACTGAATAATCTTTATTAAGTATGCGGAATTTACTTAACAAATCTAAGAAGAATAACTTTTATTATTAACTCTAAATCTGCTTATTATGCAGATACTTCAACAACTCTAAGAATATCGATCTTCTCTAAAACTCTAAATAATAACTCGTAAGCAATCGTAAACTCTAAGACTCGTACTCTCTAATGCCAATCTAGGGGTCCTTTTATAGGTTCAAGGATAAACCTAGTCGGTTTACAATGTATCCTTGTACGACAAGTAATCTAATATAGAATATTCTAGAATTACAAGACTTTCTATAAACGAATAAAACAGTTCTTTAATCTTGCAGTACTTTGACTTCGTGTGCAGTACTTTGACTCTTTGACTTTTTCCAGTTCTTTGTCATTCTGTAGTACTTTGTTAATCTTCAGCACTTTAACTGTTCAGCACTTTCATATCCCAACAATTTGTAATAACAATTTCAATCAACCGGCATTAAGATATGATATGTTAGTTGTAGAAGTCCTAGTATTAAGCGGATAAATCCTATTCATCCTTGCTACACTTCGGTAGCAAAATATAGGAATTCGATTTTATCTAACATGAGAATGACTATTGGAGAACCTATTTCACCATAAATTAAATTTGACCTAATAGTTGAATTGCTTCCACTAAATTAACAAAAGCTAAAAACGTTCCCCGGCAGCGACGTCAAAAACTTGACATGCTAAATCTAGTGTAAATTTATAAAGAAATGACTTAAACAAATAGACTAACAATAGCGGGCAATGTATCTGATCAATTATAGCTAGGAAATGGTAAGTACAGGGTCGTTCACGAGAAGTGTTTTGTCTAATGTTAAACCTAATGAAAATGACTAATGAACTTAAAACTTAGAAAGGGGGTTTTCAATCTGAGAGTTTGGCACGATTAAATTTGCTTAACTAAATAATAAAATAAACGCGAGTTGTGAACAATAAGGAAGAACGTGCTAGTCGAGTTACTCCTCTTATGTCTACCTGATTCGTCCACAAATGCAATGACTAACTAATACTTCTGTTGGTGATTCTAATGAAAACTAGGCCAAATGGTTATGAATACCTAGCTCTATGAATATAAACTGTTAATACAAATAAGCCGTAAAAACATTTATTTATATTTTACGATCTTCTAATGTTTTGTCGATAACAAACGTAAAATCATTTTAACGAAACAAATAAAATACGTAAACTGTTTGAGCCAATAGTTTTCTAACACACTTACGTTTTCACATAAAACACTAAAACAAGTATAAGTGATTTTATGATTTAGTAATACATATGTACAACAACTAGTGTTTACATATTTGGGTAAATATATACTTAAACTAGTATATACTAAAATGGGTAAAAACTAATAAATGGTATTGACCCATAACCCATGGTTTTATCCAAACCATTTGACTAGGTACATTGAACTCATGAGATACATTGTATCTAATAAGAAACCCATGGATCAACCCATAACCCATGGCCCATAACCAAAATACCCATGGGTAAAGAGGAGCGTCACACGGATCCCTAGCTTTATGCTAGTCGGATCCCTTGTGGGAGGGATCCGTGGGATCTGGGGAACAGTAAGTTTTCTCCTCTATAAATAGTGAGTCATTTCTTCCTTTTGGCTCACCACTTTCACACATACTTTCTCCAAGTATTGTACCTCTCTAACCACTGATCCTAAGGGGTTTTTC
The DNA here is from genome assembly GCA_019973895.1 of Chrysanthemum seticuspe. Classification (NCBI taxonomy): domain Eukaryota; kingdom Viridiplantae; phylum Streptophyta; class Magnoliopsida; order Asterales; family Asteraceae; genus Chrysanthemum; species Chrysanthemum seticuspe. Next base: position 71,918,812 of record BPTQ01000006.1, on the reverse strand, counting down.
TATGTAGTTTGTCTTTTATTTTTGTGTGATTCTCTAGGTTCCTCTTAAAGGCGAGATCACCACTTCTTGAAGTCGAGCAAGCTCAAGTCCATGAGTTGCCATGCTTCGTCATCATCAAGACAACTAAGGTTCTCTTGTTGATAGTTCTTTCTTCCTCCGTAGAGATGTTGTGTTGAAGGCATTAGTGAAGGATGCCGAAAGAGTCAAGACGAAAGCATTAGTGAAAGGTGCTTAACGTCTGTGTCAAAAGCATTGGTGAAGAATGCTAAAGGTGTCAAGACGAAGGCATTAGTGAAAGGTGCCAAGCATTGTGTCAAAGGCATTAGTTAAGGATGCCTAAGAATCAAATCAAGTGGCATTAGGGAAGATTGTCTAGGTCGTATAATTGATGAGGTGCATCGTTATACATATAAGTATTAGTTTATTTCCAAGGATGGTGATATCCTTGATGGTGTTGTAACAAGGAGTGGATCTCCTTGAGATTAGGTGTTGTGTTGTGTTGGATAGTAGTTCCTCCATAGTAATGGAACTAGGTGCTTAGCCTAGTACCTAATAAAGGGTAGGCGATGTTGTGATAGTTTTGGTTCACCTTGGAGTGAAAGAACCCGGTGGTTAGCCTAGTACTGGAAAACGAGTAGGCGACGTTGTGAAGGCTTCTCCGCCATAAGTAGATTGGTGTTGTGTAGTGTTTACGAACTCTCGAGTAGGTGACTCGGGGAGTGGAGTAGGGCAAGGAAGGTGTCCTTGTAGCCGAACCACTATAAATACTCATGTCGTGGTTATGTGCTTCTTACTCTTTATCTTTCATTACACGTTTATATATATATCTATCAACGTCCAACATAAACAACCAAATAGATTGACATAAGTTAATCTAAATGTTTTAAAACGAAGTTTTAATTGGTAAAACTATTCAACCCCCCCTTCTAGTTTTCCACAATTGGCATCAGAGACAGGTTACCAAGTTTCTTAGAGTATGTTGTACTTTAAAAACTTGATACGATCCATGTATGTTTGAAAACTACAAAGAAGGAAATATTTCAAAACATTTTCTTTTTCTCGTTCATGTTGGACATTGATAGATCATTCTAACATACTTGTTTCAAGAAATCTTCATGCTAGGATCTCTTCAAAACCTTCATTTCTATTCAAATAATAATGAAGTCAACCTTCGAGAAAGGATCCAAAAGTAATCACAACCTACTTACTCTAAGTACAAAGGATTACTTTAAGAGCTCATGAAGTATTTTTGGTATTATGTCTCCATAAGCCAAACCAAGAAGCATAAAGGTATGTTTACTTTTTCATTAGATAGCCTACATGATTATGTTGATATCATAGTTCTTATTTGTTTAAATAAACTGCTAGTCTCTTAAAAAAGTCTCTCTTTCGTCACTTTCCCGACTTACCCGAGTTACTCATCATCGGGGAATAGTATTCCTTTTGATCTCGTCAAACTAACGCCGTCGTCACAAATGGATCCTTGATAATTAACTTATCAAATCTCGTCGACCAAAACATCTTTTTATTTGAAACCTTTAAAACTAATTTTGTTCTGTAAGCTAGTTTATAGCTTTCTACAAAATTAAAGCCAAACAACCCTTTTTCTGGCTACAGGAGCCGGATCCCTCTAGTTGTACTAGCCGGATCCCAAATACAAGAGATCCGAGGGAACCGTAGAACAGAACACAGCTATACACATTTCAAAAACATCACAGACCAGTTTCCCTCTCCCCACATAACACAAAAACGACTCAACAATTGATTTCATCCTCATAGGACTCCAAACCCTCAAGTATTCCTCACTTGAACACCATTGTAAGTAATTACACTAACTTGTTCTAATTTCCATCATCCTCATCCTAGGGTTTATGGTTACATAATTTTTAATCAATTAATTCAATTAGGGTTTTTTAAATTAATCATTAAAAGGGGCTTTTAACACAATTAGGATTACACTTTGTTCACAACATTATTAATACAAATCAAAACCATAAACCCATCTCAACTAATTTAACCTAATTAGAATATTTTTGTTTCTAGTACCAACCATGCCTAAAGCCACTCAACAAGACCACCATGATACCGTCCACTACCTTACCCATTACTATCGGGAGGAAGGGCTATCAAAAACCGATCGCAAAGTCTTCAAAAGACTTGAAAAATGATTTATTCACGAAGGTCGTGTAGTCAAGGAATCTTTCCTTGAAGATACCAACATTCGTCAAGTTTTCTCGACAATCAACTTTGATTGTCTTCTTGACATTGATGAACAAATTTGCCTGGTTTTCATCTTTGAATTCTATAAAAGCATTAGGATCATTCGAAACGCCGATGATAGCATTTCAATCGCCTTCATCATCAATAAACGAAACTTCAATCTACCTCTCAACACCTTTGCTCAAATTCTTCGCATTCCTTGTGAAGGAATTTGTATGTATTCTCAAGATTGGGCAATTAACGCTCAAAACCTTGCACTTGATTGTAAACCTATCTACAATACTCCTCTCGATGATCCCGAAACCATTCGAGATACTATCTTCAAGGTTAGGACCGACCAATCCCGTTACAACTGAAACAAAAAGCTCATTCACCGTGACCCTTTTCAAATGGAACTTTTCGAAATGCATCCCATATTTAGAAAATGGGAAGAAATCCTTAGGGAAAACGTCATTAGCCTAGTTGGTAACAAGGATCATCCAAATGCATGTCTTGTGCAAATGATCTATTGTCTTATCAACCAAAAGCCATTTAATCTCGCCTATTACATGGTAAGGAGAATGGCCGGGGTATTCAAAGCTTCCAACATGGTACTTCCATATGGTATGCTCCTAACACGACTTTGTAAGTATGTTAGTGCATTGCAACCATCTCCTATCAACAATGATCATTTCTTTGCCGATCACGTAATGGTACCTCTTACCAAAATACCCTCTAAACGGTTCATGGTCAATGGAAAGAAACCTAAAGCTCTCTCGGATTCCTTGGAAGGAGAAGAAGAAGAAGATGGAGAAGAAGAAGATGTCGACCACATAGCTAACATTGAATTGGAACCTTTTGACTACTATGAACAACTTCCAATCATTCCAAACGAGACCGCAGAATTCAAACAATTAAGGGGTATGATTCAAAATCTAGCCTATAACCTCACAAAGTCGGGAAAGAGGAAAAGAAAGAGTTGACGAAAGAGACTATAGGATTATGATTGTATTGAGACACTTAATTTGTGTATGAATGATTATGTTTTTAGCACGTTTGTTTGTGTTTTTCTTGGATATTATTGTTACTACAATTATCTATGATATGTCATATGTGATAATGTGTTTACCTTGCTGTTTAAATTACATGTTATATGTGTATATTGATTAGTGCAAAATCTGCATTAGCTGCTGTAAAGGTTCTGATCTGCAGTAGGCGGATCCCAGAATTATAACTAGCCGGATCCCTCCCATAAGGGAATCGTGGGATCCGTGACTGCAGATGAGTTATACAGATCCCCTTACATAAAAATAAATCACTAGATCACCACACATAAGCCTAACATATGACCTTAGAGCCAGCTAAGTCTTGTCCTAACATGTGATAGCTTGACACTCACACATGGCTCACCTAGGACTTAGTTCATGATTTCTTTTGATTTATCAAACACATCAAAACTCACCATATTTCCGCTTCAATACTCACAAATTGTTTTTCATTTTTCAAAACACTTAGGTTGACATATTGAACAATTTTAGGAAATTGTTTCTAGTCATCTTTATCTCAAAATGGGTCAAAAATTAGTTTTTCAATTCTTTTGATTTTTAAGGATTTTTCAAATTCCATCTTAAGCTAAAATCTTATCTCTAGGATCATTTATTATGACTTGATGTTGTTGTAACAAGGAGTGGATCTCCTTGAGATTAGGTGTTGTGTTGTGTTGGGTAGTAGTTCCTCCATAGTAATGGAACTAGGTGCTTAGCCTAGTACCTAATAAAGGGTAGGCGACGTTGTGATAGGTGTGGTTCACCTTGGAGTGAAAGAACCCGGTGGTTAGCCTAGTACCGGAAAAAGAGTAGGCGACGTTGTGAAGGCTTCTCCGCCATAAGGAGATTGGTGTTGTGTAGTGTTTACGAACTCTCGAGTAGGTGACTCGGGGAGTGGAGTAGGGCAAGGAAGGTGTCCTTGTAGCCGAACCACTAAAAAAATTCGTGTCGTGGTTATGTGCTTCTTACTCTTTATCTTTCATTACACGTTTATATATATATCTATCAACATCCAACATAAACAACCAAATAGATTGACATAAGTTAATCTAAATGTTTTAAAACGAAGTTTAAATTGGTAAAAATATTCAACCCCTCCCCCCCCCCCCTTCTAGTTTTCCACATAAACCCTTAACCCGATGGTCACAGTGTTAATAAGTCTCAGTCACGCATTACGCATTTCAACTATTCTATATTATTTATCTCGGTAAACCTAGTGGCTATAGTTTACCTAATCTCTTGTGAATGGTCATCTATAAGAGATTAAATGCTAACTTACATGTTTTAGTTATATTTCATCTAACCCTAGGGTTTGGTCCACCTCTAGTCCTAATGGCGAAGCTAGTGACCAAATATTAAACTAATGATGATGAAGGAAATGTTCTTCGATGGTGGAATGGCCTTCAATTGTGTCTTCTACTCTGGAAATCACCACTAAGTCGTCTGGGAAATGAGATCGTGTAAGCCCTAGTTCATTTTAGGGCTTATATTTATAAGTTGTTGAGATCGACCCTAATACGTCATATCCCCCATATTCAATAAATAATGTGTCCTCCAAGTCTTTAAAATAATACCTGGTCAACATCTTACCAAGACCCAATACGGCTTATCCCCATAATTAGATATGTCGTATTCAATTGAATATGCATATGGTCAGGTATTCAACTTGGCTTTCATACGACATATCCCTTAAACCTCGATACGCCGTATTCTTCTGAATACAACTAAACTCTGATTTATTCTAAGTGTAGAATATGACATATCCCCGTAATCATGGATGCGCCGTATCCATCTTCTGATATAGCTTTTTCATCGTATTCTGTCCATTTCTTGCCACTTTTTGTGTCGTTTCTCTAATTGCTCCAAATTTACTAAAGATAAGAAATAATACTTATTAAGTAACAATTCTCAAGCATAAACATAATAAATGAGTAATATAAACGGGATAAATGTATACAAAATATGTACTTATTTGATCATATCAGTTACCCAAAATTTTGACTCCGGTCATATTCTAGTGTCCTTACCGAACGTGTGAAACAAAATGATCGACTATCCTCACCCAATATGTACCTTACGTAAATAGATAACGAGTTCGTTATTTTTTCTAATATATAGTGTTTTGACCCTGTTATATTTTATGATTATTTTAGAACACATTTTAAATTTATATTTTCTCGTCTATCTATGATCTACTTATGCACTAACGGGTAGAGAACCCGATCGTGTGTAGTGTAGTATTCGGTAAAGCCAAAGTCATCCCAAGAGCTAGTGGTCGGTTTGTAATTCAAGTTTTAATTGTCGCGAAATTTGTTTTTGTTTAATTAACTAATTTGCAAGAAATAAATAACGAAAATGATATGAGTTGGATTAATCAAGGGAGAAAGATGTACTAACCTAGTTACTACATTATTCACACAATGATCTCATTCCTAGTGCAATGTCTACTCTCATTTTGTATGGTGGTTCTAATATCATTAGATCCGATTTTCTGTCGAAACCTAACCTACAATTCCTATGATCTCAAATCCGTTTTTCGAGAAGTTAGGCATCTAATTCATAGTCATTAAACCCGCAACTATCTTAAGGACCTATCTAATGTTGACAATCCCACTTCTCGATATTTAAACTGCATTATATTGGTCCTAATAAGGGTTTACTCGCACTTCTTAAGTACCTAATCTAGTGTAGGCGGTAATCGGTTCAATTCCTACAATCAAAATAGATGTCATCCTATTTCGAGTAACCTACTAGTCTAATGTTCAATTATGTTCACCTACTAACTAGCCAGCAGGCTCTACACTAGCCTTAGTACTACCAAAACGTAGGAATCATTCAATAGGCATATAAGATAACCATACAAAACGATAAATATACAAGGAACAAAGATCAAAACATAAATAATTTCATAACTAGGCTAACACATAAAGTGTTTAGCCTCTCATGTTGTAAAATACAGCAAACATAATGAAAGTAATCATAAAATAACTAAACATTGAGTTCGATACAAATACTTGATGAATGGCTAAATTTATGAAGGAATCAAATGAATTATCTCTTGGAAAGTGATTTGAAAATGCTGGAAACTGCCTTAGACCGGAACCCTAATCGTCCTTGATGTGTTGTGTGAAGTGGAGATGATAAAAATTAAGACTTAGGGCTTGTTTATATAGGCTAGACATAACTACGGCGTAACCATAAGTAATGGGCTACGCCGTAATCTCCTTCATGTACGTTGATTTTCCAGTTGTAGAATATTTACGGTGTAACCATGAAGAATGGATTACGCCGTATTCGTCTCATTAACTTTTGGCTCATTAGTTGCGTCGTAACCTTGTTGATGTGGTTACAGTGCAACTCTTATGTCAGCAACATTCCAAGTCTTCAATGAATCTTTACGGCGCAACTTAAACGAATTGATTACGCTGTAACTATGTGGCGAGTTGACTTGGTCTTGATTAATAAATATGAAAACTACGGCGTAAGTTGGCCGATCCAACTACGCCGTAGGTTATCTCAGTGCCAACAAGTTGTGTGAATTTCTTCGTGTTTCCTTTCCAATTCCTTATCTTTTCGTCCCTTTGCTCAAATATCACCTAAAACGAAATATGAATAATTTAGAGTACATATCCATGTGAAAATAATAATTATGAGAATTTACAATGGAAAGTGATACTAAAATATTTAGGTTATTTTATGTTATTAATATTTTTGCCAAATGTATTGGTAATAAGAAATATAGCTTGATATAAGAAATTACAAATTATCTAAAACCGTGGGACAAAAAGTGAGGACTAAACATGAAATTCGGCTAAACTACATAGACTAATGGTATAATTTACTTAAATAGTTAGGGCTGTAAACGAACAGGACGAACACGAACGACGCCTTGTTCATATTTGTTCGTTTAATTTGAACCGGATAAATAAACATACACGAATGCTTAAATAGACGAATTTTATTGTTCATGTTTGTTTATTAAGAAAAAGAGCTGTTCATGTTCGTTCATTAAGACACTAAACGAACCCTAAAAGAACATAAGCGATCGAACATAAATGAACGTAAAAAAACAAACTTAAGCTTTATTAAATTATGCATAATATTTTCTTTTGTAAGTGTTGTTTTGTTTAAACAAACAAACTTTAAAATTATACAATTAAAAGATATGATATACGAACATATACAAATAACTGAACATAAACGAATGTTGATAAATGCATCATCAGAAGTTCACGAACATAAATGAACGACACGAATTTTGTTCGCGTTCGTTCATTTAACTAAATAAACGTAGAATATTTTTCATGTCATTTAATAAGTAAACGAATATAAATGATTTTTTTATCGAACGGTTCATAAAATATTCACTAAACGTTCGATTTGTTTACGGCCCTACAAATCTATACTACTATATAAAACATTTGAGACTTTCTAAATAAAGAAGTTTTAAAAAAAATAAGACCAAAAACATTTCTTTAATAAGAAAGAATTGTATATGTACATATAAATTACATTAAACATCAAAATTAAATGTCCTTCATTTCATAGACTTTAATGATCCATTGTTTTCTAATGGCCTATTTAATATATATAGTCCATTATTTTGTAACATCCATTCAATATAAATTCTTGTAACATGTCATTTAAGACATTTAAACCATACTTCTAACAGCCCATTATACATTATAATTAAGACACGGGATATAAAACCCCCAAAACAAATAAACACACAAAGACTATTTCATTCAGTTCATCTCTCTCTCTCTCTCTCTCTCTCTCTCTCTCTCTTAAAACTTAAAATACACACACTTTTTTCTATGCATCTTCATGCACGTTCATTAATCTCTTCATAATAAAAATCAACAAAGTAAAAAAAGCATCAAGAGTTATATTTTCTTCAGGAGAAATTCGACAATATCATGAACAAGTAAAAGCAACTGAGGTCATGCTAGAGTGTCCATCTTTTTTCATGGTCAACTCAAGATCATTAAACATTATCCGCGGATGAAGACTTAGAGCCTAGGAATATTTATATCATGTTTTCGATTAGAAGGGTGAACTCTATGGAGGATAATAACACCGGAAAAAGGATTTCTGGGAGAATTACACCCGGTATAGCGACAAGTGGCGATGCTAAGGAGGCGGTGGAGGCGGCCGAGGGGTCGAGAGTACTGGTTGATGCACCGTAATTTAGTTATAGAATGGTTGTTTGTAGGTCAAGAAAGCCATTTTTTGATACTATTATAGAAGACCCTATTGGTGCAAGATGAGTTTTTTAAAACACTGGTAGAATAAAAATTTAGAAATAGTCATATAGTAGTATTTATTTTTTTAGTGTTTTAGAATATGAAAAATATATATGAAAACAAAAGAGTTGAATTTTGGGTATTCGAATTGAAGAGTTGTGAAAGATAAATATGTTGTTATTATTTATATTCATGCATATTGTATATACAACGCGAGAAAAAGAAAATAGTACTGTAACAATTGTGGATTTTCTTTTCTTTACTTTATCTTAACGAGATTAAAGTTTGTGTGGACTTTTCGGTAAAACCGACCCAAACCGAACCGTGCACACCTCTACATATAGTCAATATCACGAAAAATATATAATCTAAATATATTGTTCGCCAAAAAATTTAGTTATAGGGTACCCGCCGCCGCAATGCGCGGGTACCCTTCTAGTAGTTACTTATAAGCTAATGAAAAGAACAATGATATCTTAATATGTATGCCTGTCTAGCATTATTTTATACTAGACGAGTACCCGTGCACATCAACGGAATTTTATAGCGGCATAAGTTTCCAACAGTGTAAATTATCTATACTACATATAATAGAAAAACAGTCAAAGGTGAATTGTTGAATTGTTGAAAAGTTGAAATTGGTCAATGGAGAGAGAAATGCATAATGTAATTAATACTCTTATTAAAACACCCAATTACTTAAAAGTACAATAATTTATTCACATTGTACAACCAATTAAAAGCACATCTATTAAACTAAAAACAGCCAATTAAAACACCATTTACTAAAAAGTACAATAAAATTTTCGTAACGTACAATTTAAAGAAGCTATAACATAATCCAAAATATAAAATAATTAAACACATTAATTAATGTTATTTTTAAAACACTATAAATGAAAAGTGCATGTTTTTATACACATTATACAAATTAATAAAACACACAAAACTTCATACAAGCTAACAAGTTGATGGTACATATAGTTTTGAAAATCGGACAGGATAGGACCGGAACAACGTGTTCAACCGGGAACCGGTGTCGCCACCGGTTTGGCTAACCAATTAAAGCCATCCAAAAATGAACCAGAGAGGACCGTTGAAATCGATACAAACTGGTGAATCAGATCTCATTGAGATCTATTTCTCCGTTAATCGTCACAGGGTACCCGCCGCTGAAACGCGCGGGTACCCTGCTATTACTATATATAAAGGAAAAACCAAAAAGTAAAAAGTAAAAAGATGAAACTAAAAGCAGAAATGTTGAAGACATATATTTCAAAAGGAAACTATTAATACACATCGAAAACCGAGTTGACCCGGGACGCTTCAAACCCGGCGGGTTGACCCGGTTTAATTTGACCTGTTTTTACCCAACCTGTTGGGTTGACTCGGTTTAAATCGACCTGTTTTTTAATCAGAATGGTTCAACCAGTTGAACCACCCGGGTCGAACTTGGTTTCATATTTGACAAAATTATATACGAAATGATGAAGTAGTTTTGAAACCCGTGACAAATTTGAAAAAATGAGAGACAAAGTAATTGTTGTTTATTTTGCTTTGACACATGTACTTTGTCATTTGTATAGTGTTATTTTAAAAATGTTGGTCTTGCACCATTTAAGGGACAAACATATATGAATCGTCTTTTAAAAGTTAATATATATTGTATAGCCCTTTGTCCAGTATATAAATAATGTTATGTAAGTTAATTGAAATCACAAAAATTAAATAGTATTGTTATCTTTAGCGATAATTATTTGTACCCCAAATAAATAGCTTTGAACAATGCTTAAATATCTATGCAAATTAATAGTACAAGATAATCTTATTATGGTGAATTTGTAAGGTTACAAGTTTAAAAGCCACACGCCAAATGATAAACGCTACACTACCGACAAAACAAGAAAAAGTGGCCACACTCGTTGGCTATACTTCTAAACTACAATATAATATTGTCAACTACATAATACCGTTGCTTTTTGTAATGCTTGAATCTATTATTACAAAAATCTTAATAACTTAAAACAATCCTATTAGAAAATATACTCTCACACTATTCGACTCCACATAATGTTTTTGAAAACTGTATATTTGTGCTGTTATACAACCACGCATTTAGATTATAGTTATTCGAAAATGATTCTCTAACGCTATAAATACAGTTTGTTGAATGAAACTTATAGGTCGTCGGAATTTTGCAAAATACTAGACACCGCTGCCGCTAAGCGCGAGTACTCGTCTAGTATGATTGAATATTTTCCGAGATAATAATGATCGAATAATTTCCGCTAATAGATACATAATTATGTTTCCAGCCATATATTAGCTTGTTTAAGAATTTACATATTATCTAAAATATTATCTAAAACCATTGGACTAAAAGTACAATTTGGACATTTAAAAAGGGCTTAATAGCTGCAACTGCAGCTAAAGTGCTAAACTATCTGCAGCAAAGACAGAAATACATTCTAAATGTTCACATTTTTACCCTTCAAGTTTTTCAACCTTACATAAACTATCTTTTATTTAACTAGCATCATTTCGCCATTTAAAATTGACTTTGGAGTCAGTCAACCCAGTTGCCTTTACTCTTTGTTGAGCTAAATGTTCACATTTTGATTGAATTCATTCATACCAACACGTCACTCTCAAAGACTTTCATCGATTGGTAAATCTTCTTCTTATACTCTAATTATTTTCAATAGTGTCTCATTTTATGGCATTACAATAATTTTTATCGATCCAATGGGATAGATGACTTAACCCAAAACTTATTATATCAACTTAACCTAAAGCATATTAGATGTAATTGATAACTTAACCCAATACTTTATGCCACTCATTTTACTTTTTATTAATTGTTTCATTTTGAATTTGTTTCTTTCTTATTATAACTTGTTGTTTTATGTTTGTATACCAACTATAATTAATTTTTAAATATGTTGTGTGGTTATTCTTATTCTAAAGCATTAAAAGTGATTTACAATTTGATCCAGTGGGCTGAATGCTGAATTGTTCTCTGTGTTCGGGTAATTATTTTAGGCATAGGATGAAAAATTGAATAACTTTGTCCAATTTTTCACATAGCATGAATAATACGCAATCACACATTTTGGACGCGTTCAGTCGAAGAAACATTTTGAAATTTAGAAAACGCTTCTAGACATTAGATATTATTGTAGTCCAATAGCTTATTTTATTTTTTCTTTTGTGTAGTTATTCAATTCCGAAATTTCTAACAAATTTTTGGACATTATATAAAATAGGGCAAATCGCATAAAAAGGTACTCATTTTATGTCCAATTTCAATTAAAGGTACTATTTTTTTTTTTCTCAATTTAAGGTACCCGACTTTTTTTTTGGGCCGATTTAGGTTTTTTTCTAACTTCCGTTAACTATTTCGTTAGTAAATTACATGTTTGGTCCTTGAGTTTGTATAGGCATTACATGTTTGGTCCGTCAGTCCGTTTTTGCACATTTTCAAAAAATATTTTTCAAAAATAAATATTTTTTCAAAAAAAAAATTTCGAAATATTTTTTTTTCCAAATTTTTTTCAAAAACAATTTTTCGAAATATTTTTTTTCCAAATTTTTTTCAAAAAAACTTTTTCGAAATATTTCAAAAAAAAATTCAAAATATTTTCTTCCGTTTTTGCACGAAAAAAAATTTGGAAAAAAAATATTTCGAAAAAGTTTTTTTGAAAAAAATTTGGAAAAAAAATATTTCGATTTTTTTTTTTGATTAAAAATATTTCGAAAAAGTTTTTTTGAAAAAAATTTGGAAAAAAAATATTTCGAAAAAGTTTTGTTGAAAAATATTTGGAAAAAAAATATTTCGAAAAAGTTTTTTTGAAAAAAATTTGGAAAAAAAATATTTCGAAATTTTTTTTTTGATTAAAAATATTTCGAAAAAGTTTTTTTGAAAAAAATTTGGAAAAAAAATATTTCGAAAAAGTTTTGTTGAAAAAAATTTGGAAAAAAAATATTTCGAAAAATTGTTTTTGAAAAAAAATATTTCGAAAAAAATTTTTTGAAAAAATTTTTATTTCGAATTTTTTTTTTTTGAAAATGTGCAAAATAGGACTGAAGGACCAAACATATAATGCCTATACAAACTCAATGACCAAACATGTAATTTACTAACGAAATAGTTAACGGAAGTTAGAAAAAAACCTAAATCGGCCCAAAAAAAAAGTCGGGTACCTTAAATTGAGAAAAAAAAAAAGAATAGTACCTTTAATTGAAATTGGACATAAGATGAGTACCTTTTTATGCGATTGCCCTATAAAATAATCATAAGACGAAATTGCAAAATCGCATATTTAGTTTTTGATTTCTTCGGGGGATAAAACGTCAAAAAAACAGAATCACATTTTTAGTGAAACGAATTGTTGACGAAATGCCATTTGTAGTTCAACTTGATTTTCATAACTGCAATATCACTATCTTTGTTATTCATAATGCCTACTCTTTCTGAATTTCTTTACTTGTGAACGCAGCTCGATCTCAGCATTGATAATGGCTACTACATCCATTCCTCATCGGTGGAAATATGATGTCTTTGTTAGTTTTAGAGGTGAAGATATCCGCAAAAACTTCATGGACAATCTGTTCAACGATTTCAAGCAAAAAGGAATTCATGCTTATAGAGATGATAGAGAATTGCCCAAAGGAGAAGAGACGTCTCCTCATATCTACAAAGCCATTGAAGAATCGAGGTTTTTGATTGTTATCTTCTCCAAGAATTACGCTTCTTCATCATGGTGTATGAGGGAACTTGTCAAAATACTTGAGTGCAAGAAGATTGAGAATCCAAAATATGAGGTTCGGATTATCTTTTATGATGCCAAGCCTTATATGGTGAGGAAACCAGAAAGGGAGTATGCAAAAGCGCTCATTAACCCCGAAGTTTCAAATAAAACAGAGGTGGATAAATGGAGAGAAGCTTTATTATCCTTGGCAGCTGATCTGTCTGGATGGGATCTCCAGGACAAGGACATGACAAATAGGTAAATTTCTTGTTTTTGTGTAATTATCTTGTAGCTCTACTAAAGCTTAACACTATGTAGTTTCTCTTACTTATTGTGTCTTTGTGATACAGTTTTGAGTCCAAGTTCATCGATTCCGTTTCCAGAGAAATTCTCAAAACATTATGTGACAGACCCTTATATGTTGGTGGGAACCTTGTTGGCATAGATTTCCATTTCGACAAATTAGACTTGTCACGCTTTGTTGGTTCAGATAAGGTTAACATGATTGGAATATGTGGTATAAGCGGCATAGGAAAGACGACCCTTGCCAAAGCTATATATAACTTGATGTATGTCCACTTTGAAGGAAGTTGCTTTTGTGAAGATGTCAAAGAAGTCACAAAACGACAAGGCCTGATTCAAGTCCAACTACATATGATTGGAAAGATCATGAAAATAGAAGATTTGAAGATATCAAGTGTTGGTGAAGGAATTATGGTAATAAAGAAGATGATGTCATTAAAGCCGATCCTGCTTGTTTTTGATGATGTGGATGATCATGAGCAGTTAGAAGCACTAGCAGGTTCACCTGATTGGTTTTTCCCAGGAAGTTTGATTATATTCACAGGTAAAGATAACCAGTTGCTAAGATCTCATAAAGTGGATGAAATCTATCACATGGAATTTTTAGATAAGGATCAATCTCTTCAGCTCTTCAGTTTCTATGCCTTTGAGGAAAAACATCCTTCTACAGGCTTCCAAGAACTTGCTGACAAAGTTGTAAAATATGTGCAAGGTCACCCTCTAGCTCTCATAGTGTTAGGTCGTTTCTTATATGGCAAAACTGTGATTCAGTGGGTTAGTGAGCTGCATAGGCTCGAATTACATCCCAATGAAGAGATAAAACGAGTGCTTCGTTTAAGTTATGATATGCTAAACAAGCATCAGCAAAATATCTTACTTGATATCGCATGTTTATTCATTGGAGAAAACAGTGAATTTGTAGCAAGCATACTAGATGGCTGCAACTTTTCTGCAGATACAAACATGCAAGTTCTAGTTGATAAGTCATTGATTACCATCGATAGTGACATGTCAATTCAAATGCATAACTTGATTCAAGAAATGGCAAGGGAAATCATTCATGAAGAATCTATCATGACCGGGAAACAGAGGAGATTGTGGAATTCATCTGAAGTTTACAATGTATTGAGTGAAAAAAAGGTAAGTAGTAATATATGATTCTTTTTTCTCTACATTAACGCATTAAAGTATCAGCAATATATCTTAATGAAGCTACATGTTCTTGCTTTTCCAGGTGCCAATAACTGAAGCAGTTGAAGTTCTAGTCCTTTTGTTACAGAAATCTAGACAAAAGGTTCACATAGACGCTAAAGCTTTTGCACATATGAAAAAATTGCGGATACTAAAAATTTATGCTAAGGAAAAATTTCGTCAGATACTGGAATTTAAGTACTTACCTTCAGATTTTTTGTCGAATGAGCTAAGCTTGTTTTGCTGGCATGGATACCCTTTCAAGTACCTACCTTCAGATTTCTATCCAGAAAACATTGTTGCCATTGACCTGTCTTACAGCAACATAAAACATTTTTGGACGACACCAAAGGTATTTTCTTGTTCATACATTTTTTCTGCTCGACACTTTATGAGTCGATAACTCATCTTCTTTCCACATGTCAGTGTTTTACAAGGTTGAAAGTAATGAAGCTAAGGTACTGTTGTAGCCTAATAACCACCCCTGACTTCTCAGAGATTACAAATCTCGAAGAGCTAATTCTTGAAGGTTGTGTGAATTTGGTTAGCGTTCATCCCTCAATTGGAATGCTCAAGAGGCTTGTTTTGTTAAATCTAAGAGACTGCAAGCAACTTCACAGTTTTCCAATTACAGCTGAAATGGATGCTCTTCAAGTTTTGAATCTAACGGGGTGCCTAAAAGTCAACCAACTCCCTGAAGCATTGGGTCAGATCCAAAGCTTAACGGAGCTTCATGTTCACAGAACTGCCATTACAGAACTTCCTTCTTTTGTATCCTCTCTAATAAACCTTGAATCATTGTCGTTCGGTGGCCAAGGGAGGATTCAACCTAGATGGTGGACTGAAATCACTCGTCCTTTTGGTTTACTAAGTAAACGACAACATCCCCAAAGATCAGTTTCATTGGCAGGTTTACCTAGGTTAAAGTCTCTGAATTTAAGCTACTCCAATTTAGAACAAGTGCCTGAGAGCATTGGAGGCTTATTATCTCTAAAGGAACTAAACTTGGAAGGGAACAAGTTTACTAGCTTGCCTGGAAGTTTGAGTCAACTTTCTCATCTTTCTTTTCTTAAGCTTGATGGTTGCAAGAAGCTGGAAGTGTTGCCCGAACTTCCACCTAGCCTACTTGGAAGTTTGAGTCAACTTTCTCATCTTCAACAACTTGGATTGAACTCTGGTATACTCAAACTTCTTCTATAACGTATGCTTGTATATCTACCATTGATGGATCAATTTGTGAGCATACATGTATTTTTTGGTAGATTTAGTATGTTAATATGAAATTTACACAAGATGGTGATTAGGTTTGTTGTAGGACTAATTAACAAACATGCCCTGTATTAAAGGTACCCACTCAATCTAATGGTTGTGGATTCATGTCCCAACTAGAACAACCAAAGAAACATTCTTCCTGCATCTATGTCTATCAGTTACACATACCAAACCTTCTTTATGAGTCATTCTCTTTATCCTCAGTTTCCCTCTGTGTAGAATAGGTACTTTAATTGATACTATTGCAAAGAAGTATTCTGTATCTGGCTGAGATGGGACGGCTAAGAAAAGAAAGGTGGGTGAATTTTTTTTCTCTTAGAACTCAATATGAAGAAAAGTAAAAGAATGATGAAGTATTTGAAACTCTCTAGGGGCTTGCTGAAGTAGTACTATATCGTCTGATTTACCTCAAGTACTATTGGCACCATATGAAAATGTATTTAAGCATCTTTGTATGCATATGCGCATGTATGAATATGTCTGCATGAATGTATCAATCTATTTAATATTCTTACGGCAACCCTTTGCTGATCATTAGTATACTTCTTATAATTATTTATTTATTTATTTATTTTTCCTGAAGTCGTTAGTTATTACTTTTTCAGAGGAAGGGTACTTCAGAAAGGCTGTCAAATTTTTGTCATCAAAATCCCTCAAGCATAAAGATCATGGTAACATCTCAGATATCAAGGCTATATCTGAAGCATCAAAGGAGAAGAATCTGAAGCACAATATCACGATCTCTAGTGACGAGTTGAATCCACCTAGTGACCCAAATCGTGAATTCATTGATCAAGAGGTATTATCTACAAGCCGAACGGAGTCCTCTCTTGACTTGATACATTTTAACTATCTACAGCAAGCTTATATACTGACGAGGAGGAAGGACTTTTTACACCTCATGTGGTTTTACCCAGTGAAAAAAGAAGCTGAAGTTAGTTTTGGGTCCCTTCTAGATAAATTTTCCTCATTAAACAAGTACATAAGAATGTCGTTGGACTCTTCAACGGACACAAGTTTCCCCATGGAGATTCAAATACTTCTTCAAGACATTAAAGAATATGTAGATGATGCTGCTTTTGATATGGTGGCATATTTACCTGAAGACTTGGTGCAGAATTGGTTCGGAAGAACTGTCGAATTCCAGAATCTAGCTACAGGAGCCAACTTCGGAAGTTTTTGGTCAGATATACCAGAGATCCATGCGAGCTCAATTGGTTCAGCCATATATCGAGCTTTAAGATGTATCAAGGATTTGAATATCAAGATGCTTGGGATTTGGGGAAATGGTGTTGAGGAAGTAACCGCAACCTTGAGAGATCTGCCAGAGTTAAAAAGTGCATTCGATATGGTCTTGTTTGTGCGTATTAAACATCATGCCGGCATAGAATATCTTATGAATGACATCGAACAAGAGATTGATCTGTGGAAGAAAAGAAGTTCGGAAACTCTTAATGAAATAGATGTTCTGGATCAGTTGCTGAACTGCTTGCTGTTCGTAGATTGCAGTGATGGTTTCTTTGATTTGCATGAACACCAGTTTCGTTTATCCAAATGGTTTCAAAATGTGCAGATAGTGATGACAAGTGGATCACAACTTGCTTTTTGGCAAGTAGAAATGGAAATCAGAATTCAGGATCATCGTCTTCCATGGAACATATTCTTTAAGAATGTTGACATAGCAACAATGGGGGAGGACTCTGGCATTAAACAATTGGCAGTACGCATGGTTGAAAAGTGTGATGGACATTTACTTGCCATCATTTTACTTGCAAGGGCCCTAAGAGGTGTGGTTGAGATTGGTGTCTGGGAACTCGCCTTACAGGAGTTAATCTCATCATCACAATCTGGTGTCATAACTGATGCCATGGTGAGGGTATTAAGATTCATTTGGCCTCGAATGGAAACGGTATCTCAAAAATGCATTATACAATTTGCATTGCAGTACACAGGAGCAGAGTTTGAAATATCTTCGTTGCTCAATTGTTGGACTATAAGTGGTGTCGTAAAAAGTGAAACCGAGGCGGAATATGCCTTTGAAGACCTTGAACGTCTTTTCCTAATAGAACGAGTGGCAGAAAAGTTTGTCAGAATGAGAGATGAGACTCGAGTTGCTTTACTCGGTCACTTTATACCTCGTACGCATGGACTTTATCTTAAGCAAGATGGTTCAAAATCAAACACACTGCCAAGCATTGAAGAGTGGGATGTCAGGGAGATCCATTTAACGAATAACATTCTTTCTGAGCTTCCAGATAATCCTAAATGCCCAATTCTAGTAGATTTGTTCTTGCACTCGAATCAAGATCTGATGGATGTTCCCATAACATTCTTTCATAACATGCCTAGCCTCCAAGTTCTAGATTTGTCCAGCACGAGCTTAAAATCCTTACCATCCTCTATTTCAAGGTTGACTACTCTTCGAAAATTATTCATAAGAAATTGCGATCTTATGATGGAGTTGCCACCTGAAATTGGATCCCTTAAGAATCTTAAGGTCTTTGATTCTGAAGGAACACAGCTTATATGCTTACCCGAGCAAGTTGGATCACTAACCAAGTTGGAATGCTTGAAGTTTTCGTTGTACAACTTTCCAGACAAATACAAACAAAGCAATCAAAATGTGCAAATAATTCCTGTAGCGGAATTATCAAAACTCGTACATTTAAAGGAACTAAGCATTTGTGTGGATTTGTATGGTGAATGGTGGGAAAATGAGGTGAAACTTATCATCAACATTTTACCCAAACTTCGGAACTTGAAATCGTTGAGACTTCATTTCCCGACCACTGAATTATTTTGCATGTTCATTGATCAAAAATCATGGGAAGGATTGCCTATTTACCAACATTTATCAAATTTCCAGTTCATTGTTGGTCACCTACAACAGCGTCTCATATCCCGCCTCCCATTCGACCTTGATAAGATGTTTGTAAAACTGCCCAAGAGTCTCAAGTTTACAAGTACGGAAGGGGAAATAGAAGTGATTTCTAGTGCAATGAAACACGCAAATGCTCTTTTCTTGGACCGTCACTGGACTATCCAGTCCTTATCCACATTTGGTTTTTCAGTGATGAAAAATCTGAAGTTTTGCTTGTTGGTGGAATGCAGTGAGATGCTGGAGATTGTTAATGGGAGCTATTTAGATGGTTTTTCTCAAAGACCAGTCCTTGGATCATTAGAATATATATCAATTCATCGCATGAAGAGTCTCAGTTGCATCTGGAATGGGCCAATTCATTATGGGTGTTTATCTAATCTAAAAACCCTGGTAATACATGCATGCCCGGAGTTGCAGACCATTTTTACACAAGGGTTGCTTGATAATCTCACACGCATAGAATATCTTGCCGTTGAAGACTGTCCAAAAATCAGTAGTCTCGTAAGTTTGGAATCCAACTACTCCATATTAACTCAATTTCTCCCAAGCTTGAAGAAGATCTCACTTTTACACCTTCCTGAATTATTCACCATCTCTAATGGTACAAGTATTGCTCCAAGATTAGAATGTTTGTTCGTTTATGATTGCCCAATCCTTGAGAAACTCTCCAGCATGGAAGTTTCTGATAGCGTCAAGGAAATTAAAGGAGAAAACGAATGGTGGGATGGGTTAAAATGGTGTGAACCGGAGTGGACTGGTGGTCAGCCTGAGTATCTGGCTAGAGTGTTCATTCCACTTGGAACAGATGATGATATCATGGATGAACTAGCCGATGCTGTAAACTTTCTCCCACATGTAAGTGATTAGCCATCTTCGATATAGCTAACTAATGTTTCTTATTTTCATGTATAATCATTTGATTTCACGAAGTAGTGCCATTCTTTATTGTCGGAAGTGCGAAAGCATATTATGCGTATTTTGATTATTTGTTCTCATGAAATAGCTCCACTCTTTATTTTATGAATCGTCAATAAATACGTGCTTATTCTAATGTGGGAAAATGTCATAAAAGCCACACATATTTTGCATTAAGTGTCAATTTAACCAACAAACAGCTGAAACTATGACCTTCATTTTTTTGAACAAAAACCTTGAAAGTCAAAGTCAAAGTTTGAAAATCGACTTTTTCGTCGCTAAAAGTGATTGTTAGAGTCAAAGGTTGGAAATTGCTTATAGCGTCGTTTAGCGGACCTTTAGCCATGACTTTGTTCGTGGCTAAAAGCCCGGATTCTTGTAGAGGGGTGTGATTAACTTGAGTCAAGGTAATTATCGCTTTCGTGCTTAATTGTTTCAATTTCTGTATGCTTAAAGCGACCAAAACGAACATGATCTACATTTTACAAATACAATACTACTGTCCCCCATGAGAAAGTGCGAAACCAAACCACAAGATTCATTTATTGGGTCAAGACTTACTATTAGGGGTGAACATGGGTTGGATTTTGCAAGAAAACCATGCGAAACCAAAGCAAAAGATTCATTTATTCGGTTTTAAAACTTATTCGATGTCAGATTAAGTTTTGTGGAAGAAGACGATAACTAAGGTCTTCACTTTTAAGGATGGAAATTTCCACGATTTTGATGTCTTTTGTGGCAGAAAACCTAGTTGTTAGAGAGCATGCCAAATTCAAAAATTACAGATATTCAACTCTTCAAAATCCATTAAAAGAAATGTTGGGTTGGTTAGATGACATCATTTTTATCATTTTTATGTGATAAGCAATGCTTTGAAACCCGGGTCGACCCGGCCGGGTTAACCGGTTGGACCGGTTCCGGGTAAAAAAAACTCGGGTTTTTAAAACCGGGTTAACCGGTTAGACTCGCCGGGTTTTGAGTGACCCGGGTCAACCCGATTCTCGATCCGGCGGTTGAACCGGTTGACCCGGTTATTTTTATTTTGATTTTTTTAATGAAAAACCGGGTTGACCCGGCAGTCGAACCGGTTGACCCGGTGACTCGACCGGGTCGATTATAAACCCGGTTTTCAAAACATTGGTGATAAGTGTAACACCCTAAAATCGGTTTTTATGTATTTAATTACTAAAAGGCCATTGGATAGGTTTGGCCATGACTTTTAAGTGATAGAAGACTAAATATGATTGGTTAGTCAAACATGATAATCAAACTATAAGTTAATGTATTATGTAAATGGTTTTAGAAAAGTATCACGTGTTTCAACTTTGAAGAGAAGAGACTTGAAGGACCTAATGTGTCAAATGGCCAAAGTAGTAACTAACTTATGCTAGAATAATTTCGAGGTTCTATACATTTCCATATTCTTCTTGGTCAAAAGTTCAATGTAGATCTCAAATTATCATATATCCAATGAACTAATCATAGCCATTTATTTTTCTAATCAAAACAAAAAAAATAAACTTTTATCTTTTTTTTTAAATTAAATATCTCGTAAACCGTTAATCGTTACGAGAAAAAAATCATACCATCGCGACGAAAATTAAATTATCTTTCTATAGATATGCACTTATATATACTTTTAACAATTTTTTTTTCAAAATTTCAACCCAGAAAAATCATATGTGATTTGTGAAAATCACATGTGATTCGACTTTTATAAATCACATGATTTTTGCAAATCATATGTGATTTGTAAAAATCATATATGATTTGAAAAATCATATGTGATTTGTAAAAATCGAATCACATGTGATTTTTGAAAATCATATGTGATTTTTTTGGGCGAAATTTTTGAAAAAATGTTTGTCAAAAATATAGAGAAGTGCATATCTTTAGGAAGATAATTTAATTCTCGTCGCGATAGTGTATTTTTTATAGTTTGAAGATTTGTCGTTTGCAAGATATGTTGTTTTAAAAAAAAGGTGAAAAATGATTTTTTTTTTTTTTTTTTTTTTTTTTTTTTTTTTTTTTTGATTAAAAAAAATGGATGGCTAATATTGATTTTTTGGATTTATGGTAAATATGAGATTTATATTGATCTCAACTCATTGTCCTAGTGTGTTGTGGTTGTGTCGAACCAAGTGAGAGAAGGAGGGAAGCTTGAGCTAGTGATGATTTTGTAATGGTTTCCAATTCTAGAATAGAAACCCTAACAATTATTCCTTCAAGTAAGTAATCTTATATTGGGTTAAATTAATGATTCATGAGTTAGGGTTTATCTATCCAGTTTGGGGTTTTTGGTAAAAGGGTGTTTTAAAGTAAAGTAATAAATTTATAATAATTATGGGTTAAGTTGTATTGAATATAGTTGGTAAATTTTGGGGTTTTTTATCATATGATCAAGATATGATCATATGATTATTAAAGTTGATACGGGGTAAGCTAGTGGGTTGTATAAACTCTTGTCATAGTGTTTCAATTATGTATATGAAGCGTGTAGGTACCCATTATCGATTAACTAAATACAATATTAGGTGACTTGATGGTGGTGTCGTGAGGTAGAGATGAGAGAAAGAAAGAAAAAAAGAACTTGGTATTTTACTCTAAAACACACACATTGCACATACAATCTCACCTACAAGCATACACACAAATGAACCATTTGTGTGCTACTTATACTTCCATACACTTGTTTACTAGGCTAACTAGGCCTTGTGTTGGGCTCGGGTTTCATAAGTGTATTATACTTGATTTACATTTGTTTACTAGGCTAACTAAACATGACCACTAACATATTAGATTTACCAAGTCTCCGAGCCCATTAACTAATCTATTACAAATACTATAACAACGTTACAAAATTCCTAACCGTAAAATGACCATCAATTTTATTAAACAATCTTCCCCTAAGGGATGTCATTCTTCAAACGATTTGACATGATTAGGTTTTCTTTCGCTTGATCTTTGAACCTTGATTGTTGTAATAGAGTAATCTTGATTCTTTGTTCATTCATGTTTTGTGATCTTGTGGTATAAATCTTTCGTCTTTTCTCGCCTTTGAACAATATCTTTAACTTGTCTTTGTTGCGTCCTCTCCAACATACTCATACGTCTTGTAAGACTTCGATCTTCATACTTAAGATTTCCTCACTTGACACTTGAACTTGTTCTTTGATTAGATCTTGACTTTGACGCAACACTTTGTCTTTATCTTGATTTATAATTATCTTGAATGTTCTTGGTTTGAGCTTAGTTGAGGGTGAAATACGTAAGTATGAGTATGTGGAGCTGAAGATGTTGATGTACATGGTGGTGCATCACAAGTGGCTTACATCATTCGTACTTGCACAACTAAGGTAGATAATAATAACGTTAGGCCAAATCGATCATTGTAGGGCTTTTTTAGATAATCGATCAACTACAATTGTTCAACTGATGAATGTCTTGATTCCATTCACCTTGGTCGGACAAATCAGTTGTCCGAATCCCGTTAAGGATAGTTATCAATAAAGTGGATAAATCTAAGTAAAAACCTACATCATCACGAATTGATTCGTGAAAGGAATCTCCTTTTCAGATTTTCTAGCGCTTACGTGTTTGGATAGCAACTTAATATGAGCTTCCCCTCGAATACCTTTTGTTATCTCAATGGGCTAGCAATACGTATGGTGCAGACCTTTGCACAAAAAGTGCTGAAATAACGAAAGGTATTTGAGGGGGACCTCATAAGGGTCGACTTTGTTGAAGTTTATCTATTACAGATGTTTAATGAAATCGGTAAGTAATTGAAACCAAAATCATTGAACCACGCAGATAAAAAACAATATTTCCCACAAAGTTCTGTTATGCGTGTCGCCATATTCAATCCGACAAAAGGCCCCGGTCATTGGTAGAATGCGTTCCACTAAAGAAAGATGTGAAATTGAAGAGAATGTTGTGACAAGTAATTTAGTGCAAATTGTATTTCGCACCATCCTCTTTTCTTCCCCATCTTTCTTCGGTGAATTGCAATCTATTATTAATCAGGGCCTTTTATGAAACTGGAACTGAAAATATGCAAAAGCATGCAGTTCGTGTGATAAAAAACTGCAAGGCAGCTGAAATTTTGATCTTACTTTCTGAATACAGAACATTTAAACCTTCTTTACCCGAATATTTAAATTAACACTTTTGTAATTGCCATCAAAAATACATCAAAAGGTCAATAGATATCTCAAGATTTTTCTTACTTCGTATCGCTTTTGCAATCAGTTTTCTAACAACTTTCAGTTAATATATGCATGGATAGTTCAAAAAATGTGTCTAAAAAAGGGAATGCAATACTTCTGATGGTGGTGTAGAACTTGAACACCCTTCTAAATATATACATAATAGTGTAAAACAAATTTGTGATCTGGGGTATCATTCTGATTACCATAATCTCAATTTTGTTTCCATGCAAAGAATTTTGTAAAATTTTATATAAATAGTTTGTGATGTCTTAGAGAACATAGTGGTTTTAAATTATCTTCCTCTTATGTGATTTGGTGATTGTTTAATGTTCATTGGTAGGTAGAAAATTGCAAGTCTATCACGTTAGTATTTACTAAGATATTATTTACTATGGAATCATTAGTAACTTGACATAGAATATAAGTATACATACATGGATGCAAGATAATGTCATTTTAATCCAACTGTAAATGTCGACAAATGCCAGTGCGACCGCTACTTGGCAGGGCACGTTATTACATTTGTAGACATTCGCTTCAAGATTGGACTTGCGACGTCTATTGTCGTTAATATTTCCATATGTTACTATTATGTACTTAATATTTTACGGTATATCAAGTACAAATCCTTTCCAATTGATAAGGTTTTAAAATGTACCTTTTTGAGGGGTCGTTTAAGCCCTTATTTGATCACTTTTGTATCCGTTATTACTTAATATCGTTCCTTTTCACTTTTTAGGTATCTTGAAGGCAAAGTGCTGGAATGACACTTATTCGGACGAAAAGGCGCGAATATACGAAGAAAAAATAGCCAAAGTCAAGAATCGAGACACTCAGGCTGCTAAAACTGAAGGGGACGGCGTCAGGTGTTACCTGCGACGCCGTCGCATCACTTTTGTGACGGGTCAGTAGCCAAATTGCTTATTTACAAGTGACGGTGTCAGGCTTTAAAAGAGTAGGTCGTCGCAACTCAGACGGCCTAGATTTGATCCAGACGGCGTCATAAGCATAAGGTGACGCCGTCGCAAGACTAACGTGGCCAAGACGAAACCCTAATAACGGCGACCCGACGGCGTCACAAATCAAAGGGTGACGTCGTCGCATATGTAATCTTATATATAGAATCCGAATTTTTTAGTTTTCAGAGTGTAGTCTTTTGGAGTAAAAACCAAAACCGAACCAAGGCTGTCTTGTACAGTATTTTAGGGTTCCAAACCCTATCTTACATCAAGATAAGTGTTTTACTTCAATAATTTAATTATGTCTTCAATTACTTGTGTGTATGCTTGCATGTTCTCCATGTCCGGCTAATTTACTTGTGTGTTTGCTTAGGGAATATGAAACTTAATTATTGAATATTGATTGGTTGTCTCTTATCTTAATTGTTAATGATCTAGTAATGTGATAGGTCATCCGTAGTGTAATGCTTGATTAATTTTTGTGAACCTTAGTTTATAACACCTAGAGTTGTTGTAGGCTAAACCATCCGAAGAGTACCTTAGAGTTAAAGTTTATAAATCCTAGAGACTTTGTAGGCGATAACCTTTGGTAGTTTCAAAGAGCTAGGGATAAACGCATACCCTACGACCTTATACACACAACGAGATTAAGAATAAGGACGTGACGATTCAACCATCAATAGGAGATAATTAAGGAGTAATAAAACCTAAGTAAACACATCTTTAAACCATCATACGGGCACACAATAATTAGACATAGACTACCCTCACCTTAGTTAATTAGATAATTAGACAAGTAGAGTAATCGGTAGAAATACAAACCCCCCAAATTCAAACCCCGAGATTCGTACCTTTCCATTTCCTAAAAAACATAAAAAGATAAAAAAACAATCTTCCTCAACCCTAACCTTAGCGTAGTAACTTCTCACTAGCATTCATATTCCCCTAGAGAACGATATCAATTCCCGTGTTACCCTAATACTACACTACAACGATTAGGTTCACTGCCTAGGGTGTTGAAAAACTTGCTCGACGAAAAGGAAGTTCCTTTGACCCCGAACGACGCGTGTAGTGTTATCACCAATCCATGTCCTGGTCAAACCACAAGTTTATATCATCCCTTTTTCTCACTCACCCTCTCTTTCCACACATCTAGTGTTTTTGCATCCTACTCCTATAGGGTATGGCGATTTGATACTCTCATCGTTATGATTTGAAGCTTTGAACATAAAAGCTAAAACTTTATCCAAATGGATAAAAACACAACTACAACATCAGAAAGAAAGAAAAAAAGAAAAAAAAATAGTAAAGAACCAATAATGGTTTTACCAAGAAATATGCCAACAAATGATCATTTCCAAATCCTACAAATTAAGGTTTGTATTAATTATACTGTTCTTTATGAGCTTAAACAAGGATTCTCTTATTATGTTATGAGGTGAGATCAATACAAAACACATTTAATCTAAAGAACAAATCTTAAGATCTCAATCATTCATCTTCTTTTCATCCAATGGATGAGATAAAAGCAAAAATTAACAAAGGAATGGTAGAAATGTAATTCTATAAAAACCCATTTAAAACGACATATCTTGCAAACGGTAAATCTTCAAGATACAAAAAATACACCATCGCGACGAGAAAAAAATCATCTTTTGATAGATATGCACTTTTATATACTTTCGACGAACTTTTTATTCAAAATTTCCGTCTAGACAAATCACAAGTGATCCGTAAAAAAATCACATGTGATTTCTTATTTTTAAAAAATCACAAGTGATCCAAAAAGAATCACATGTGATCCACCAAAGAATCACATGTGATTTTACAACTCACATTCAATCTTTAAAGTAACTAGCAGGGTACCCGCGCGTTGCGGCGGCGGGTACCCTGAAATATATGTTTCACGGGTTGTATGTTTCATGCGACTTCAACATTCACCAGATGGATATTTATATGAACTTATGAGTCCATAGAGTTACATAAATTTTTCTTATTATTGTGCCACATTGTATGAGACTCAAATTTAACGTGTAACATAAAAAATAGATAATTACTCAAAACTAATAATTATTGATCTATTTTGTCTAGGCCCAAGCACACTCTTAAAAACATACAAGCCCAAGTAAAACACCAATAACCCTAATCTAACTCTAGCAAACACCACAGTCACCTTTCTTTCACCTCAACAAACACCCAAAACTGATAAAGAAAACTTCTTAAAATCTGCAGCCACCAAACGAAAAAAAACACAAATTCGTCCCTGTTGGATCTTTCTGCTAACACGCGAGGTTGACCACAAACGACCCTTTATGGTTTAGTTACTTTGAAAAAGCTTCAAGATCTTTGTAAAAAGGTCTCGGGTAAGGTGTATGTGTTGTTTCTTTTTCTTTGACCGAATGAAAGAAGAGTTGTTTTTGTTTCTTCTTTTTAACTTTCGAGCACTTAAAAGAATTGAAGCTCCTTGTAGATCTATGAAGAGTTTTTGTTGAAATCTTTTAAAGATTTGATCTAATCACTTTAGCACACAAATCTGAGATCCTTTTTTTTTTACTTGCTGTTGATTTGATACAAGCGATCCATGGGGTTGCAACTTGTTTCTAGCTTTTTTTGGTTAGTTGATGTGACTTATTGTTGTGGTTTAACCAACAACCAAATCACGATGGTTGTGACGATGGAGTGGCTCAAATCTATCATGTGACGATGTTGAAGCAAAATGCAGAAGTTGGAATGAAAACATTTTGTGGACTGTACTGGATGCATTAATGTGGTTTCTTTATTTAATATGTGTATAAATGTGTTGTATATTATGCATATGTGGTTGTAAATCTGAATTTTTGGGCTTTAATGTGTTGTACATCATGCTTTAACACTTTCAAGTCTGAAAAGTCTGAAAATTAATTAGGAGAGAGAGTGGTTTGTGTATTATAAGTAGTATAGATAAATCAGATGTGATCTTTAATTTCAAATCAACTTATTCTTTCATTTTATAAAACAAATTCCTGAAATCACGTGTGATTCTGTTATTTATTTTTTTGCTCTGTTATGAAAAAATGTAAATTACGTGTGATTCAGTTTTAATTTAAAAATGAGTAAATCACATGTGATTCACTTTCAAAAATAATTTTATGTAAAATCACATGTGATTTGCGGTAAATCACATGTGATTTGTGTTAAATCACTTGTGATTTGAGGTAAAAAAAATATTGTTTATGTTGGGGGAAAAAACAATAATTAGCTTAAGTTAACACTAGTATATTTGACAGATTATCAAACATTTTCATTAACGTTTTGTAATTTTTATATGACAATATGAGTTAATACTTAAATGTTCACTGGTCCATTCGTACATAAAAGATAAATAAATAACTACTCTCTAGAAATAGTGTATTATATGGGAACATCTCACTAGTCTATACTCCCTTATAAAGGAGCAATAAACACAGCCTAAAACAAAGCCTCACTCCGAACCTAAATTTAAGATTCAGCCAACCGAACCTCAAATTTATACTCACATGTATAGCCACTTCCTAAAATCAAACCAAATCCCACACCTAAATATTAAGAATCAGCCACACAAACCTGCTTTATATAAAAATAACACACACACACACACACAATAATACTCACAAGTCACACCACACATTTATTTTCTTCTTCTCTCTTCACTTATTTTCCTCTAACCTAAAACACACATCTCTCTTTAAACAAACATCAACCGCCGACAACCAATGAGCTGACCACCATAACCGACGCCTCCAGCTGATTTTTAAGGTTTTCTATATTTTTTTGGAGCCTTTTGTTAGATTTAGATTTATTTCGAGTTTTGATGTTTTTTAATATATATGTATCAAAAATTTTTTCAGATCTAAATTATATAACATTTTTGACGAAAGTATTTTTTTAGACTTTTTTTTGCCGGAATCTTTTGTTTCCGCAGGTGTTGCCGCTGTTGCTTTTGTTGTTGGAATTATAATTGAGGTTTGTTTTTTAGTTGTTTTCAGACATATATATTTTTCAATTATTGAAGGTTTCTTTTTTCTTTTTTAATAAATCTGTATATATTATTTATAGATCTGATTAAAGAGTTCTTGATATATTTTTTTGTAGATCTATTGTTGCCTACCGCCGTCGTTGCCGGATCTCTCGCCACTGCTGCCGGAACAGTTATAGGTGGAGGTGGCGTAGTAGTATACTATTTTTTTTATAAAGTGTATGTAGATTTATGTTATAAAAGTTGTGTAATTTTTTTTTTCTGTTTTTTCTGTTAGTTTTGTAGATTGTCAAAAAAGATTGTGTAAAATATTTTGTTATTTTTTTTGTTACTTTAACTTTGTTATATAAATTTTATGTAAATATGTCGATGTATATATTTTGTTACTTTAACTTTGTTATATAAAGTTTTTGTTTCTTTAACTTTTTCATGTAGATCTATTTAGTTATTTTAGTTATTTTGGTGTATATAAAAGATTTGTGATTTATGTTTTTTAAAGTTGTTAAATTTGGTTAGTAAATGATAGGTAAATTTATAAAACTTACAAAATTTTAAAAGTATTAATTAGTGAAGTAATATTTTGTAAATTTAAAACTTTTAAAGTTTCAAATATTTTGATTGTGTAAAAGGTTGTCAATTTGAAATTTTTAAATTTTGAAATATTTCAAAATCTTTTAGATATCTTGAAAATATAAAAAGGAATCAACTTTTTTGAAAGTGAAATTTAATGACAGGTTTGGTAAAATTTATAACTTTGGAATCTGAAATATTTTGAATGTGTAAAAGTTTTCACTGTTTTGAACATTTCGAAATATGTTAAAAGTGTAAATTGTTTGAAATATTTTCAATGCGAATATGGTTTAAATGTTTCCATCTGTAAAAATTTGAGACTTTTAGATGAACATAACAAGTATTGACTAATCAATACATCTTTTACCTTTATATATAGGATTAATTTCATATATCACCCTACTTTCATGATTAATTTCATATATACCCAAAGTGCAAGTATTGAATGCATAATGTACAATGTTTTTAATGCATGTTTGGGTATATACGAAATTTTCAACTGAAATTAGGGGAAATATGAAATTGCCCCTTATATATAATGCATTGTTTCTTTAAAATCAAACTTTTAAACTTGACCATGAGAAAATACACTTTTATGTAACTAAAAACTCACATCTAAAATCAAAATTATTTGTAAAGCCCACGTAAATTTCATTCATAATAAAGTTTAAAATCCTTCTGTTGTTTCTAAACGGTTGGCATTCTAAATTAGGGCTGAGCAAATCGATCGGACTGACCGAGACCGGACGAAAACCGACCGAACCAAAGGACCAGCGGTTCGGTCTTGATTCGCGGTTTTCTCTATTTTAGTCTCGGTCCGGTCTGATCAAGGGTATAAACTGATCATTTTTCCTTTTTGGACCGGACCGACCACATTTGGTCCAGTCCTCGATTTAGGTATTTTTGCCTATTTTGGTCTCGGTCTTGACCTGTCCGATGTGATCTTCGACCAATGTTCACCCTTATTCTAAATATCACACATTTGATCCTTTAAAGTTTAAAGTAGGGTATATTGTTGTTTTTTGAATCTGATTAGATACTTCTGTTGTCAGATTAATACGTGCTTGCTTTGTTGATCCAAAATAGAGATCACATTTGTTTTCTTCCTAAAACAAGTGTTAACTTTCTTATTTCAAGCATGTAAAACATACTTTAGCAGCCGGATATGATACTTTATTTGTGAGGAATGTAATTAGTGGACATTAGTTAAACTGTGTACACTTGACTATTGTTATTACAATCTCAACTGCTACAACTTAAAATAAGAGTGAATTACATAAATCGTCCTTGTGGTTTGGTCAAAATAACGGATTTTGTCCCTATACTTTTTTTTCAGTGCGTTTCGTCCCTGTGGTTTACAAATCTTACGGATTTTGTCCCTATACTTTTTTTTCGTTAGTGCAGTCCGTTAAGTATTTTGCGCAGTTAGTCCTTCGTTAATAAATTTTGCACCGTTAGTCCTTATTTTTTAAAATATAGTTTTCCCCAATTAGTCCCTCCGTTAATAATAGTTTTCACCCGTTTTTGTCCGTTTTTATCCGTTTTCGTTCGTTTTTTTATCCGTTTCCCCTCGTTTTTTTTCGTTTTTCGTCCGTTTTTTACGTTTTTATCCCTTTTCGTCTGTTTTTTATCTGTTTTCGACCGTTTTTTTACATTTTTATTCGTTTTCGCCAGTTTTTTTTATGTTTTTGTCCGTTTTTTTTTTTTCGTTTTCGCCCGTTGTTTTACGTTTTTGTCTGTTTTTCTTACATTTTGTCCGTTTTTATCCGTTTTTGTCCGTTTTTCTTTCGTTTTTGTACTATTTCAACATATTGAAAATTTTTTCCAAAAAAAAAATTGAAAAAAAAAATTCCAAAAACAAAAATTGCAAAAAAAATATTTTCGAATAAAAAATTGAAAAAAAAAATCAAATTTAAAAAAAATTGAATAAAAAATTTCAAAAAAAAAATTTGAACAAAAATATTTGTTTTTCAAATATTTTAAAAAAAAAACGGACATATTAAAAAAAAATTTCCAAAAATTTTTTTTTTTCAAATTTTTTTTTAATAAATCTTAAAAGATTTCCGAAAAATATTGAAAAAAAACGGACATATTTTTAAAAAAATATATTTGAAAATTTTTTTTGAAAAAAAACGGACAAAACGAAAGAAAACAGACAAAACATAAGAAAAACGGACAAAAATGTAAGAAAAACGGACAAAAACGAATGAAAACCGTTATAAAAACAGACGAAAAGGGATAAAACGTAAAAAACGGACAAAAAACAAAAAAAACGGGGGGAAACGGATAAAAAACGAACGAAAACGGATAAAAACGGGTGAAAACTATTATTAACGGAGGGACTAATTGGGGAAAACTATATTTTAAAAAATAAGGACTAACGGTGCAAAATTTATTAACGAAGGACTAACTGCGCAAAACACTTAACGGACTGCACTAACGAAAAAAAAGTATAGGGACAAAATCCGTAAGATTTGTAAACCACAGGGACGAAACGCACTGAAAAAAAAGTATAGGGACAAAATACGTTATTTTGACCAAACCACAAGGACGATTTATGTAATTCACTCTTAAAATAATGAAATTGAAAAAGACACCTTCACACGGATACTGATGCTATTGGAAAAACAATGCAAGCATGCCGTATAAAAAATTTCTTTGTAAAGGATTCCTTAACTCTAAAAATACAGTTTGTCGAAGAAAAACTATTCGGAGTCAATCTTTTTTTGTCGAAACTAGAAAACGCTGCAGCTAGCGCGGGTACTTGGCTAGACACCGCTGCCGCTAGGCGCGGGTACTCGGCTAGTCTATTAAATAGTGTAATATATGAGGACGTGTAACGTTTTTGTCCACTCCTTACAATCTATCTCTTACTATACATCTTCTTCTTAGTCAAGAAGAGTACATGAAATCTACAACCACCAACGACACAATGCACGTCGGAAATTACTTTCGATAGCAACAACAATATTTTACAGCAAGGACGAGCTTCTATCATCCATAGTTTTCGACGTTCGGAAAACTGCTTTTCGCCATCAAAGGTGGGCTACTGGGCTAGTTGGGCGGGTTGGGGGTGTACGAGCACCCTCCAGCCCCCTACTGGCTCCGTCACTCACACAAACCCAAAAGTAACCAAAATTAACTCCCTAGTGTGTCCAACCCACTAAGCCTCAATAGGTCACCGTGCTATAACCATTGGCTTATTAATACATCCATAACATAGATGTAAACCATAATAAGATTTTAAAACTATTTACTAGCTACTGCGTGTGTGATACTCAACAGAGAAGTCTCGAACTTACTTTCTACCGCCACGTGTTAAACAAGTTTCCGACGAATCAAACAATCACATCTCATTTTCCGGCGAGTCACTGTTACGATACCACTGCCACGTCATCGATGACGCATTGTAGATCTATGGATTCTCCGGCGAATCCCCGTCACCAAACCCCAAAAAATGAAAGTATTTAATAAAGATTTGGTTATTATTGGGAGATGAATGTATGGTGAGAGAGAGAAATGAGTGTGTGTGTGTGTGTGTGTAAATGATTATGTGAGAATGAGAGTGAGTGGTCTGGGATGTTAGGTGGTATTGTACAGTTACAAAATTGCCTTTGTTTTAGTACAAATTGAATACAGATGTTTAATAAGGACTGTAGGATGAAAGATAGATCAATGGCTCAGATTGAGCGATTAGATTTGTTACGTATTAAACTTTTCTCATTTTGTTATTACTAAACTAAACTTGCCAATGACAAAACATGTAGCCCAATTTAGACAACAATAGCATACCAAAATTTATGTACAATAGCCAACGTATAAAAAATAATAAAAAAATAAAGTAATATAAACATCACTCCCACATAATAAAAAAATAAAGTAATATAAACATCACTCCCACCACTGCACGTTGCCACAGAGTTGGCTATAATTAGATTATATTATATTATACAAATCTTAATATGGCGTCGAAAATGACGTAGTTTTAGTTCTTGCAAAAACGACATAATTTTGAACTTTCTGGTTGTATCATATTTTGTGAGGGGATAACAATAGTCTTTTTGATACTAAATTTCCGCTAACTTAACATGGGATGAAAATTACTTCTTTTTTTGCCATATAAATTTTAATCTAAAAACCCGCGGCAACGCGCGGGTGACTCAACTCGTTTGTATAAAATAAACCTTTACTTCGTGGGTGTCATGCCACCTATAGTTGGAAAGGTATTTAGGTCTACTTTCTATTAAAAATAATTTTAAGATCTGGTTCTTTAAAAAATATATATAATTGTATCTGATTTGTAAAAGAAGATTGTCATGGTTAAGCCGTTTGCACAAAAAATTTGTCAATTTTGGTTCAGAACGTTTAAACAAGAGAGTTATAGGCATTAGAATCCATGGACATATCGGCAGTGGAAAAACAACAATAATGCAAAATTTGAATAATGATGTCAAAGTTGAAGAAATATTTGACATAGTAATATGGGTGAATGTATCAGACAAAGAAAGCATGGAGAATAGGAGCACTGACCAAATTTAAAATCATATCGCTTATAGGTTGATCAACTCACTTTGAAATCAAATTCAAAATCATATCGCTTATAGGTTGATCAACTCACTTTGAAATGGTTACTTCTAGAATCAAGGAAATGTTGAAAGATATGAAGTATACGCAACTTATTGATGGTGCAGTGTAAAGTAAGACCTTAACCTAGAAAAGATTGGTATTCCCTAAGTAACAATGGTAGTAAATTTAGTTTTACGGTTAGGTTACAGCTGTAAACTTATGTAGTTGTGTGTAATTCCCATGACTTGAATAAAATACACATCTATATTTATCTATACTATAGATAATAGATTAATGAAATCTCTCTCCTCATAGTCTTAATTTACAAGTCATAATACTTATTGTACAATACATGATACGCTTACACAGCGCGTTCAGGGTCAAAGGAACTTTCATTTCGTCGAGCAAGTTTTTCAACACCCTAGGCAGTGAACCTAATCGTTGTAGTGTAGTATTATGGTAAGCCACGGGAATTGATATCGTTCTCTAGGGGAATAGGAATGCTAGTGAGAAGTTACTACGCTAAGGTTGGGGTTGAGGAAGATTATTTTTTATCTTTTTATATTTTTTGGGAAATGGAAAGGTACGAATCTCGGGGTTTGGATTTGGGGGTTGGTATTTCTACCGATTACTTCTACTTATCTAATTATCTAAACTAAGGTGATGGTAGTCTATGTCTATTGATGTGTGCTCGTATGATAGTTAAAAATGTATTTGCTTAGGCTTTATTACTCCCTAGTTATCTCCTATTGGTGGTTGAATTGTCACGTCCTTATTCTTAATTGCGTTGTGTTTCTAAGATCGTAGGGTATGCGTTTATCCCTAACTCTTTGAAGCTACCAAAGGTTAATGACTACAAAATCTCTAGGATTTATAAACTTTAACTCTAAGGTATTATTTGGATGTATAGCCTACAATTACTTTAGGTGATTATAAACTAAGGTTCAACAAAGATTAATCAAGCATTATTAGCACAACGAATGACCTATCGCAATACTAGGTCAATCACAATTAAGATAAGAGACAACCAATCAATATTCAATAACTAAGTTTCATATTACTTAAGCAAACACACAAGTAAATTAGCCGGACATGGGGAACATGGGGAACATGCAAGCATACACACAATCAAAGGAAGACATAATTAAATTAATGAAGTAAAACACTTATCTTGATGTATAGGGTATGGAACCCTAAAATACTGTACAAGACAGCCTTGGTTCGGTTTAGGTTTTACTCCAAAAGACTACACACTAAAACTTTAAAAAATCGGATTCTATATATAAGATTACACATGCGACGGCGTCACCCTTTGATTTGTGACGCCGTCGGGTCGCCGTTATTAGGGTTTCGTCTTGGCCAAGTTAGTATTGCGACGGCGTCACCTTATGCTTGTGACGCCGTCCCCTTCAGTCTCTGACTTCGTCTGGATCAAATCTAGGCCGTCTGAGCTGCGACGCCCTACTCTTTTAAAACCTGAAGTCGTCACTTGTAAATGAGCAATTTGGCTACTGAGTCGTCACAAAACTTGTCCGACGGCGTCTCTAGTAGAACCTGACGCCGTCACTTGTAAAGCCTGACGCCGTCTCCTTAAGTTCCAGTAGCCTGAGTGTCTCGATTCTTGACTTTGGCCATTTTCTTCGTATATTCGCGCCTGAGTGATCAAATAAGGGTTTAAACGACCCCTCAAAAAGGTACATTTTAAAACTTTATCAATACACAAAGCACAAATAAAACTAAAAAAAACACTACTCGTTCATTTAATACAATTAGTACACTATCAAAAATAATCTATCACCAAAAAATACAACTATTCAACCACAATTTACAACCTAATGAAGATACTAAGTCAAATACTTAGTAAGTTTACAAGAAAAGAAGCATAGTGTACAACACTTTAATGCACTTAATTTTCAGACGTACAAGACAAGAAGCATAGCGTACACCACTTTAATGCACATATTAAAAAAACAAAACACCACATTAATGTTATTTAATGTAGTCAATAAATACAATTAATACAGTTATTAAAACACCCCTTACATAAGATATACAAATTATCAAGCATATTATACAACCAAATTAAATACAATTCTTGCATTAAATGTCACTAATACAAATAATAAAGCACATTAAACAAATATTCAAGCCCGAACGGGCAACGGGTCAAATGGGCTTGACCCCGAGCAAACGGGCTCGAGCCCGAACGAGCACGAGCTAAACGACATTTTTGAAATCCGTAAATTTATTATCAAAAAAAAACATAATAAACTAAAATACATGATTCACCGGAAAACTTTATTTCAGGGTATCCGCCGACGCAACGCGTGAAAACCGTGCATTAAATGTCACTAATACAAATAATAAAGCACATTATATAGATATTCAAGCCCGAACGGTCAACGGGCAAAATGGGCTTAAGCTCGAACAGGCGCTGGCCAACGGGCTCGAGCCCGAACGGGCACGGGCTAAACGAAATTCTTGATATCCGTAAATTTATTGTCAGAAAGAACATAATAAACTAAAATACATTATTCACCGGAAAATTTTATTCCAGGGTACCGGTCGCCGCAACATGCGAGTACGCTGCAAGTCTATACTATTATATAAAGCATTTAAGTTGTGGGCTCTACAAAAAATTAAGATACGGAGCTCCAATCATTGAGTGACATGTGTCACTTCTCTAACTAAAAAATAACAAAAAAGGATGAGCTCTAACAAACTAAAATAAGGAGCTCTAATAATGGGGTGACACGTGTCACTTCTTAACTAATTAATCATCTTTATTTTTTAATTTAAATATCTTTTAATTCGTTTAACTTTTTTATGATCTAATTTCACCATATTTTTTAAAATTTTGTGCTCTTTAATTCAACATCCATTTTGATATATTTTTATAAGTTTTTAGTTTTTACATTTTTAGTAGGTTTATTTTATTTTGATTCAAATTTTTATAGCTTTAACCTTTATTTCAATCAATAGAAACTTTATTTATCATAATCATTTACATTTGGGAAAGTGTTTAACGGTAAGAGATTGTGAAAGTCTTTTTATATGCTGGAATAATGATGTCACGGGAAAGATACGGAAAACCCAAACAAACACATACAACTAACACATATAC
This sequence comes from Chrysanthemum seticuspe, assembly GCA_019973895.1. Taxonomy (NCBI): domain Eukaryota; kingdom Viridiplantae; phylum Streptophyta; class Magnoliopsida; order Asterales; family Asteraceae; genus Chrysanthemum; species Chrysanthemum seticuspe. The sequence continues at coordinate 71,881,584 of BPTQ01000006.1, read as the reverse complement.
ATTTGAAGTGTTGTGAAATGAATTCATTAAGCGGGTAGGAAATTGCGAGGAGAGTTGGGTTAACAATTCATTTACTATAGGTCTATAGTATATAACTATATTTATCGCCGCCGCTGTGCGCGGGTATCCAACTAGTCTATACTACTTATAATAGAGGAATGAATCTCTCTCCTCATGATATTAAAATTAAGACTTACAACATACAAAGCCTATTGTACAATACACAATGCACTATTAATGATCTTTCTCATCAATCTTAATTTTAAGAGTTACAAGTCTTAAAGTTTAATGTACAAAATACAAAACAATATTAGTGTGGTCAAGATATTTAACATAGTCAATTAATTAACTGGTCAATAAATACAATTAATGCAGTCAATAAATACAATTAATACATTTATTAAAACACCCCTTACACAAGAAATACAAATTATCAAGCATATTGTACAACTAACTTAAACACAATTCCTGCATTAAATGTCACTAATACAAATAATAAAGCACATTATACAAATATTCAAGCCCGAACAGACAACGGGCCAAATAAGCCCGAGCTCGAACGGGTACGGTCCAAACGGGGTCGAGCCCGAACGGGCACGGGCCAAATGGGGTCGAGCCCAAACGGGCACGGGCCAAACGAGGTCGAGCCCAAACGGGCACGGGCCAAACGGGCTTGAGCCCGAACGGGCACGGGTTAAACAAAATTCTTGATATCTATAAATTTATTGTCAAAAAACATAATAAACTAAAATACATGATTCACCGGAAACTTTTATTTCAGAGTACCCGCCGCTGCAACGCGCGGGTACCCTACTAGTATTATATAAAGCATGTATAATAGTGAACCCTACTAAAATTAAGATAAAGAGAGCGAATCTCAGCCATTAGATCATTTTTAATCTTAACCATCCATTCATCACACATGTGGGAAACTAGAAGGGGGGGTTGAATAGTTTTACCAATTTAAAACTTCCTTTTAAATATTTAGATCAACTTATGTCAATCTATTTGGTTGTTTATGTTGGACGTTGATAGATAGATATATAAACGTGTAATAAAGATAAAGAGTAAGAAGCACATCACCACGACACAAGTATTTATAGTGGTTCGGCTATAAGGACACCTTCCTTGCCCTACTCCACTCCCCGAGTCACCTACTCGAGAGTTCATAAACACTACACCAACTCCTTATGGCGGAGAAGCCTTCACAACGTCGCTTAACCTTTTTCCGGTACAAAGCTAAATACCGAGTTCCTTCACACCAAGGCAAACCACACCTAACACAACGTCGCCAACCCTTTATACGGTGCTAGGCTAACCACCGAGTTCTTTCACACCAAGGAGAACTAATCCTATCACAACGTCGCCTACCATTTATTAGGTACTAGGCTAAGCACCTAGTTCCATTACTATGGAGGAACTACTACCCTTCACAACACAACACCTAATGTCAAATTGATCCACTCCTTGTTACAACACCATCAAGGATATCACCATCCTTGGAAATAGACAAATACTTATATGTATAACGATGCACTTCATCGATTATACGACCTAGGCATTTTTCCCAAATGCCACTTGATTTGATTCTTAGGCATCCTTCACTAATGCCTTTGACACAACGCTTGGCACCCTTCACTAATGCCTTTGTCTTGACTCCTTTAGCATTCTTCACAAATGCTTTTGACACGGACGATAAGCACCTTTCACTAATGCTTTCATCTTGACACTTTCGGCATCCTTCACTAATGCCTTCAACCCAACATCTACGGAGGAAGAAAGAACTATCAACAAAAGAACCTTAGTTATCTTGATGATGACGAAGCATGGCAACTCATGGACTTGAGCTTGCTCGTCTTCAAGAAGTGGTGATCTCGCCTTTAAGAGGAACCTAGATAATCACACAAAAACAAAAGACAAACTACATAGATCACTTGGATCTGAGGTTAGAGGGATATAATACTTGGGGAAGTATGTGTGTAAAGTGATGAGTAGAAAGGAAGAAATGGTTCTCTATTTATAGAGGAATTTCTACTGTTCCCCAGATCCCGCGGATCCCTCCCACAAGGGATCCGGCTAGCACAAAGCTAGGGATCCGTGGAACGCTCCTCTTTGCCCATGGGTATTTTTGGTTATGGGTCATGGGTCATGCGTTATGGGTTGATCCATGGTTTTCTTTCTAGATACAATGTATCTCAAGGATACAATGAACTTGGTTAAGTGGTATATATAAAACCATGGGTTATGGGTCAATACCATTTGCTAGTTTTTACCCATTTTAGTATATACTTGTTTTTACCCATTTTAGTATATACTTAGTTTAAGTATATGCTAGCCCAATATGTAAACACTAGTTATTGTACATATGTATCTAAATCATAAAAACACTTATACTTGTTTTAGTGTTTTATGTGAAAACGTAAGTGTGTTAGGAAACTATTGACTCAAACTATTTACGTATTTTATTTGTTTCGTTAAAATGATTTTACGTTTGTTATCGACAAAACATTAGAAGATCGTAAAATATAAATAAACGTTTTTACGGCTTATTTGTATTAACAATCTCCCCCTTTTTGTTGATGGCAAAACATAAAATTATTTTAAGAAAAACTAAAATTCGTAGCAAGTTTGAATTAGTAGTTTTTACTTTCTTCTCCCCCTTTTTGTCGAAACAAAAAGTGTTAAAAGAAACTAACACAATTTTTTTATAAGAGAAATATGTAAAATAAAATGTAAAGAGAGCAAGTGACGGGAATGATACTCGTCTTAACTCCCCCTTGACGAGTCCATCCCTTTGAGAGGGCGTCAAGGACATGACGTAAAATAAACTAATTGTGATTGCAAATATGTTTGCAAATGGTTCGTCTAAGTGACGAAAACGTGCTCCCTCTTGAAGATTGCAAGGTTGCAATGGGGTGTCATGAAGTATAATCCAAAATCAGATTAAGTTGCAAATGTTTTTGCAATATCGTTTGACACAAAGCTCCCCTAGCTTTATGGTGTCAAAATCTTCATGTGTTATTTTGAAAATCTACAAAGTAAAGGCTATAAAACAAGAGTATAGTGCATAATCTCCTGCAAATAAAACTCACGTTAGTAGAAATTTGTGCTTATGTACCACGGATCTCACGGTTCCCTTCTTGGAGGGATCCGTCTAGGCATTTTGGAGGGATCCGGCTATCTGGTGACAGTTTCTTCAGCAATGAGAATGTTTCAATCAATGCTAATGAAGATGTGAAGTAGTATATGATATAGCAAGCACAAAGCACAAAACAATTATGGCATATAGATATTCATTCAATGAAAACAAGAGATGATCAAACAAATCTCTAAAACTAAGAGAATGAACTAGCCATACAAGTGCTACAAATGCTAATGAGTTACCTAAACTCAAGATTCAACTAAAAGCTTAATGATGATCAAGGATGAGATAAGTTTCCTAAACGTTCTAGGTTTGAGCTTGTGACTATGATGCTCATTGTAGTTTAGGCTTGTTGACCTCTTCGAAACGTTCGAGGAGGTGATAAAACATGAAACGTTGCTCTTCACGTAGTTCATGTATCAACCTTTCAACATGTTTACAATGATAACAATCCTTGTCATGGTTTTGAATTTTTTGAAGTGGAAGTTCAAGTGAAGTGGGTTGAGGGTCTTCAAATGAAGGAGGAATTGGTGGAGGCTCATTAAGTGATGGCTCTATAATGTTTAAGGGTGGAGGTAAAGAAGCATCAACTTTCATATGGTCGGGTGGTTGACTTTGATGTCTTCTCATAATCCAAAATGGACTATTGGGGGGAATTAGAGAGTTTGATATTGGATCAAGTGTTGATTCAACACTTTGATTTTGTTGCCCAACCTTTTCAAGTGAGTTTGTTGGTAGTGGTGGAAGGTGAGATGGCCAAGGAGGTAAGTCTTCTCCATTGTGAGAATGTGGAGATGATTGTGAGGTGACTCTAGGCACCAATGATGTTGGTTGAGTTGTGGAGGGTATGTTTGGTTTGGTAGAGTTTGGTGATGAAATCCTAGTGGGAACAATTTTCTTGGGGATTAGTTTGATTGGTTTCCTTGGTGTAGGATAAATCCTAGCATTAGTGGACTTAACCGGAGATGATTCGGTTGAGGAAACTTCGTGTATGATCCTAGCAAGTTTCTTGGGTGGTTCTTGAGTGGATGAGTTAGCACTAGGAGCCTTTCTCATGATGAAATGACCAAGGAAGATGGTTGTAATTGCTGATAATTGTGTTTGTGTTTGATGACTAAAGTGTTCTTAGCAATATGGCTTATAAAGGGAAGAACTTGGCAAGTGCATTTAAGACTTAAGCCACTAAGATTCTTAGAGATGTGATGATTAACATGCACAAGGTTGAAGTTCAGAGTTTCACTGATCTAGGAACTCATTTAAGATGAGATGGAGTGTTTGAGTTAGGAAGATGAGTTGAAATGATTGTTTTAGCAAGGTTTGACATAATCTATCACCCGGATCCCACGGTTCCCTCACTTGAGGGATCCGTCTAGGCTAATCCTAGGGATCCGGCTCTCAGCAGTTATGACAGGTTAGAAACCAAGTTTCTAAAAACTATATCCTATATTATTTTGAGTGTTTCAGTCCTCCTAAGTTCCTAAGATGAGAGTACACTTGAATGATCAAGAGTAATGAGTGTTGTAGCAAATGATTGCTTTTTATGGAAGGAAGATGGGACTAGATGACTACCAATGGATGTTCAAAGATAACACTAAGGGTTTTGGTGGTGTCAAGTCATAATAAATGATCCTAGAGATTAGATTTTAGCTTGAGGTGAAATTTGAAAAATCTTTAAAAATTACAAGAATTGAAAAACTAATATTTGACCCACTTTGAGATAAAGATGACTAGAAACAATTTCATAAAATTGTTCAATATGTCCACTTAGGTGTTTTGAAAGATAAGAAGCAATTTGTGAGTGTTGAAGCGGAAATATGGTGAGTTTTGATGTGTTGATAAATCAAGAGGCATTTTGACTAAGATGTTAATTAAGCCATAAATGAGTCTAAGCCTTTCTCATCCTTGAAGTGGACTTAGTTGGGTTCTAATATCATATGTTTAGCAAATGTGATGTTATCTAGAAAGCTATCTTGATGTAAGGAATGCTGTATTGCTGATCTGATGTCACAGATCCCACGGTTCCCTCAAAGGAGGGATCCGTCTAGGCTAATCCTAGGGATCCGGCATCTGCAGATCAGAATCTTCACAGAATTGATGTGTAGATTTTGCACACTAATAAATTGTTAAATAAAGCAATAAGAACAAGTAGGTCATCACAAAGCACCACTTATAAAAACATGATAAAGTAACAATATCCAAATTACCATAAACCAAAGTGCTAAAACGTAATCATCCATACATAAAATAAAAGAAAATAAGCATATTCCTATTGTCTCTTTCGTCAATCCTTTCTTTTCCTTTTTGACGGCTTAGTGAGGTTGTAAGCAAGGTTTTGAATCATGCCCCTCAATTGTTTGAATTCCACGGTTTTGTTTGGAATGGTTGGAAGTTGTTCGTAGTAATCAAAGGGTTCCAATTTGATGTTGGCTATGGGGTCGACATCTTCTTCTTCTTCATTTTCTTCTTTTCCTTCCGAGGAGTCCGAGAGAGCTTTAGGTTTCTTTCCATTGACCTTGAAGCATTTAGAGGGTATTTTGGTAAGAGGTACCATTACATGATCGACAAGGAAATGATCATTGTTGATAGGGGATGGTTGCAATGCACTAACATACTTACAAAGTCGTGTTAGGAGTATATCATATGGAAGTACCATGTTGGAAGCTTTGAATACCCCATCCATTCTCCTTACCATGTAATAGGCGAGATTAAATGGCTTTTGGTGGATAAGACAATAGATCATTTGCACAAGACATGCGTTAGGATGATCTTTGTTTCCAACTAGGCTTATGACGTTTTCCCTAAGGATTTCTTCCCATTTTCTAAACATGGGATGGATTTCGAAAAGTTCTATTTGAAAAGGATTACGGTGAATGAGCTTCTTGTTTCAGTCGAAACGGGATTGGTCGGCTCTTATTTTGAAAATGATGTCTCGGATGGTTTCGGGTTCATCAAGAGGAGTATGGTACATTGGTTTAGAATCAAGTGCAAGGTTTTGATTGTTAATTGCCCAATCTTGAGAGTACATACAAATTCATTCACAAAGAATGCGAAGAATTTGAGCAAAGGTGTTGAGAGGAAGAGTGAAGTTTTGTTTATTGATGATATAAGCGATTGAAATGCTATCATCGACGTTTCGAATGATCCTAATGCTTTTATAAAACTCAAAGATGAAGACCGGACAAATTTTTTCATCAATGTCAAGAAAACAATCAAAATTGATTGCCGAGAAGACTTGACGAATGTCTGTATCCTCAAGGAAACATTCCTTGATTACACGACCTTCGTGGATAAGTCGTTTTTCGAGCTTTTTGAAGACCTTACGGTCGATTTTTGAGAATTCCTCATTTCGATAATAATGAGTAAGGTAATGGACGGTATCATGATGATCTTGTTGAGTGGCTTTAGGCATGGTTGGTCCTAAAAACACAAAATTTTCAATTAGGTAAGATTAGTTGAGGTGGGTTTATGGTTTTGATTTGTATTAAAAATGTTGTGAACACAATGTGATCTTAGTTATGTTAAAAGCCCCTTTTCATGATTAATTTTGAAAACCCTAATTAGACTAATTGATTAGAGATTTGTGAAACCATAAACCCTAGAATGAGGATGATGAAAATTAGAAAAAGTTAATGTAATTACTTACAATGGTGTTCTAGGACGGAATACTTGAGAGTATGGAATCCAATGAGGATGAAATCAGTGGTTTAGTCGTTTTTTGTGTTATGTGAGTAGAGGGAAAAGATCAGTGGTGATTTTTTTTTAAAGCGTATAGCTGAGTTCTGTTCCACAGTTCCCCCGGATCCCTTGTATTTGGGATCCGGCTAGTACAACTAGGGGGATCCGGATACTGTAGACAGAAAAAGGGTATTTGGCATTACTTTTGTAGTAGGCTTGTAAGTTAGCTTACTAAAAAAGTTTGGAGGTATCAGATGAAGATTGTTTTTGGATGACGGGTTTTGATGAATCACATATTGAGGGTTCATATGTGACGACGGCGTTAGTTAGACGAATCAAAAGGAATACTATTCCCGATGATGTGTAAGACGGAAAAGTGACGAAAGAGACTTTTAAGAAGACTAGCAATTATTAAACAAAGAGAACTATGAATTAAATAAACTCATGTAACCTATCTAATGAAAAGTAAGACATACCTTTATGCTTCTTGGTTTGGTATAATACCAAAAATACTTCATGAGCTTTTAAAGTAATCCTTTGTACTTGATGTACGTAAGTTGTGATTACTTTTAGATTCTTCCTTGAATGTTGACTTCATTATTCTTTGAATAGAGATGAGGGTTTTGAAACGATTCTAGCATGAAGATTTCATGAAACAAAAATTGTTAGAATGATCTATCAATGTCCAACAAAATGATTTAAGAGAAAATATGACCCAAAAAAAATCCTTCTTCTAAGAGAAAATATGACCCAAAAAAAATCCTTCTTTGTAGTTTTCAAACATACACGGATCGTATCAAGTCTTTAAAGTACAACATACTTTAAGAGACTTGGTAACGAAGCTCTGATGCCAATTGTGGAAAACTAGAAGGGGGGTTGAATAGTTTTACCAATTTAAAACTTCATTTTAAATATTTAGATCAACTTATGTCAATCTATTTGGTTGTTTATGTTGGACGTTGATAGATAGATATATAAATGTGTAATGAAAGATAAACAGTAAGAAGCACATCACCACGACACAAGTATTTATAGTGATTCGGCTACAAGGACACCTTCCTTGCCCTACTCCACTCCCCGAGTCACCTACTCGAGAGTTCGTAAACACTACACCAACTCCTTATGGCGGAGAAGCCTTCACAACATCGCTTAACCTTTTTCCGGTACAAAGCTAAATACTGAGTTCCTTCACACCAAGGCGAACCATACCTAACACAACGTCGCCTACCCTTTATATGGTGCTAGGATAACCACCGAGTTCTTTCACACCAAGGAGAACTAATCCTATCACAACGTCGCCTACCCTTTATTAGGTACTAGGCTAAGCACCTAGTTCCATTACTATGGAGAAACTACTACCCTTCACAACACAACACCTAATGTCAAGGAGATCCACTCCTTGTTACAACACCATCAAGAATATCACCATCCTTGGAAATAGACAAATACTTATATATATAACGATGCACCTCATCGATTATATGACCTAGGCATTTTTCCCAAATGCCACTTGATTTGATTCTTAGGCATCCTTCACTAATGCCTTTGACACAACGCTTGACACCCTTCACTAATGCCTTTGTCTTGACTCCTTTAGCATTCTTCACAAATGCTTTTGACACGGACGATAAGCACCTTTCACTAATTCTTTCATCTTGACACTTTCGGCATCCTTCACTAATGCCTTCAACCCAACATCTACGGAGGAAGAAAGAACTATCAACAAGAGAACCTTAGTTGTCTTGATGATGACGAAGCATGGAAACTCATGGACTTGAGCTTGCTCGTCTTCAAGAAGTGGTAATCTCGCCTTTAAGAGGAACCTAGAGAATCACACAAAAACAAAAGACAAACTACATAGATCACTTGGATCTGAGGTTAGAGGGATATAATACTTGGGGAAGTATGTGTGTAAAGTGATGAGTAGAAAGGAAGAAATGGTTCTCTATTTATAGAGGAATTTCTACTGTTCCCCAGATCCCGCGGATCCCTCCCACAAGGGATCCGGCTAGCACAAAGCTAGGGATCCGTGGAACGCTCCTCTTTGCCCATGGGTATTTTTGGTTATGGGTTATGGGTTGATCCATGGTTTTCTTTCTAAATACAATGTATCTCAAGGATACAATGAACTTGGTTAAGTGGTATATATAAAACCATGGGTTATGGGTAAATACCATTTTATAGTTGTTACCCATTTTGTATATACTTGTTTTTACCCATTTTAGTATATACTTGTTTTTACCCATTTTAGTATATACTTAGTTTAAGTATATGCTAGCCCAATATGTAAACACTAGTTGTTGTACATATGTATCTAAATCATAAAAACACTTATACTTGTTTTAGTGTTTTATGTGAAAACGTAAGTGTGTTAGGAAACTATTGACTCAAACTATTTACGTTTTTTATTTGTTTCGTTAAAATGATTTTACGTTTGTTATCGACAAAACATTAGAAGATCGTAAAATATAAATAAACGTTTTTACGGCTTATTTGTATTAACAACACATATAAAGAGGTGAAATATCACAAAGCACATAGTAAACACATAAAACACGCGCAAACTCTCTCATTAATCCTCTTCTCCCACATAACCACCATTAAAACGTTAGGAACCACCACAACTACCATCATTAAAACCGCCGAAAGCCACCACAACTACCACCAATAAACCGCCGGAAACCATCACATTCACCACCATTAAACCACCGGGAACCACCACAACTACCACCATTAAACCGCCGGGAACCACCACAACTACCACCATTAAAATTGTCGGGAACGACCGTTACATCACTTGACTACCAACATCATATCTGCTATCAATATATCACACTCACCGGCACCATCGTTAACTACACGAGCACCACTTAATCCGCCGGGAACCGCCGTTACCACACCACCATACTACCATCTGGTACCATCGTACCACATCACCGCCGCCACCATCACTACCATCGGATCTGTACCACTACCACTAGATCTGTAAAAACCATCGTCATCATTCCCGGAAATACCTTCTCGATATCTCCACACAATCGGTCGAACAGATACAGACAAACATGATGTTTTTTTTTAAATGAAAGCACGATGTTATTTGCTTGATAGTATGTGAATTGTTAATGGTTCTCTATAGGGATAGGGATTCTCTCATATCTATTTGAACATAAGATGTAATGTTATGCTTCTTGTGATTGTACATTGTCAACACATTTATTTTATTTTAATTTAACGGTACAATCACAAAAACTATAACATTACCCCTTAGAGCACACGGTGTGGGCTTGTCGTGGGGGCTCGCCGTCCACGGTGGCGCCTCGCCGTCCCCCGCCGTGACACCGACCCCCCTCGCCGTCGGTTACCTCTTCGTGGTGACGACGAGCAGGTTTTCTGACAAAAGCAAGCAACGGATATATTTTTTATTTGTGTTATTTGATTTGTGTTATTAGTATGTGTTTGTAATTGTTGTATGTGTTTGTTAGTGTGTGTTTGTAGCGTGTGTAAAGGTGTGTAAAGGAGGAAGAAGAAGACACAGGTAAAGTATTTTTTATTTTTTTTTGAGTGGATAATAAAGGGGTTTGTGGTGAATAAATAGGTAAGGTTTTAAATTCTTTTTTTTTTTTTTTTTTTAACTTCTTTTTAAATATATTGTTTTGTATTTTTATTTAATAAATAAATTTAGTTTATATGAAAATTTGAAAAAAATAAAAATAAAGTGGTAGTGGTGAGCTCTAAATAAAGAGGTTGAGGTTTGTTATGAGTGGGGATGGGGTTTGTTGTGGTTAGTTGTGAAAAAGTGGGATGCTGATGTGACGCTGAGATGGCACGACGAAGAGGCTAAGCTTTATCGTGACACCTAGTGCTCTTATGTTCAAGGATCCCTATCCTCTGTATAGAGTTACAGACAAACATGAAAGAGGAGTAAAACTGACAAAATAGTTGAAAAGAAGTCTTGAGATAATATTTGTAAAGTACAATTTTTGTTGCGCAATGTATCACCGCTTACTTACTTCGAAGATTTTTTTGGCACTAAAACTCACTCGAAAAATATTACGTAGTATTATTTATACTACTATAATTTATTACTCCAATACACATAATGTAATCAGTCATGAAAGGATTTCTTTTGTGCTTTATATTTAGAGAATTTTTATTTATTTATTTATTTATTTTTAAGAGCATTAGATATAGTGATATCAAAATTTTAGTCATTTAGGCCTCATCAAATGTCACATCATTTCAACACTCAAACTTCAAAATACCCCTTTATAATAACTAACCTCAAAATATACCTTTATAATAATAAAACTTTTAAAGATGAAAAGGTAATATTTTTTGTCTTTATTCTAGTTGGAGAAATGGCTATTTTCATTTTGGCATAACATGGTGATGTGGTAGCTAAGAGATGGCACAACCAAAATGGTTGTCATGTCATTTTGGCTAGGCATCACAACCATTATACCCCATGCTCTAAGTGTTATTTTTTTTTGTAAGATGTAATAAACATTCAAATAAGAAAAACGTAATCAAATAAATTAGTATGAATCAGTATTTATGAAATTATTGTTTAATTTGCTTCACTCTCAAATAAATCATTTAAATTTGTTCTATACAATAATTAAAATAAATGTATGTCATTAGTTGTACAAAGAAAAAATGATAAATAAATAAATAATCATCTATTTATACAACGTATTTAAAACTTGCTTTAAAGAATCCCGTCGTTATGCGCAAGTCTCTTACTAGTTGTCATAAATGCACCAAGTCATTGAAAGACTAGTTGCAATGCGGATGCTCTAACCACCAAAAATTAAGATAAGTAGCTCCTATCATTGGATGATATGTGTCACTTTTCAACAAAAAATTCACTTTTATTTTCAAACTGAAATATCTTTTTATCTATTTATTTGTTTATAATCTAATTTCAGCATATTTTCTAAAATTTTGTACTCTTTAATTCAACAATCTTTTTGATATATTTTTATAAGTTTTTAGTTTTTACATTTTTAGTTGGTTTATTTTATTTTGAACTATAACCTTTATTTTAATCAATACAATCTTGATTCGTCAAAATCATATACTTTTAAGGGGTGTTAGACGGGTAAGAGATTACGACGGTCTTTTTATATGCAGGAATAATAATGTCACTGGAAAGTTACGGAAAACACAAGCAAACACATACAACTAACACATATGCATTTGGAGTGTTGTGAAACGAATTCACTAAGCGGGTAGGGAATTTCGGGGAGAGATAGGCTAGCAATTCATTTACTATTTTTATAATATAACTATATTTGTCGCCGCCGGCCCGCCGCTATGCGCGGGTATTCGACTAGTAATGCTAAATGATCAAACGAGCTTAGCCCAATACAACTGATTTATATAACAATAGTCACAACATTCTGAAAACAGTGATAAACCAATACAACCAAGGAAGAGAAGTCTCCGGGATTTATATAACAATACCACTGAAATGAAACTTGTATGTCTTTTAGCAGACAACTAGCGGGTTAACCCGCGCGTTGAGACGGGAGTGCGTTGCCCTCGATCATTTTATTCACGGGAATGAATTTGCTAAAGTTATTTTTTTTTTATTTTTTATTATTTTTTTTTTGCGCACTGTTCATGCGCGGTACTGTTCATGCGCGGGGTACTGTTCATCCCCCAATGAGTTTTAGTATATATATAATATCACCTTTGAAGAAGAAATAAGAAATAAGAAGTGGAAGGAAGCGATGGATGAATAAATAAGTGTTATTGAAAAGAACAAAACTTGGGAAATTATTGAAATACCAAAAGGGCACAAACCCATAGGTGTAAAATGGGTTTATACGAAGAAGTTGAATGCTACAGGAGAGATTCAGCGTTATAAAGCAAGGCTCGTTGCAAAAGGTTTCTGACAGAAAGCAGGTATTGATTATGACAAAATTTTCACTCCGGTTGCAAGAATGGAAACAATTAGAATACTTATCTCACAATCTGCACAAAACGGGTGGAAAATATACCAAATGGATGTAAAGTTTGCATTCTTAAATGGTGTACTCGATGAAGTGGTTTATATAGAACAACCGCCATGTTATGCAAAAGTTGGAGAAAAAGGCTCAAACAAGCCCCTCGAGCTTGGAATACTCGTATTGATTCATTTCTGAAGAGAACGAGGCATGTACAATACCCTTGCGAGCATGCTTTATATAACAAGTTGAAAAAAGAGTACTCGTGGATGCCTTGTACGTAGATGATCTCATTTTCACAGGAAATAACAAAATGATGATCAGTCAATTTAAGGAAACGATGACTTGAGAGTTTGACATGATAGACTTGGGACTAATGAAGTACTTCCTGTTAGTTTAATGGATATAAATTAGTAGTCGTGAGTTAGGATCGAACTCGAGACCTATGGGATTGCACGCGTTGCGTATGAGATTTAATTATATCACAAAATATTTATATGGTCGAACTAAGAAAAAGGAAGGGGTTGAGTGTCGAGTTTTAAAACTTAAGGAGGTGCTAGCAATGACTTGTTGGACAAGTTTTAATGCTATATAAACACACCCTTTGTCTCATTCGATGGGGGAGAGACGATCGACACAGACATGAATAACAACTCCGATCCATTGCATGATATATTAATCTGAAAAGTCAATTGCATGTATACATGTGTGACAGAGTATTATCCAATTGCTAAATTCGGTTTAATAATGATTATCAATTCATGCGCATGATTTTATTGAATAGTCATATGCATGAATTTATAATACATGTGTGACAATCTTGGTTTCATGAATATTTAATTAATATGCATGATAATGTCAAGCACATGCATATATTCATGTATTCATTCCTTGCATATATGTATTTGACAGATGCAAGTAAAAGGTTTCGTATATATATTTAATTGTGATTTGAACTAGCATTCTAATTAAATCGCTAACAATACGCGCGTACATGATCGTAGAGAAATCCTATTTTGGATTTTGGTGATTTACACTATTCGACTTTATTAAGTCGACTAGCACTCAAACCCTAATTAGGGTTCATCTCAATTGCTAGTTTTGTGGATTTGATTCTTGTTCGGCTAGAATCAAGAAAATGTACGCATATTCTTTTATGTTAATTAATTGTTCATTAATAAATCCTATACGCTTCCGCATGATTACTTTGATGTTTTGTGATTATTTATTTGAATGTCTTGATATATAATTCCAACAGTGGCATCACGAGTCATTGGTTTTTAATGAGTAATTAATTACATAAACGCGTAATAAAACAAATATTTGTATGTTGTTTGATATTATTAATCTAGGGTTTATGTTATATATTTTTTTTTGGGTCGAATTTTTTTTATAAAAATTGGGGCGTTCCCCATATTTTTTTTTAATGTCGACACATTAAAAATTATTAGGGTTTTGAAAATTGTTTGCTAACCTTATTAAAACCTAGAATTAATATTGATTACGTGATTAATTCGTGAATAATTTGTTATGTGTCATGGAATTTTTATATGCGATCTTGTGACTTATTTGTATAAATTGTTATGATATCCATGATTATACATGCATGTTAGTCATGGATAAGTTGCTTTGAAAATTGTTTAATTGTTGAGACATATTTAATTACGATAAATCTTGAATTGGGGAAGACTCCAATTATGTATATTAATGAATCAATTATGTGCAATTTGGTATATCATTAATTATGGGTTTACGCAATCGATTCGTCGATGTATGTGGCTCACTCTCAATTGAGAGAGTGAAAGCCCTAATTAATATATACATTAATTTAACCTAGATATTGATTATTAATAGGGTTTTATCGAATAAGTTGCATGTGGCTACTTGTTTACACGTATAAATTGTTTATAATGTGCGCATTGTTTTTTAGTAGTTTATTTTTTATTTGTTACTTGTTTGTTTATTATGTTAGACAGTTTTAAGCAAAGGGTAATTTTGAATAGAAAAATAATACGGACTAAACAATGGCGAAATTTGATTTGTTTTGGAAGAGTTAAGTTTTCAATAGTTTAATTGATTGGTGACTTTGGTACAAATGGTCTGAACGGCTCACCCACTAGAATGAACTATAAAGGGGTTAATAAAGAAGTGGGCATAGTCACACTGAAAGGATGTCTTAGGTTATGCTTTGCGCTTACCTGGTCCTCTGCCCCCTGTAAGTTCGAATGGAGCTACTTAGTAAGCCATAAAATGTGCAAACTCATCTTAAGGGCGAATTAGTTTTAATTCCATGCGCCACTTCGGTGGTAATTATCCGAAACACTAAGTGTTTACACTTATGCAAAAGTACGGTATAATGGGCGATAATTATCACTAAATTCCTTGATTGGTGAACCCAATACCTCAATCAAAACTTTGATAATTTGATCTTTATGAATTGGTAATAAAAAGTTTTTTTTTTTATTAAATTTATGCTACAAGATGAATGCATGACATCTTTGTACATATTTGATTTGACCACATAAAATCAAAACTAGTACCCTTTTAAATTAAGTTATATGCCATCTAATTAAAGGGACACTTGAAGTTGCAATTTACGTCATGACAGTACTTGGCGAGATTGTAATGGAGAGGTAAATCTCTATGTAAAGTCAGACCTTACATGGACATATTTGCAGTTCTTTAAGTTAGACACTTAAGTTGAGTAGGAAGTGAGACCTGGACTCAAGGCATAAGATGGGATGAAACATGTTTATATTTGCAATAGCGTTGGAAAATATAAATCCCATAATGATCTAGGAATTGGAAATTGTTTGCCAATTATTGTTCGACAGATTACCTTATTATGTGCTTTCGTTACTAGCAGATCAACTGATGTAATGGAACTACGATAATTTGGATCCTAGTTTTTGAGAAAATTCTATGGTTATATGAATATTACCTTGGGTATTTTATTTTCTTGAAAAGTTTAATTATCGAAAATACTAAAATTGAATTTTGCTAATTCTTTAAATGTATTAATGCAACATTAAACCGTAAACGTAGGTTATTCCTGGTAAATTGATCTACACCTGTAAGGGTTTTAGTAGAGTCAACCTTACTAAAAGAATAAACCTAGTACTCTTTTCACTAGAAAGAGTGAGATTCAATCTTATTCCTTTTCATGAATGAAGAAAGGTATGATAGGACAATTAGAATTGTCTAAATTCTAAATACATAACTCGTAAGCAAATTTTAATAGTTAAGAAAATTGCATATGTTCTGAGTTATTAAATTAGGAGCTAGACTAATTACTATATAATTGGTAAAAGACAAACTAGCATATTTTATCTTGTTATTTTGTTTTGACCATTTAAAGTACTACTTACAATTGTTGGAATAGTAGAACTATTAAGAAAGAAATTGCATGCCCAATTTTTCAAGTTAATAGCATTGATGGATAAATTCATCATCTACATAGTAGAATACATTCTTTTAAGTACATAAGTAATTGTTATGTATGGACTTTCTCAAAGGTGTAGGAAGTAAATGGAACACTATTTTCTTTCACTGCTTAATGAAACACTTACAATGTTGTCAAATCCAGTGGGAGTATTGTGTTGTTATTACTGAATAAAGAATTAATGTAATGATCTCTTATTCAGTGGGAGTTACAAGCTTTGTCATCTTGTTAGTAACCCAGAATTATCTCTAGAATGTCTTAAGATAATTACTTTCCACTTGTAGACACTTATGTTTTCAAGGATAGTCATGTACGTTTCCTTATTAGACAATGAAGTGGTTCTACATCTACTAGTTATGCTTATATCAATGACACAATCATATTAGTCACATAAACAAACATATGTCGTGTTGTTTATCTGCTACATGATGTTGTTCCATGCACAAGTGGGAGAAATCTATATTGTGTGCAAGGTACAACATATAAGTATATGATTTAATGGATTCTCTTGACTGCAAGGAAAGAGACTAACGTTCTAATATAACTTGAACATATCTAATTCAAGAAACACTTGGTGTTGCAATTTACGTCATGTGAGAACTTGGCGAGATTGCAACAACAAAGTAAATCTCTATGTGAAGTCAGACCTTGCATGAACATATTTGCAGTTTCTAAATTAGACAAGTATTTAGAACATGTGTCAACATGATATATAAGACTACTTCAAATTAAATATTTGTGTATTATTAGAATGACATAAAATTAAATGAAGTAATCTAATCCTACTTCAATTTGTTTATTTATGTATTTTGGAATGACATAAATGAAAAATAATGTAGTCCTACATTATTATGAAGTAAAATAAATTAACTTGAAATTATAATTGAAACCAAGAGTTGTGTTCATAATTACTTTAGTTAAACATGTTTATGATTCATTGTAAAGACATAAACATAAAGTCTTTTAAGACTTATAATAAAGTAAGACGTTAACTTGTTATGTTTTTTAATTAAGACATATACAAGAAGTCATTGAGTTGATCAATGATTTATAACGTATAATGGGATTATAACAATTTATGTTTTCTTGGTGAGACATGGATATGAAGTGACTTGGTTAAAAGGTACTTGTGTTATAAAGCATGTAATTGGCTTGGAAAGTCTATTATACCATTAAGTTGACTTAGTTGGTAAATAGGTAAGCCAAAAGGAATATGTTTATCTTATATATTGTTAGATTGTCTTACAATATTTAATTCTAATGAATACCACAAGTTGATGGTATGTTCAGTTAGGAGAATCAAACTCTATTTGATTTGTTTGATTCATGATAACCATAACTTCTTTCTTAAAAAGTAACAAGGTTAGAATATTGAGTATGGATTGAATATACTCAATATGACTCCAACCTAGAAGATTAATAAAACACCATTTCATTATGGAATGTGATGAATCACATTAAGTTTTAAAGTTGAAGATTCTGAATTTGTTAAACTACTTATGAATAGGTTATTAACAAACTAATGTCAAGAATTATCAATGTGTATTTGTAATGTCCCAAATAGAGAACAATGTAGTTTTGCTCTAATTGCTAAGTATATATAGATAGTCTATATATTACAAAAGGCAAGTGGGAGTTTTTTATCTTGAAAGATAAAATTACAAGATACATAATCTTCTAAAACTCACTAGTAAATATCATGATGAGGTTAGACATGTAAATGATAGACCTCATGATGATGGAATTTTCATTCATAGATCTGCAATGATATCTCAGATATTTGACTTATATGCTGAGAAATATGAGTTACAAGATTATAGTAAACCTGATAATCATTATGATGGATTACCAAATATTGAATTGGGTAAATTACTCATACTATGAATGTTAAAGATGCTGTCCATAAAGATAATCAATTTTGGAAATTTGGTTTATCTTAATAGTTAGACTAGAGAATGGAAATGGGTTTTTTTCAAAGAGATGAAAAACCCTAGTGGTTTGAATTTCTATGTAAAAATCATATGGACAATATTGTACACATATTTAAAGCATGTTTTATGACAAGATTATTAATCATATTTAAGCAATTAATTGTGATTGAATATTCTTTCCTAGACACATTAAATATATAAAGATGATAATTGTCATACTTGTTTTCATTAATATGAAATATGACAATGGAATATCAAAACTCTTTCTTGAGAAATTACTTGAGCGAGGACGGTAAGTAATTGAAAGGTTTTTTGAATTCATATAATCTTTGAAAGTGTACGAAGTGCAAATAATTCATGAATGAATAAATGCATGCATCTATGAAATTATTCTTATATTTAATTATTAAATTCTAGTTTTGATTTATAATTGAAATAAGATAAATTTTAAGTATTCCTGAAAGCTAGTGGGAGTATTATGTTAAGGTTTTAAATCTTGTATGTTGTATAACATATGAGAAGTAACATTCCTTGAAAGCTAAATGTTAAGTCTTAGATTGGAATGAAACTTCACTTGTAAGATTTAAGAATTAAAACATACAACCTTGGAATATATGTTTATTATTAATAAACATGTGCAGTAAAACAAATGATTCTAATAAAACATGATATATCATTTGGGAAATGGATAAATATCTTTTTGACAAGATAAAACATGAATGAATTCTAAGTTTGACATGTAGATTCATCATGTACATCATGTAGTGTATTAAAATTGTTGTATCATTCTTAAATGATAGATGATTTGACAACATTGATATCTAACTAAAAGTTATTAGATAACTTGTGTAATGAATATTCTAAAAGAATTACATCCTCAGCCTGGAATTGCTCCTAGATTCTATGGATGAACAATATGTCAAATGTTGTGGAAATTGTCATCAGCTTTAAACTTGAAAGTTAGGAAAGCATCAAACATTACACAATAAGATATTAATGTTTACGGAGTTTTAATGAGCATATTGTTGTTTGCATACAATGATGCTGGTTTAATTGAGATGACACTCAATACTAGTCATGGTAGGATTTCATCCTTGTTAATAGCCATGTGAACTAGTTGTGCTAATAAGAGCACAGTTGCATTATACATTAAAAGAATAAGAATACTTTAAACTTTAAAATGTTTGAGAGTTTAAATTGTCATAAATTGGTGATAGAGGATGTCACAAACTTTATGAATTATTATGTGGATTGGTGAATGCACACATACAAGGACTTCACTAATTGAATTCTTGAAATAAGTATTCTCAAAATTATGATAGATCAAGTTGGTTGATTTATGCCTTGTCAACAAGTATGATTGTCATTACTTGAAGCATAATTCATCAATTGGAATTTTCATGCATTGATCTATTTGGTATTTGGATAAGGGATGTTAAACAATTGTTATAATAAATCAAGTACTTGGTATGTTTGATTTTATAATATATTGTATCCTAAATTTGCATGTTTAATCCGTGAATAAATTTATTTATTCTAAATCGTCTGTTGTCAATTAATGATATGGGAGTATCATTAAACTAAGACAAATCTGAGAGATGTGGTAGAATATACTTGAAAGTATATTGATGAGAAAGCATACCAATTTCAGATGATATTCAATGAATTGAATATAGGACTTATCCCAACTACATGATTTTACTTTATGGATATTGTTATTAAGTAAATCATGAATAGTTATCCTCAGACTTGAGATACCAGATAAGTGTCATGAATGTAGTGCACTTCTGTGGAACAACTTAACGCTATACGTAACTGGTAGTCATAAGGGTTGTTTCCTGAAGTGTTGCAAAGTTCATGGGTTATTCTTGTAGTCAAGATAGAATTTGTTCATTCAAATTTATTTTTGGAGTTTAATACTGATGGGCCCCTCGTAGGGTTGACAAGATGTTTGCATGGCCATGCCCAAAGTTCTCCCCTGAATATGTTCAGAAGATTTGGTAATCTTACTCAATCACTAATAACGAGAAACAGAATGGTTGAATAAAGAATAACTTAATTCCATATCTTTATTTAACATGGTATTAGAAACAAAAGGATAATAATAATGAGAAATCATTAAAAGGTTTTCCAGGAGACCTTACTCGAGTCGTGCTAGAGGCATCGAAGTGTTGCTAGACGCTAACCGATGTGATCACTCTATTAAGATATATCCAAGTGGGAGCTGTTAGTTTTATGGATATAAATTAGTAGTCGTGAGTTAGGATCGAACTCGAGACCTATGGGATTGCACGCGTTGCGTATGAGATTTAATCATATCACAAAATATTTATATGGTCGAACTAAGAAAAAGGAAGGGGTTGAGTGTCGAGTTTTAAAACTTAAGGAGGTGCTTGCAATGACTTGTTGGACAAGTTTTAATGCTATATAAACACACCCTTTGTCTCATTCGATGGGGGAGAGACGATCGACACAGACATGAATAACAACTCCGATCCATTGCATGATATATTAATCCGAAAAGTCAATTGCATGTATACATGTGTGACAGAGTATTATCCAATTGCTAAATTCGGTTTAATAATGATTATCAATTCATGCGCATGATTTTATTGAATAGTCATATGCATGAATTTATAATACATGTGTGACAGTCTTGGTTTCATGAATATTTAATTAATATGCATGATAATGTCAAGCACATGCATATATTCATGTATTCATTCCTTGCATATATGTATTTGACAGATGCAAGTAAAAGGTTTCGTATATATATTTAATTGTGATTTGAACTAGCATTCTAATTAAATCGCTAACAATACGCGCGTACATGATCGTAGAGAAATCCTATTTTGGATTTTGGTGATTTACACTATTCGACTTTATTAAGTCGACTAGCACTCAAACCCTAATTAGGGTTCATCTCAATTGCTAGTTTTGTGGATTTGATTCTTGTTCGGCTAGAATCAAGAAAAGGTACGCATATTCTTTTATGTTAATTAATTGTTCATTAATAAATCCTATACGCTTCCGCATGATTACTTTGATGTTTTGTGATTATTTATTTGAATGTCTTGATATATAATTCCAACACTTCCTGGGTCTGGAAGTAAGGCAGGGAATTTCTGGGATTTTTATATCCCAACAGTTATACATGGAGGAGATATTGAAGAAAAGTAAAATGGAGAATTCGAACCCAGCAGTAACACCCATGGAATTAGGTACCAAACTTTCTAAGTTTAAGGGAGGAGAACCCGTGGATGCAAACCTATATTGAAGTTTGGTTAGGAGTTTATGATACTTAACTTGTACAAGATCTGATCTTTCATATTGTGTTGGGGTTGTTAGTCGGTTTATGGAAAATCCGAAATATGCACATTGGAAAGCTTTGAACAGAATACCGTGATATGTTAAGGAAACTGAATCACTTGGGCCATTTTACTCGAGCTCTAAATAAAACACTTACAAGTTACTCCAATAGTGACTGGCACGGAGATGTATTGCGAAAACAACCTTCACATAGGCTTCAAAAAAAAAACCAATAGTGGCATTATCAACCTGTGAGGCAGAATATGTAGCAGCATCATGGACGGTTTGTTACGCAATTTGGCTACCGAATCTATTGCAAGAATTAAAGTGTCAGCAATACCTTCTGATAACATCAATTAGTCCTGAATATTAAGTGTCAATTTCCACCGATAATACTTGTAATTTATATCATTTATATGGATTTACGCTTGTTTTCCATTGTTTTCCACTTTCAGGTAAATTACGAGCATTGGAGCTAAAGAGACGCGGAACTGGAGAAATATCTAAAGATTTATCACAGTATGCTACTTTGAAGAAGTTACGGCGTAACTCATCTCTCACATTACGCCGTAACTATTGCGTGACTCAGAAAACCAACTCATAAGAAGGTTACGGCGTAACTCTTCCCAAAGGCTACGACGTAACTATATTAGGTCAAATGAGGTTTCACGCCGCTGATAACTACACCGTAACTATTCCATCAACTACGGCGTAACCAAGTTTATTGGCGTAACCACTAATAAGGTTACGCCGTAACTAGCATATCTAGTGCAAAATACGAAGGAATTGAAGGTTACGGCGTAACTCTTGTTATGGTTACGCCGTAACCCAGATCTCGCCTATAAATACCCCACGAATTCCAGTATTTCTAATCATCCCATTCCACACACAACAACCAGAGAACGTGGGAAAAAGCTCAAGGCAGGTCTAGAGAAGCATACGGAGCTGTCTCCAAAGGAGAAATCACTCCCCTACGATAAGCATTAGCATTTTATATTTTCTTTATGTTGGGATCAGTCCCAGATAGATCTTATGAGCCTTGAGAGAGTATAGTTAACCTGTGTAATCACAAGAAAACTATGGAGAACCTTTACTAGAATTGTATTCACACGGAAAATAAATACAATACTCAAGAAGACAATAAACCCCAATAACTTGATCCTCTATGGATCTCTATTAATTTACTATGAATGTTATTGAAAAACGTACATTAAAACCTAGCCGCTAGTTTCTTTTATAGAACAAGAAACCCTAATTCTGCAGCTTGCAAAACACTCAAAAGATATGCATTATCTATTCCTAATTTATCTCATGAATATCACAACTAAATACTAAATATACGGAAACTACATATCCGCAGGAACTATATTACTATCAGTAGCAGCTACCACTATCAGTAGAAACTATACTATCAGTAGAAACATAAAGTCTATCAGCAGGAACCATATCAGCAGGAACCCACTTTTACAAAATTCCTAACAATCCTCCCCTAAACTTGAATTTGACTTCGTTAACTTCAAGTTTCCAGATAGATCTTGAATGTGCAAGAGGATTGACCAAAAATACCAACTGAAGCAAGAGAAACATCCAACAGAACATCTAGAACCACCAGAACATCAATGAAGACCAGAATTCCATCAACAAGCATCCTAGATTAGCAGCATTAGGAACCTTCAACAGCATCAGTAACCTGAGTAGATTTGATGAGCCTTTACCAAGTAGCTACTCACTCTTGGGCTAGCTAGTTCTTGAGTGGAATCATGGCATCACCCTGGTGAACTAGTAACCAGTCCAACACTTAGAACGTGAATCAATGGTGTGTTGGAGAACCCAAATGGTTTTTGGCAAACCATCACAGCCATCAACGGATTTGATATGTCTTTACCTGAAGCCGTTTATCTCAGGACTAGTCATGGTGTTCCACTACCTTTACCACAAGCCATGAACTCGTGGGCTAGCCAACTCTTCATCTATGAGAACATGGTGAGTTGAATACCATACAACTTATTGGTAAGTTTTCAACCCTCCAACGGATTTGAGATCTCTTTACCAGAGCCGTTTGCTCATGGAGTAGCCAATGTTTGGTGTGTGAGACCAGGGTACATTGATAGACCCTCTAATTTTGAGTAAATCAGCAACTATCAACGGATTTGAGAATACTCACTAGATTCGTACCCCCATAGCAAGTTAACCCTTTGCCCCGTAAGACATGGTGTGTTAAAACCATATAGGAAACACAACGATACAAGATGATCCTCAAAAATTAAAGTTAGTAAATAGAATAATATATACAAAAGTTTTTTTTAACCAAATAAAATAAGAAATAAAGAATAAGAAAGAAGAAATAAATATAACAACAAACCAGACTTCAAGTAGAAAAATCAACAGAAGCAACAATGAGCTTATCCTTTATCCTTTTCACCAGCTGCTCTGCATTACATATATCATTCCCAACTGGAGCAGTAGAAAAAGCCAACTTCTTTTTCAACATTTGCTCTAGCAAATGTGCAGAAAAAGGGTAATCCTGATCTGAAAACATATAAAGATAGACCCCAGACCAGGTATGCACCACATGAACACTAGAGAGTGGATAATAAGTCCAACTAAAAACCTTCCATTGAGCTTGACCTTCCCAAATCCTAAATCCTGCACCATCTTGATATTTGGAATCAAACAACACTTGAAGATCACCTAATACCAATAAACCAGCTCCTGTTGCGGGATGAGATTCATAGTGTGTTGACACCATTCCATAAAGTGTAATAAGATCTTGTCTATCCAAAAAATTAAGGATCTTAGAAAGAAATGTAAAATGTCTAACAGAACCATCCTTGCGATAAACAGAGTTGCAATCACCCAATCCACCAAGACCAGTAGGTGTGAGTTCCTATCTCACTAATGGAGACCAAACCACCAAGTCCTCATCTGAATCATCATCCTCAAAATCCTTTATAAAAGTGCTCTCAGTAGCCTGAAGATCAAAGGAACTCCCCTTCTTTCTTGCTAGACTCTTCTGTCTTCTTCCAGAAGAAGGAGAAGAAGTAGTACTAACATGTGTATCCTCAGGGGTAACCACAGCCTCCTTTGTAGGTGAGACAACTGGTGGATGTGGTGGAGTGGACACATGCTCTGTCTCATCAGTAGAAAGATCCTTCTCTGCATGAGGTGGCACATTCTTAGCAGAAACTGATGCAGACATCTCAGTAGAAACCTTTGGAGTGCTGGCAGAAGGAATGGATGAAGCCATATCAACTGGCGTCTCCTTAGAAGGAATGAAAGTATTATCAGAACTATCAGTAGTCTTCAATCTCTTAGGATTAGGACCTTACAAAAGAGATTGAGAGTGTTTCACCCTGGTATAAGGATTTAGACCATCCTTTTCCAATCTTGAGGGAATGGTGTTATACTCTTTGACTAACTGATCATCAGGCAAGGATTTCACAAATGCCATAGTCCAGCCTGTATTATAAATTGCAGAACTTGTATTTTTGACAAATTCTCTCATATGTTTCCTCTATTCAGCTTAAGAGAGAGGTTTGTCTCTTTTTGCTTTAGCCTTGCGTTCTGCATCCGCCTTCTTTCTTTGATTCACCAAAGCCATTATATCATCAACATAATTCTTTGAATCAAAGGCACATCCTAAGATAGATTGAGCAAGAGTAGGATTTTTGGACACACCACTAGCCAATTGACTCCAAGTATCATCAGTAAATCTCAGAGCTAAAGCATCCAATTCTTTCATTCTCTGTGGTGTGACCTCAGGAGCTTTGTAAGACTGACTATGAAATTCTGCATCATAAGTAGCTTGAGTCTGTGCAACTACTTCCTCATCTCTTTGTGAAATCTCATGAAGTCTCAAGAGTCTAGCCTGTTCAGCCTTAAACGCATCAGAGTCCATATCCTCTTCTACTACTTTACCCTTTCCCTTATTGATGCAGGTTTTACTGACCAGGTCTTAATATTTATAGTGTCTCGCTATACCTATGGTCTACCCTAATGCACTAACGGGCAGTGTACCCGGTCGCGTGTAGTGTAGTAAATGGTAAAGCCGAGGTCGTCCCAAGAGCTATGTGTGTTGGATTATTACTAAGTCTAATTGTCATAGAATAATAATGGTTTCGATAGGGATTTAATTAATTAAACTACTAATGTAGAATAAAATAAAAGCAGATAAATGGTAAAGGGAAATCAATAGAGGAATAGTGGTGCTAACCTAGTCAATCCTCCTAGCTAGTTATGTCTACGTCTACCTACTTCCAATTACTTCAGGTGGGGTCAAATTCGAGAGGACATCATTTGGTCAATTCGCCCTAACCTATCAGCAAAGATGCCACCATAGGAGAAATCAGGCGCACCGTCATAAGTCTTGTTGTTCCTGGTCCCCTAAGCCAAGTGATTCGTGTAAAGTGAGTGGTGAAAAACAAATACAATATCAATATATCAAAATATCCGTAAAATTCGACAAATCAACCCTTTAGGAAAAAGGTCAACGTACCAAACCTCACGGGTGTGTTAAAAGTGATACCGGAAAAGTGATTTCCCGGGTCGTGTCCCAAGGAGGTGTGAATGGAAGGATTCGTTGAGTTTCGTGATTTGAACTTGAATTGGTTTTTAATGATTTGTTTGATTTGAATTA
Organism: Chrysanthemum seticuspe; assembly: GCA_019973895.1. Taxonomy (NCBI): domain Eukaryota; kingdom Viridiplantae; phylum Streptophyta; class Magnoliopsida; order Asterales; family Asteraceae; genus Chrysanthemum; species Chrysanthemum seticuspe. Next base: position 71,855,498 of record BPTQ01000006.1, on the reverse strand, counting down.
CGTTTCTACAAATTAATTAACGGGAAAGATAATTAAGGCAAGGGAACCCTAATAAACTAAGAATAAACTATCACTAAGCCTAAGGAATGATAAAACGAAGCTACACTAAGTCCTAGGGTGCAAAAACGTAAAAACGTAAAAACCGGGAAACAACCCGAGCCATAAACGTAAAAATTTTGCAATTTAAGGGCTACGGGTGTGAAATCAATTTTCCTACGTTCTAATTAACTAAAAATAATTTTAGAAAAAGACCGGGTATTTTTTTGACTTTTAAATTATTTTCTACGAATTAAAAACTAATTAACACTAATTAAATTATTAAAAATATTAAACTAATTTTGAAAAAACTGAAAAATTCACAGAAACTACTTCTAACTAAGCTGAACCTAAGAAAAATAAGAAACAGTTTGGTTGTTTGGGAAAATAAGCTGTGAATAAGCTCAAAAGAGCTTATTGGCAAAACTGTCTTTAGGGGTTAAAAGATTTGTTTGTGTAAAATAAAACGAGACAAGTCCCAAGGGCGCGTTGGTTGGGAGTGAGTGTGTTGGGGCTTTGGTTTCTGAGTGAGGAGACCCAGGTTCGAATCTGGGCTCCTACACTTTTTTGCAAACTTATTTTTTTTTTTCTTTTTTCTTTTTGAAACTTAAAAAGCCTATCAAAATGGAGATTATTTTTGTAAAGACTAACTTTTGAAAAGCTTGAAATAAGCTGTTAGACACAGCTTATTCCAACAGTAGGCACAAAATAATACAACCAAACACCCTTTTAGCTTTAGAACTCAATAAGCAACCAACCAAACATCATTTTTCAAATAAGCACTACCAAACACCCATTAATTCAAATAAAAGCACACTAAATTAAGCAATATCTAACTGCAATAATCTACCTAAACTAGGGACTAAGCACTTGGCAAGTGAGTTTAACTAGGGAGAACCTAAAACTAACTATGGAAGATAAGCAATCAAAGGACTAGAATAAGCTGCAAATAACTTAAAATGAGCTAAAGTGTATTAATCCTAATCTATCCTTACTAACTAACTTCTAAAGTTCATAAATAAGCCAATAGCCATGTCTGATACGTAAAAAACCATTCTGACCTGTGCACTGCTGTTGCAGGCCAAAAACAGCTTCAAGTGTCCCCTGTTTGGAGCTTATTTATAAGCTGAGAAACAGGTTTCCAAGTCAACGACAAAGCTGCACAATGGAGTTAGCATAGCAAAGTTTCAAAATAAACTTGATTTGGGACCAAGAGAATGCTTAAAATAGCTTAAGACTAAGCTGTTTTCAGCATGGCTTAGCTTTTTTTTTTGTGCTGATGCAGTAAAGAAAATCAGTCGAGAACAAATTTTTAACTCTAAATTGGACTAAACTAAAGGTAATTTGAACATGCAAAACTATAACCTGAGTGAGTTGAGTGTACAAGGAATAAGTAAAAACCAAATTTGCAAGTTTTAGAACCAAATAAGCTGTGGAATTAGAACAAGAACAGTAGCTTCTGCTACTGTCCTGTTTGGTTAAGAGAGACAGAACACCTTTTTTAACTCAATGCTTACAAATCTTTTTCAAACCAACTGGAAACTTTGTGAAACTGACTAATGGCATCAAAACTAATTTGACTGCATTGGTCAAAGTGGGTAAAAACCACTTTGACCCATTCAATAAGCTTAATCCAAACACACTTTTACAAAGGTTTTGACCCCATTTTTTTTCTTTTTTTCTTTTCTGAAAGTGAGAAACAATCACAAATAACTTAAGTAAAACAAACAATAAATAGAAATTGAAAGAGATAAGATTCAAGGAACTTTTCATTAACTAAAAATTCATTACAAATTATAAGAAAAACTAATTTTTTGAAACTGAAAACTAGGGGGTGCCATTATAACTTGGCATACAACATCTATTTATACTACTTATCCTAGGTCTTCAAGTCTTCACTCCTTGTGAGATGGAAAACAGCCAAAGCTCCACATGTGCTTTCTTCATCCAATCTTGGTCATCCAATAGAGTTAGGTACCATTTAGATATATCACAGCCGTCCACTGGTACTTTTGAACATGGATTGCCATGGTGGCATTTGGGGAAGAGGGGTAGCAGTGAAAGTGGGTTTGGGAATTGGGATTATCCGGGTAAGAGGTTTAGATTGGAGGTTGAGTGCCTGGGAATGGGTTGTGTTGGGGTTTGTCAGGGGAGGTGCTGGTTAAGGAGCTTCTTTTTTTTTTTTTTTTTTTTTTTTTTTTTTTTTTTCTTGTGTTCTGTGTGTGTTTGGGCGGGAAGACAAGGAAGAAGAAAGGTGGGGAGGTGGGGTGTTAATACTTTGACCGTGTAGGGTTAGGGTAAACGGGTATTGGACTGGGTGAGGGGATTGGGCTTGGGTTGTTAAATGGGTTTAGGATTAATTAGTTACTTGGACTTGGGATTTAATATTGATACATTGTGTAGTTAAGGGACCAAGCTTGCCAAAACTGAAAATCCATGGACTAAACATGTAGATTCTGAATTTACAATCCAAGGGCCATTCTTGTCACTCCCAAATAAACCAAGGACTAATCTTGCCAAATCTGAAACTTGAGGGACTAAACTTGTAATTTCTCAAAACTTTTGAATTTTTCACCAAAGGACTAATTATGACAACTTATGATTTCAAAAGGACCTTTGGTGGCTTTCTTTTAAAATAAGTGCTCAGGGACTATTTTTGTCAATTTTTGAAAATCGGGGGACTGAAACTGCCAATTATGCAAACTTTGTTCGTTTTTCGTTTGTTTTCAATAAATTTGCATCTGAAACATATAAAACACAATTTTGAGATATTTCCAGTATTTTGATGCATTTCGGAGTGTTTTTAGATGTTTTGCAGTTCAGATTTGACCAAAAATGATGAGTGAATAAGCACTCATCAAATCCCCCACACTGAACCATTGCTAGTCCCTAGCAATCTTTTGAGAAAACTTAATGGATTTGAATCTCTTTACCAAAAGCCATTACTTCTGGAGTAGCCAAATGTTTTAGTTCAAGTAAGAACTATGGTACACTGATAACCATATGATTTTGAGCAAATCACCAGCTTTTAACGGTTTTGATTTGTCTTTACCAGAAGCCGTTTGCTTCTGGACTAGCCAACTCTTAGATAAAATATCTTTGGTGAGTCGATTACCAATTATGGTTTTACAACTGCCTTTACCACAAGCCATAAACTTGCGGGCTAGCCAACTCTTCACTAATTGAAGATATGGTGAGCTGAATACCATACAATTTTGGGCAAATTGCAAGCCGTCAACGGATTTGAAATATCTTTACCAAGAGCCGTTTGCTCCTGGATTAGCCAATCCTTTTGTTTATTAGACATGGCGGACTGATAACCGTAATCTGAGTAAGTGCAAAACACTTACTCCAAAAAAAATTTGGCCAAAAATGGGGGAATAGGGTGGTAATACATATGATAAAATTCGTGAGAATTCCCCCCCACACTAGAAATGAATATTGCCCTCAATATTCAAAGTACCGGCTGTTATGCCGAAACATAGAACGTAAAAGGGAAATACTACGGCCATTATTTGAAATTTTATTTTATTTATTTATTTATTTTTTTTTTTATTTTTTATTTTTAGAAAACTTTATATACAACAGCGGGGGGCAACTCCCCCACACTAGGGTGGTAGAAAGTAGAAAGAAGTCAGAAATACGGGTGAAAACCCATATAGTGTGCTACTGTTTTTGTTAACCGAGTCGTTAGCTTGACTCGACCCCGAATTCATTGGTTCATGGGGAAGGTTTGGAGATCCGGGACAACCATGGATGGTATGTCCCCTCCAAAATAATGTTTCAATCTATGTCCATTCACCTTGAAGTTTGGTCCGTCGGTTTGAGATAACTCGACGGTGCCATATGGAAAAACTTTGGCAATGGAGAATGGACCGGTCCAATGATCCGTGCAAAACCGTCAAGTTTTCTCACGCAAGCTGACCACTTGTGAATGGCCAACCGTAAGAAACTTAAAACAGCTCAAGCACAGATGCAATGAAGATCTGGGGAGTACAATGAATTCCCGGGTCGTTAAGTCCCACGGAGACTCAATGGTGTGCAAACACTTAATCAGACGATAGAATGATCACTAAGGATAGTGATCGGAAAGGATTTTGATGGATAACTATACCTAAAGAAAAGATTATTAAATTACAGCGACTTAAATGCAAATTAAGAAATTAAAAAGTTAAAATATATTAAATAAACGCTATCACTATATTTAAAATGATGTTTTTGTTTTTTATGTTTTAATAAAACTGAAATAAAAACTACGTAACGTACAAATGAAAACGTGAAACTAAAGAAAGAAAATACCTACGGATATGAAAAATACATTTTTACAATCCTAAATATAAAAGAAAATTATTAGAAAAATAAAATTATTTTTAAAACTATTTATTTAATTATTATTAATTAAAAACTATTTTTAAGTATTTAATAATAACCTAAAATATGATAAAATATGAAATAAAGCTAGAAAAATAAAATTATGACTTAGGAAAATCTAAAATATTATAAAACTTATTTTAAAACTGAAAATATATTTTTTTTGACTTTTTATGTATTTATTATTAATTTAATACTATTTAAAACTAATTAAAATGCTAGAAAATACTATTTAAACCAAGAAAATTATGGAAAAATATTTTTTTTGGCTTTTTATATTTATCTTAACTTAAGAAAAATGAAAAATTATTTTTTTGAAACTTTTCTTAATTTTTTTGTATTAAATGCTATTTAAAAATGCTAAAAAACTAATTAAAATTAAGAAAAATAGCAAACAAGCTTGGAAAAATATGAAAATTTCAGGAAAAGTCTAAAATATTATTAGGAATCTAAGAAAAATGGAAAAACAGGTGCTGTGTGGAGGAATTTGAAACTGATATGCCAAGTGCTTATAAATAAGCACTTGGAATAAGCTAGAGGGACAAAACAAGCACCAAACTGATACACAAGCTAAAATAAGCTAAAACAACTCTAAAGCAACTAAAACCAGCAACCCATAACCTCTGGATTGCAAGATACCAAGATTTGATGATTTTGAGATATAAGCTAAAAAGCAGTTTTAGGTTGCTACTTGGAACAGGAAAATAAGCACTTGAATAAGCTGGAAACTAAAAACCTACAACTGGAACTTGAACAAGACCTGGCTGAGACCTAGTAAACCAAAGTAGAGACCTAGATGAGCTCAAATGAGCTGGCTGCAAGGTCTTAAAAACCTGCAAAATCCCTGTGCAGGCTCAGTGCCCTGCACAGGGCACTTAGTCTCATTTTGACAAGCTCTTATGAAGCTTATAGAAAATTCAAAAAATTATGAAAAAATGACAAAAAGAAACTAGAGCAGTTGAACTTTTAAAAGCCACAAGTCTCACTTGAAATGACCTAGAAATGAGCTCACTAAAAATCAACTCAGTTGGCCATAAACTGAGTTGTTTCAAATTTTGACTTTTTAACAAAACTGAAAGTTTGACTTTTTTGAGATTTGGATTAACTTTGTGAACTGAAAATGATATCTTATGATGAAAGAAACTTAAAGTAAGCTAGTTCCATGAATTTGAGACACAAAACAAGTTTTGGATTTGAAAAAACTTCAACAGTTAAGCATTAAAGACTGATGATATGGAATTTTGACTTAGAGCTTATATAGGTGCAATTTTATGACTGTAATGAGTTTGAATTGACTTAATAAGCCTAAAGCAACAATCATTAACCACAGCACAAACCTAAATCTCAGATGAAACAGCAATTCCAAACACACCTATATCTACTGTTTTGCAAATGAAAACTGAACTAAACACAGATTTGCTTGTTTTAATGATCAAACTAAATTTACTTGACCTAAATTCAACTATTTAAACAAGTCCAAACAGTTTATGACTACAAATGTAAGTACAAACAAAATATGCAAGATGACTTGAAAATTTGAAAATGAGATGAGCACTCACAGGAGTCCAGCTGTTTGCAGGCTAAACCAAACCCAAAACACTACCTAACCTAGTCTAATCCAACCCCAAATCCAGCTCTGCAACACCAGTAACCATTTCCAAACCCATATGAGCTCACAGTTGACTTATGTTGACCATGTGACATTTTGCTTAAAAGTGATTCATAAACTTAACCACAGCTATAACAAGCTTGAATATGCTTATTTAAGATGGAAATTGAACTTTTCAAAGTTTGCAAATGAGAGTTTGAAACTGAGATTTTCAACAGTAGCTGGAAACTTGAAACTTATAATAGAACTTGGAATTACTTATTCAAAACACATTACACTGAAAGTTTTACTTAAATGGGATACATAGAAATTGAAATTACATCATTTTGATTAAACTACAACATTCATTAAAAAAAACGACATTAAGTAAAAATAAAAAACTAACTACCACCCTTTTTCTTCTCCTCTTTCTCCTTTTTATATGCAAAACAACTCTCCTCTGACTTCTGAGTAGATCCCAACTGCATCTTAGACCATTGGATGACTTGGATAAATTCTAGCCGTTTGATGCAATTTTGGCGCCAAATGGTATTTTGACAGTTGGTGAGGTTGAGTGAATGGGGGAGGGATCATTTAATGATTCTTGTTTTGTGTAGAGGTGGAGGGGACAAGGGAAGGAAGAGAGTGAGGAGGGGGGATGGGATTGAGTGATTTCAGGGGAAGCAGGTGAAAGGGGAAGACTATTGGCGCCAAGGGTGTCTGTTTGACAAAAGGGTTGACTGACCAGGTGTTAGTAATAAAGCAGGGGGTCAAAAAGCAAAGGGTCCAAATGGTTTGTTGGCTGGGGTCCAAAGTAGTGTGACAAGGGTCCAATAGCATAAGCTTATTAATAAACAAGGACTAATGTTGTAAATTCTGAAAAATCAAGGGCCAAGGCTGCCAATTAAGCAAAGTTGCTTCAAGGGACTAAAATTGACAAGCTTCAATAATATAAGGACCAATCTTGACATTTTCCAATTTTTCCAAGGACCATTTTTGACAATTTTCAAACTTGAGGGACCAAAGTTGTAATTTTGCAAATTTTAAACTTTGAAGGGTTTGTTTTAACAACTTTTGAATCCCATGGACCTTAAATGACATTTTTCTTTATTTTGATATACCAGGGACTGTTTTTGACAACTTTTGAAACTTGGGGGACTAAAACTGCCAATTTTGCAAACTTGATACGTTTTTCATCTGATTTTGGATCTTTTTGCATTTAAAACACATAAAACACTGATTTGTGATATTTTTATCATTTTGATGCATTTTTGAGTGTTTTCAGATGTTTTTGCAGTCTAGATGGTACAAAAATGATGAGTATTTAGACACTCATCAATCCCCCACACTAAGATATTGCTAGTCCCTAGCAATGTTTTGAAACTTTAATGGATTTTAAAAACTCTTTACCAAAAGCCATCACTTCTGGAGTAGCCAAATGTTTCAGTTCAAGTAAGAACCTTGGTACACTGATAACCAAATGATTTTGAGCAAATCATAAGCTGTAAACGGATTTGATTTGTCTTTCCAGAAGCCGTTTGCTCTGGACTAGCCAACTCTTAGATAAATTATCAATATTATCTTTGGTGAGCTGATTACCAATTATGGATTTTCCACTGCCTTTACCACAAGCCATAACCTTGCGGGCTAGCCAACTCTTCACTTTTTAGGATATGGTGAGTTGAGAACCATACAATTTTGGGCAAATTGCAAGCCATATAAACGGATTTGAGAAATCTTTACCAAGAGCCGTTTGCTCCTGGATTAGCCAATCCTTTTGTCTATTAGACATGGCGGACTGATAACCAAGCTTAGTAAGTGTAAAACACTTACTCCAAAAAAAATTTTGGCCAAAAACGGGGAATTGGGTGGATAATATATGATAAAATTCGTGAGAATTCCCCCCTACACTTAGAAATGAATATTGCCCTCAATATTCAAAGTACCGGCGGTTATGCCGAAACAAAGAACGTAAAAGGAAAATATTACGGCCATTATTATGAAAGAGATATATATATATATATATATATATATATATATATATATATTTTTAGAACTTATATATATACACAACATGTGGGGCAACCCCCCCACACTAGGGTGGTAGAAAGGGGTAAGAAGTCAGAAATATGGGTGAAAACCCATATGGTGTGTGCTACTGTTTTTGATTACCGAGTCGCTAGCTTGACTCGACCCCGCATTCATTGGTTCATGGGGAAGTAAGTGGAAGAGATAATCTCCATCGGACTTTCATTCAAGATGTTTGGACAAACATTTGAAGCACGTGAAAGTTCCACACCGATGAGATATACATAGAACCGGCTCAAAAATGATAATTGAAAATGCCGGGATCAAAAATAGTGTCCTCATTCCCGAAGGAGTAAAGAAGAGAGGAAGTCACCGAGTAGGTGAAGAAAAGAAGGAAAATCATGATAACAATCATGACTAGATCTTCTTCCTCGGGATTAAGTGCAGTTGCACTTATTTGGATTTTATTGGTTGAGCTCTTTGGGTTGGAAGGCATCTCGGTTGGGAGGGTGGGAAGATTTTTCATAACTATGCAAATTGAGATTCTCTCCCCCCGATCATGATTTTTGCCATCCAAGCAATCATACTCCAGCGGAGATATGATATGAGTGAGTTCACTGGAGAACTCCTCGTGAAGAGTATACGGAGGTGGGACATGTGCGGTACTTTGTGGGCTATAAATATGCACCTCGTCCATTATAGTCTCCGTGTCAGACTCATCACTATCAAAGATTGGATTAACTGAATTTATAGTAAATTCAGAATCGAATTCGAATAAGGGATTAGTGATAGTCGTATTAACTGTTGTGGAAACAACATGGTCAACATCCTCTTCTAAGTTGACGATCTCGGAATGTGGAAGTGATGCATCAATAAATTCTATGTCTTTAGAATATAAAGAATCGGCATCACTATAATCACTGTCAAAATCTGAGAAAGTCTCAACAAGATCATTTGTAAGAGGAGAAAACACATCACACTCATGGTCAAGAATTCCCTCAGACTCACTTGGGATCGGGATAAGGTTCTCAACATTAGATGATTCCGTTTCCAGAATAGTGCTGAGATGCTTATCCCCCATGGTGAGAGAGTCCTCGGGATCAAAAAATTTCAAAGAAATAGGATCATCGACCTCTTCCAAAAGGAATTCACTTCTCTCAACCGGCGTGAGTGAAGGGGAAGAGTCGAAAATGAAAGGCTCAGAAACAGGAGTGGGATTGCCACTCGGAGTCGTAGATTCCTCATCAACATCATCGTCGTCGTCGTCATCATAGTCGTACACGAGAGGTTTCCAATATTGAGAACTTACTCTAGCTGCTTGTTCTTCAGCATACGTTTTCTGACGAGACTCTTCTTTAACCAATTCTTTTAAATCTTTGAGTATATCTAGACAATTTTCGAGAAGTTCATGAGGAATTTGCAGAGGTTGTGTTTGAATCGTTTGGTACTGTGGAGGTTGGTCATGATAAGAGTAGTCATAATTGTTACAAGGATTATGCTCATAGACAAGCGTGTTCCCCGTTTGACACTCAAAACTCGGGTGAGGACCTCCACAATACTCACAAGAATATGTCTCCATCTCATAGTGCGGGGGTTGGTTGAGGAAATTAGTTGTTTCATTGTAGGGATTTTGGTCATATACAAACCCGTTTCCCGGATTCACAATGCCACAACCGGGGCAATTTCCACCATTTTGAGGTCCCCCACACCATTCACAACCAAATTGGTGAGGATGAGACATAGAAAGAATCAAAAGGTTTTAGAGGGTAAGAAATGAATAATCAAAAAGGTAAGAGGGTAAAGAGGAATATTTTTGGTATTTTTGAAAAACATGATGATAAAAACAAAGAATGAAAATATTTTTGGCGTTTTTAACACTTTAGGAAAAGTGTTAATGAACTTTTTGGATTTTCTCATAACTTTACAAAAAAAACTTTTTACAAAAGATGGGGTATGTGCAAGAATGGATCTGAAAAAGGTTTTAACACACGCTAAAGCCTCCCCGGCAGCGGCGCCAAAATTTGATCCGTGCAAAACCGTCAAGTTTTCTCACGCAAGCTGACCACTTGTGAATGGCCAACCGTAAGAAACTTAAAACAGCTCAAGCACAGATGCAATGAAGATCTGGGGAGTACAATGAATTCCCGTGTCGTTAAGTCCCACGGAGACTCAATGGTGTGCAAACACTTAATCAGACGATAGAATGATCACTAAGGATAGTGATCGGAAAGGATTTTGATGGATAACTATACCTAAAGAAAAGATTATTAAATTACAGCGACTTAAATGAAAATTAAGAAATTAAAAAGTTAAAATATATTAAATAAACGCTATCACTATATTTAAAATGATGTTTTTGTTTTTTATGTTTTAATAAAACTGAAATAAAAACTACGTAACGTACAAATGAAAACGTGAAACTAAAGAAAGAAAATACCTACGGATATGAAAAATACATTTTTACAATCCTAAATATAAAAGAAAATTATTAGAAAAAGAAAATTATTTTTAAAACTATTTATTTAATTATTATTAATTAAAAATTATTTTTAAGTATTTAATAATAACCTAAAATATGATAAAATATGAAATAAAGCTAGAAAAATAAAATTATGACTTAGGAAAATCAAAAATATTATAAAACTTATTTTAAAACTGAAAATATTTTTTTTTGACTTTTTATGTATTTATTATTAATTTAATACTATTTAAAACTAATTAAAATGCTAGAAAATACTATTTAAACCAAGAAAATTATGGAAAAATAATTTTTTTGGCTTTTTATATTTATCTTAACTTAAGAAAAATGAAAAATTATTTTTTTGAAACTTTTCTTAATTTTTTGTATTAAATGCTATTTAAAAATGCTAAAAAACTAATTAAAATTAAGAAAAATAGCAAACAAGCTTGGAAAAATATGAAAATTTCAGGAAAAGTCTAAAATATTATTAGGAATCTAAGAAAAATGGAAAAACAGGTGTTGTGTGGAGGAATTTGAAACTGATGTGCCAAGTGCTTATAAATAAGCACTTGGAATAAGCTAGAGGGACAAAACAAGCACCAAACTGATACACAAGCTAAAATAAGCTAAAACAACTCTAAAGCAACTAAAAATAGCAACCCATAACCTCTGGATTGCAAGATACCAAGATTTGATGATTTTGAGATATAAGCTAAAAAGCAGTTTTAGGTTGCTACTTGGAACAGGAAAATAAGCACTTGAATAAGCTGGAAACTAAAAACCTACAACTGGAACTTGAACAAGACCTGGCTGAGACCTAGTAAACCAAAGTAGAGACCTAGATGAGCTCAAATGAGCTGGCTGCAAGGTCTGCAAAACCTGCAAAATCCCTGTGCAGGCTCAGTGCCCTGCACAGGGCACTTAGTCTCATTTTGACAAGCTCTTATGAAGCTTATATAAAATTCACAAAATTATGCAAAAATGACAAAAAGAAACTAGAGCAGTTGAACTTTTAAAAGCCACAAGTCTCACTTGAAATGACCTAGAAATGAGCTCACTAAAAATCAACTCAGTTGGCCATAAACTGAGTTGTTTCAAATTTTGACTTTTTAACAAAACTGAAAGTTTGACTTTTTTGAGATTTGGATTAACTTTGTGAACCGAAAATGATATCTTATGATGAAATAAACTTAAAGTAAGCTAGTTCCATGAATTTGAGACACAAAACAAGTTTTGGATTTGAAAAAACTTCAACAGTTAAGCATTAAAGACTGATGATATGGAATTTTGACTTAGAGCTTATATAGGTGCAATTTTATGACTGTAATGAGTTTGAATCGACTTAATAAGCCTAAAGCAACAATCATTAACCACAGCACAAACCTAAATCTCAGATGAAACAGCAATTCCAAACACACCTATATCTACTGTTTTGCAAATGAAAACTGAACTAAACACAGATTTGCTTGTTTTAATGATCAAACTAAATTTACTTGACCTAAATTCAACTATTTAAACAAGTCCAAACAGTTTATGACTACAAATGTAAGTACAAACAAAATATGCAAGATGACTTGAAAATTTGAAAATGAGATGAGCACTCACAGGAGTCCAGCTGTTTGCAGGCTAAACCAAACCCAAAACACTACCTAACCTAGTCTAATCCAACCCCAAATCCAGCTCTGCAACACCAGTAACCATTTCCAAACCCATATGAGCTCACAGTTGACTTATGTTGACCATGTGACATTTTGCTTAAAAGTGATTCATAAACTTAACCACAGCTATAACAAGCTTGAATATGCTTATTTAAGATGGAAATTGAACTTTTCAAAGTTTGCAAATGAGAGTTTGAAACTGAGATTTTCAACAGTAGCTGGAAACTTGAAACTTATAATAGAACTTGGAATTACTTATTCAAAACACATTACACTGAAAGTTTTACTTAAATGGGATACATAGAAATTGAAATTACATCATTTTGATTAAACTACAACATTCATTAAAAAAAACGACATTAAGGAAAAATAAAAAACTAACTACCACCCTTTTTCTTCTCCTCTTTCTCCTTTTTATATGCAAAACAACTCTCCTCTGACTTCTGAGTAGATCCCAACTGCATCTTGGACCATTGGATGACTTGGATAAATTCTAGCCGTTTGATGCAATTTTGGCGCCAAATGGTATTTTGACAGTTGGTGAGGTTGAGTGAATGGGGGAGGGATCATTTAATGATTCTTGTTTTGTGTAGAGGTGGAGGGGACAAGGGAAGGAAGAGAGTGAGGAAGGGGGATGGGATTGAGTGATTTCAGGGGAAGCAGGTGAAAGGGGAAGACTATTGGCGCCAAGGGTGTCTGTTTGACCAAAGGGTTGACTGACCAGGTGTTAGTAATAAAGCAGGGGGTCAAAAAGCAAAGGGTCCAAATGGTTTGTTGGCTGGGGTCCAAAGTAGTGTGACAAGGGTCCAATAGCATAAGCTTATTAATAAACAAGGACTAATGTTGTAAATTCTGAAAAATCAAGGGCCAAGGCTGCCAATTAAGCAAAGTTGCTTCAAGGGACTAAAATTGACAAGCTTCAATAATATAAGGACCAATCTTGACATTTTCCAATTTTTCCAAGGACCATTTTTGACAATTTTCAAACTTGAGGGACCAAAGTTGTAATTTTGCAAATTTTAAACTTTCAAGGGTTTGTTTTAACAACTTTTGAATCCCATGGACCTTAAATGACATTTTTCTTTATTTTGATATACCAGGGACTGTTTTTGACAACTTTTGAAACTTGGGGGACTAAAACTGCCAATTTTGCAAACTTGATACGTTTTTCATCTGATTTTGATCTTTTTGCATTTAAAACACATAAAACACTGATTTGTGATAATTTTATCATTTTGATGCATTTTTGAGTGTTTTCAGATGTTTTTGCAGTCTAGATGGTACAAAAATGATGAGTATTTAGACACTCATCATCCAACGGGTCTTAAGCTTCCCCGAGAAGATTTTCAATCTAGAATTGAAAATAAGGACTCGGTCACCAACGTTGAAAACGCGGTTCTTAATCTTTGAGTCATGGATCTTCTTTGTCTTTTCCTTGTAAATCAACGAGTTCTCGTAGGCTTGATCACGGAGTTCATTTAATTCATTGAGTTGAACTTTCCGGTGATCACCTGCGGACTTAAGGTCAAAATTTACATGCTTCAAGGCCCAATAGGCTTTGTGCTCGAGCTCGATCGGGAGATGACACGCCTTTCCATACACAAGCTTGTAAGGAGTACACCCGATGGGTGTTTTGTAAGCGGTGCGGAAGGCCCAAAGTGCATCTTCAAGTTTGTCCGACCAAGAGGCACGGTTTTCACCTACGGTCCTCTCCAAAATTCTTTTCAAACCACGATTTGAAACTTCCACTTGCCCACTAGTTTGTGGGTGATACGCGGTAGAAAGACGGTGAGTGACACCGTACTTAAGCATGACTTTTGCGAATTGGTCGTTGCAAAAGTGCGTACCGCGATCACTAATGATGGCACGGGGAGTTCCGAAATGGGTAAATAGAGACTTCAAGAATTTCACAACTACTCGGGCGTCGTTGGTGGGGAGCGCTTTCGCTTCCACCCATTTAGACAAGTAATCGCCCGCCACGAGTATATACTTGTTCCCTCGAGAAGACGGGAATGGCCCCATAAAGTCGATGCCCCATACGTCAAAGATCTCACACACTTGAATGACATTTTGAGGCATTTCATCTCTTTTAGAGATGTTGCTATGACGTTGGCAAGAGTCGCAAGATTTGACGAGGTCATGAGCATCTTTGTAAATCGTGGGCCAATAGAAACCGGAATCAAACACCTTCTTAGCGGTGTAGTTAGGGCCATGATGTCCCCCCGTGGGTCCATTATGACAAGCCTTGAGAATTTCATCGGCTTCTTGGCCGTGAACACACCGTCGGATGACTTGATCCGCACAAACCTTAAACAAGTAGGGGTCGTCCCAGAAATAATGCTTAACATCTTTGAAAAATTTGTTCTTTTGTTGGGACGACATCCCTTTCACGACAAAGTTACCCGCATGATAGTTTGCAAAGTCGGCAAACCATGGGGTACTCGAATTTTCATGATGAGATACCACATTAAGAGTCTCGAGAGGAAACGTTTCATTTATTTCCTTTTTCTCGAGCACACCTTGATGTGGATTTTCAAGACGAGAGAGATGATCAGCCGCTAGGTTCTCCGCTCCTTTTTTATCACGGATGATGATATCAAATTCTTGTAGGAGGAGAATCCATCGGAGCAATCTCGGCTTTGCATCTTGCTTAGCAAAGAGATATTTGAGAGCCGAGTGATCCGTATACACTATGCTTTTGGACAAGATCAGGTATGGCCGAAACTTCTCGAAAGCATACACCATGGCTAGTAATTCTTTCTCCGTCGTAGTGTAATGTGCTTGAGCTTCGGTCAAAGTTTTGCTAGCATAATGTATAGGCTGGAAATGTTTTGATTTTCGTTGCCCTAAAACGGCACCTATGGCGAAATCACTTGCGTCGCACATAAGCTCAAATGGTAATTCCCAATCGGGGGCAACTAGAATTGGTGCTTCAGTGAGCTTCTTCTTAAGAGTTTGAAATGCTTCAACGCACTCACTAGAGAAGATGAAAGGAGTGTCTTTTTCAAGAAGTCAGGTCATAGGCCGGGATATCTTCGAAAAGTCTTGAATGAAACGACGATAAAATCCGGCATGACCAAGGAAACTTCTAACTCCTTTGACGGTTGTGGGAGGAGGTAATTTTGAAATGACATCGACTTTAGCCTTGTCAACCTCAATCCCGCTCTTAGAAATCTTATGGCCAAGGACAATTCCTTCCTTAACCATAAAGTGACATTTCTCCCAATTTAGACAAAGATTCGTGTTTTCACAACGTTCAAGCATCTTGTCCAAATGGGAGAGACATGTTTGAAAAGAATCCCCAAAGACCAAAAAATCATCCATAAAGACTTCCATAGTCTTTTCGATCATGTCATGGAAAATGGCCATCATACACCTTTGGAATGTACCGGGAGCATTACACAAGCCAAAAGGCATGCGTCGGTAAGCAAATGTTCCATAAGGACACGTGAATGTGGTCTTTTCTTGATCTTGTGGGTCAATGGGTATTTGGAAGTAACCCGAGAAACCATCGAGAAAACAATAGTATTCGTTTCCCGCTAATCGCTCAAGCATTTGGTCCATGAAGGGTAATGGAAAGTGGTCTTTACGGGTGGCTTCATTTAACTTTCGATAGTCAATGCAAACACGCCATCCCGTAACCAATCGAGTAGGAATCAACTCGTTTTCATCATTTTCAACAACGGTAATGCCACCTTTTTTGGGCACACAATGAACGGGGCTCACCCAAGGACTATCCGAGATAGGGTAAATCAATCCGGCATCAAGAAGTTTTATGACTTCCGCTTTGATAACCTCATGAATTTTAGGATTCACCCTTCTTTGGTGTTGAACCGCCGGTTTGAAGTCATCTTCCATGAGAATCTTGTGTGTACAAAATCTCGGGTCAATACCCTTGATGTCGGAAAGGTTCCAAGCGATGGCTCGCTTGTGTGACTTCAAAACCTTTATGAGAGCGGCTTTTTCATCCTCACTCAAGTCTTTAGCAATGATGACGGGTGATTTATTGTCACCCTCCAAAAATGCATACTCGAGATGAGGTGGTAAGTCCTTAAGTTCGACCTCGGGAGGATCATTAGATTTTTCAATCGTTTTGATTTCCTCTTTATGAAGTTCTTGAGGAGGGAGTAATGAAGGATCTTCATTGAGCATCTTCTCGATGAGAACTATATCTCCCTCAATGTCGATGGGAGCGTGATCAATTTCCCATGGAACAGAATCACTAGCCAAGTATGCTTCAATCTCTTCCAAAATAAAGTCACTTCCCTCAAACGGAGTGAGGGGAGGGGGAGAGAGAGAAACAATAGGATCAACCAAAGTGGGATTGCCACTTGAGAATCCAAGAATTTCTTGAGAATACTCCTCCGACACAATGTCAAGGACATCAATTTTGTTGACGGAATTGTCTCCATAATTGGGGGAGTATTTCGTAACTTGATTGAGATTGAAAGTAACGACTTCCTTGTTCACCCTCAAAGTAATTTCCCCTTCATCAACGTCGATCAATGTACGACCCGTTTTTAAGAAGCATCTCCCAAGGATGAGGGGTACTCGGGGATCGGCATCAAATTCGACAACAACAAAGTCGGCGGGGAAATGAAACTTGCCTACTTTCACAAATACATCCTCGGCTATACCTAGCGGACGAGAACTTGTACGGTCCGCAAGCTCGAGGATCATACATGTAGGTGTAAGCGGAGGTAATGAAAGCTTTTTCCACATGGAGTGTGGCATCAAGTTAATGCTAGCACCAAGATCGGCCAAAGCGGAGCATTGAACTATGCCTTGAAAATCACATGGGATGAGAAATTTTCCGGGGTCTCCTAACTTTTCGGGAAGCTTTTTAAGGATAACCGCCGAACAATTTTCGTTCAAAGAAGTTTTAGCCATTTCGGAAATCTTTTCTTTGTTATTCAACAAATTTTTGATTGTTGGACCGAACTTTGGCATTAGAAGAAGAGCGTCCGCGAAACTAATCTCGAAGTGCAAATCTTGAAAGATTTGAATAAGCTTCTCCATTTGTTGACTAGTTTTATCACGGAGCTTTTGGTCATTAAGCCTTGAAGGATAAGGAAGTGAAGGCTTAGGAATGGTCATCGGAACAATGGGTTCCGGAATTGGAGGTAAGACCACCGGAGGTTGGACTTGTGCGGTACTTCGTGGGCTTGAGTTATGCACCTTGTCCTTTGATATCTCGGTTTCTCGTTCCACATCCCTCACCGGAGAAGGATTAGGCATCGAGGGTCCCTCATAAGACTTACCACTTCGGGTGGCAATAGCATTCAATTCACCTTTTGGGTTGGGAATGGTATTACTTGGAAGAGCACCCGAAGTTGAAGCTTGATTCTTTTGACTCATGAGACTAGCAAACATGCTTTCAATCTTGCTTTGAGATTGATCAATTTTGTTACTAGTAGCTCTAAGCTCGGAAGTGAAATCATTCTTCAAAGTGGTAATTTGATTTTGCATGGACACCATCTTAGCTTCATTGCTTTTGATGTAATTAGCAATGTCAATGGAAGCTTGAGGAGGCTGGGCATGCATATTTTGTTGAGGATCTTGGAATCGGTTTTGATTGAAATTTCCTTGATTTTGAAAACCTTGATTTTGATTTTGAAAATTCCGATTCTGACTCTGATTTTGATTGAACTGATTATTCCTATTTTGCGCATTTTGATTGTTCTGATTTTGATTAAACCCGGGTGGTCCAAGGAAATTGTTAGAACGATAGCTGAGAAGGTTTCGGTCCCCTTGCGGTTGGTAGGAATTACCTCCCGTATTGTAGGAACCAGAAGCGGCATAAACGCTCTCTTGAGTGAAGCCACCGGAGGCTGGACACTCAAAATAAGGATGTGGACCACCACAAGTTTCACAACTCTTGTTCACGACATTCACTTGTTGATTGTTGTTATTTTGACTCATTTTAAGTACGGCAGTGGATATTTCTTCAATCTTTTTGGTTAGAGTCGTGTATTCAGAAGATGGAAGGGTGGTAGATCTCCTTGACTCACTCCTCTCGGCTGAGGAATCCGAATAATTGTGGTGGGCAGTCATGTTTTCAATGAGATCGTAGCACTCTTCGGGTCGCCTTTTCATAAAGGTACCACCGGCAGCAGCATTTATCGTGTCACGATGTCTCAATGTTAACCCGTTATAGAACGTATCTATTTGGGTGACAAGCAACATGTTGTGGTTAGGACATCGATCAATCGAAAGCTTATAGCGTTCCCATGCCTCAAATAAGGACTCATCGGGATGCTGCCTAAAGTTACTGATTTCATTCCGTAGTTTCGTCACCATCGACGGTGGAAAATATTTCGCCAAGAATTTGGAGATCATTTCATCGAAACTATGGATTGAATTTTTGGGAAGGCGATCAAACCATGCGGTGGCATGAAGCGTCAAGGAATATGGAAAGAGGTATAAGCGAAGGGCGTCATCGGTGACCCCATTTTGCTTCATACTTTGGGTGACAGTGAGAAATTTGTCGAGATGCTTGTTGGCATCGTCACCCGGTGATCCGTGAAATTGGCAAAAACTTTAGACTTGTTGAATCATGTGATGCTTAAGTCCAAAATCCGTGGCCTCGATGTTGACCGGGGCAATTGGACCGCCCCGTCCATCCATCGTGGGTTGGCAAAGCTCCTCCATCGTTCGGAGATCGGGAGCTTGATTTTGTGGACCAGGTTGTTGGACTTGAGGTCCGTTCCCTAGGTTATGTGTCATTGTGATTTGTTCGACGGTACGTATCTCGGGTACGTTTGCTTGGTTACGGTTACGTCTACGAGCTTGCGAGCGAGTGCGCATGCACTTCCAAAAACAACACTTTCAATTAAAACAAGACCGAGGCAAAACACAGTGAACTTAAACCAATAATCCCACGTGAAATGATCACTTCTATAAGTAAAACGCACAAAGGAGCGGAGAGACTTTGTAGGTCAGCGCGAAGCTTATTAAAAACCCGTCTCTTTTCAGCCGCAATTTAATGTCAGGCCGTCCTTATACCCCTCACACAGTTTGTTAAACCGATAGAAATAAACCAAAACACGAGCGACACAAAGGCAAGTTTTAAATCTTTAGTTCGGGAACTTATAATGATAACACTTCAGTTGAGAATGTTATATTGATTGTGTCTTCTATTTATTTAAAACAACAAGGAAAATCTTTTTGTATTTTTAATCTTTTACATATATATACAAAGAAAAGAAAAATATTTTTGTATTTTTGTATTTTTATAAAAACAATAACTTCACGAGGAAGGTTCTTCAAGTCACTAATCGCAAATACTTCACGATATTGTCGCAACACACCTCCCCGGCAGCGGCGCCAAAATTTGATTCGTGTAAAGTGAGTGGTGAAAAACAAACACAATATCAATATATCAAAATATCCGTAAAATTCGACAAATCAACCCTTTAGGAAAAAGGTCAACGTACCAAACCTCACGGGTGTGTTAAAAGTGATACCGGAAAAGTGATTTCCCGGGTCGTGTCCCAACGAGGTGTGAATGGAAGGATTCGTTGAGTTTCGTGATTTGAACTTGAATTGGTTTTTAATGATTTGTTTGATTTGAATTACGTTTCTACAAATTAATTAACGGGAAAGATAATTAAGGCAAGGGAACCCTAATAAACTAAGAATAAACTATCACTAAGCCTAAGGAATGATAAAACGAAGCTACACTAAGTCCTAGGGTGCAAAAACGTAAAAACGTAAAAACCGGGAAACAACCCGAGCCATAAACGTAAAAATTTTGCAATTTAAGGGCTACGGGTGTGAAATCAATTTTCCTACGTTCTAATTAACTAAAAATAATTTTAGAAAAAGACCGGGTATTTTTTTGACTTTTAAATTATTTTCTACGAATTAAAAACTAATTAAATTATTAAAAATATTAAACTAATTTTGAAAAAACTGAAAAATTCACAGAAACTACTTCTAACTAAGCTGAACCTAAGAAAAATAAGAAACAGTTTGGTTGTTTGGGAAAATAAGCTGTGAATAAGCTCAAAAGAGCTTATTGGCAAAACTGTCTTTAGGGGTTAAAAGATTTGTTTGTGTAAAATAAAACGAGACAAGTCCCAAGGGCGCGTTGGTTGGGAGTGAGTGTGTTGGGGCTTTGGTTTCTGAGTGAGGAGACCCAGGTTCGAATCTGGGCTCCTACACTTTTTTGCAAACTTATTTTTTTTTCTTTTTTCTTTTTGAAACTTAAAAAGCCTATCAAAATGGAGATTATTTTTGTAAAGACTAACTTTTGAAAAGCTTGAAATAAGCTGTTAGACACAGCTTATTCCAACAGTAGGCACAAAATAATACAACCAAACACCCTTTTAGCTTTAGAACTCAATAAGCAACCAACCAAACATCATTTTTCAAATAAGCACTACCAAACACCCATTAATTCAAATAAAAGCACACTAAATTAAGCAATATCTAACTGCAATAATCTACCTAAACTAGGGACTAAGCACTTGGCAAGTGAGTTTAACTAGGGAGAACCTAAAACTAACTATGGAAGATAAGCAATCAAAGGACTAGAATAAGCTGCAAATAACTTAAAATGAGCTAAAGTGTATTAATCCTAATCTATCCTTACTAACTAACTTCTAAAGTTCATAAATAAGCCAATAGCCATGTCTGATACGTAAAAAACCATTCTGACCTGTGCACTGCTGTTGCAGGCCAAAAACAGCTTCAAGTGTCCCCTGTTTGGAGCTTATTTATAAGCTGAGAAACAGGTTTCCAAGTCAACGACAAAGCTGCACAATGGAGTTAGCATAGCAAAGTTTCAAAATAAACTTGATTTGGGACCAAGAGAATGCTTAAAACAGCTTAAGACTAAGCTGTTTTCAGCATGGCTTAGCTTTTTTTTTTGTGTGCTGATGCAGTAAAGAAAATCAGTCGAGAACAAATTTTTAACTCTAAATTGGACTAAACTAAAGGTAATTTGAACATGCAAAACTATAACCTGAGTGAGTTGAGTGTACAAGGAATAAGTAAAAACCAAATTTGCAAGTTTTAGAACCAAATAAGCTGTGGAATTAGAACAAGAACAGTAGCTTCTGCTACTGTCCTGTTTGGTTAAGAGAGACAGAACACCTTTTTTAACTCAATGCTTACAAATCTTTTTCAAACCAACTGGAAACTTTGTGAAACTGACTAGTGGCATCAAAACTAATTTGACTGCATTGGTCAAAGTGGGTAAAAACCACTTTGACCCATTCAATAAGCTTAATCCAAACACACTTTTACAAAGGTTTTGACCCCATTTTTTTTCTTTTTTTCTTTTCTGAAAGTGAGAAACAATCACAAATAACTTAAGTAAAACAAACAATAAATAGAAATTGAAAGAGATAAGATTCAAGGAACTTTTCATTAACTAAAAATTCATTACAAATCATAAGAAAAACTAATTTTTTGAAACTGAAAACTAGGGGGTGCCATTATAACTTGGCATACAACATCTATTTATACTACTTATCCTAGGTCTTCAAGTCTTCACTCCTTGTGAGATGGAAAACAGCCAAAGCTCCACATGTGCTTTCTTCATCCAATCTTGGCCATCCAATAGAGTTAGGTACCATTTAGATATATCACAGCCGTCCACTGGTACTTCTGAACATGGATTGCCATGGTGGCAATTGGGGAAGAGGGGTAGCAGTGAAAGTGGGTTTGGGAATTGGGATTATCCGGGTAAGAGGTTTAGATTGGAGGTTGAGTGCCTGGGAATGGGTTGTGTTGGGGTTTGTCAGGGGAGGTGCTGCTTAAGGAGCTTCTTTTTATTTTTATTTTTATTTCTTGTGTTCTGTGTGTGTTTGGGCGGGAAGACAAGGAAGAAGAAAGGTGGGGAGGTGGGGTGTTAATACTTTGACCGGGTAGGGTTAGGGTAAACGGGTATTGGACTGGGTGAGGGGATTGGGCTTGGGTTGTTAAATGGGTTTAGGATTAATTAGTTACTTGGACTTGGGATTTAATATTGATACATTGTGTAGTTAAGGGACCAAGCTTGCCAAAACTGAAAATCCATGGACTAAACATGTAGATTCTGAATTTACAATCCAAGGGCCATTCTTGTCACTCCCAAATAAACCAAGGACTAATCTTGCCAAATCTGAAACTTGAGGGACTAAACTTGTAATTTCTCAAAACTTTTGAATTTTTCACCAATAGACTAATTATGACAACTTATGATTTCAAAAGGACCTTTGGTGGCTTTCTTTTAAAATAAGTGCTCAGGGACTATTTTTGTCAATTTTTGAAAATCGGGGGACTGAAACTGCCAATTATGCAAACTTTGTTCGTTTTTCGTTTGTTTTCAATAAATTTGCATCTGAAACATATAAAACACAATTTTGAGATATTTCCAGTATTTTGATGCATTTCGGAGTGTTTTTAGATGTTTTGCAGTTCAGATTTGACCAAAAATGATGAGTGAATAAGCACTCATCACCAAGTTATTAAGTACCGCTACATGCTAGATTTTAAATAGTGAGTGCCCGGCCGTTAGGAACTTAGACACTACACCCCCCAATTCTTAAGTTCATCCAAACGATAGGTGATCAGTTGGTCAAATCGCACAAGTAGAAAGGGTCGTCAGTTGGTCATATCTTACCCTTCCCGTCTCAGTCCGCTCACCTAGGGTCAGTTGGTCATATCTCCTAGGAAATTGGCCTCTACCGCCATTCAAAACTACCGAATCAAGGGTGACTACCAAAGAACTATGCATGCATACACTTAGAAATAATTGTACGGAAGTAAAGGTAAACGCAAACAAAACAATTAAAGAATCATAACTAGGCTAGCACCAAAGGGTGCTTAGCCGCTCATATTAATCATGCAAATCAATTCAATATTCAAAGGTACGAAATACATGAATTGAAAGTAAAAGAAATATAAAACGCTAAAGCTTATCCTAATGGTGTGACTTCTCCCTTGGAAACAGCTCCGTATGCTCCCCTAGACCTGTCTTGAGCTTTTTCCCATGTTCTCAGAGTGTTGTGTGTGGAATGGGATGCTTTGAAATGCTGGAATTTGTGGGGTATTTTGTCACAATTCGCAATTTCTGGCCATTTCTCATATTCCATATTCATCATTTCATAACGATTCGTACATGGTTTTGCATTTTTCATTAAACGTTATTTTCTTATTAAATAAACGTTATCGCGTAAACATTATTTTTGAACATTTGACCTGATACTTCCAAAAATTATTCCAATATATTTTAATACTCATATTAAGATTTTAAAAATGTTATTATTAGTTTACCCAGTGTTTTAAATCTATTTCGTATATAAATTGTTATATTTATATAAATTATGACGTTTTCTTAAAAATTCAACCCGATAAATAATTATTCACTCCACTCTTTCAAGAAAGGTATTTTTATAATTTTTATGACCTCAATATATTTTATCTTGACCCGTGAAATTTATTTTATCCAACGCTACCTTAAATATTCAAATGTGTATACAACTTACTAATATTACTTAACAATACTACAAGTTACAACTTATTTCTACTTAACTATCTTTACTTACACATTTACTTGCATAATAAAAATACATATATATATATATATATTTACATATATGTACATGCATTATCATTTATTACATGATTTCTTTCAAGATATGCAAGATTTTCTTTCTTACTTATATAAGTCCTACACTCCACCTTCTTTTTCTCATTCATTCCAATAATTCAAGCAAGTCAAGATCAAGTTCTCTCCTCTTTATTCTTCACCAAAAATCCGGCCACTATCATGATGTCAAGGAGGTGATCATCAAAATTTTCTAATCAAGATCTTTACAATCTAGATACACTCTTTGTTTAGGTTTTGAAATAAAAACCTAGGGTGTTTAGGATAATCCTTGGTTCACTAAACCTCATCAAGCACTTGTAAGCATGAAACTTTAACTTTTATCTTTTCATACATATTTTTCATACATTTTCTTGAAGTCCATATGATCATAATTGCTCAAGTTGTAGTTTATCAAATGTTATCACCCAATATGTGCTCTATAAATTTTTATAACAAGTATTTACTAGTTAGAAGTTTATAAAAGTGAGTGGTTTGAAAAATGATTTATCAAAGTAAGTTTTGATCTTCTAGTAGTGAAGGTTTTATGTAGTTTATGTTAATTAGTAAGTTGAAAACACTAGTTTTAAACCCAAAAATAGTCTTTTTACCATATATGGTTCGAATAGCGTTTTATTTTTAGTAGGATTGGTGATGAGTAGATTAAGGGATTTTTTTTTTGTGGTGAAGTTGTGGTTAATCAAGTAGATAAAAATGGTAATTTAAAATGGGCGCGGAAGCGCTGTCGAAATTTATAATTTTTCCGAAAAGTTAGTCATTTTTATAAGTTTTATTAAAGTTTTAGAAAATAGATTTTTAGTTATGAACGTGGCCTTTTGAACGGACTAAAACGGAGTTATAACGAAAAATATACGTGGTTTCCAAGTTACGATTTAAAAACTATAATTTTCCGGAAAATTGTACATGCAGTCCGAATTTGTAACTGGCCAAACAGTGGCCTTAAACTTTCTGTGAAGTCTCCGAAGTTTAAAAATATATTAGTACTCTTGATTACCTTCGAGTGGATATAAAGAACTTGAAAAACGGACTTAAAACGAGTGATTTATGGTTAACCGAACTTTGGGTCAAAAACGTGCTGAAAACACTATTCACAGCTTTTGTAAGCTGTCAGGATTTTTAATCAAGATTTTGAGGGCCTAAACGGACGTTTCGGGGGAAATGGACGTTAAAAACGAGTTAGTTTTCCTATGTATATATTACGTTAAGTCCGATGTAAACCGATTTGTCAATTACTAAAACCGTTACATAGTTTTAGCTATATTTTTACTATTAGCTCAAAAGTATTTATTTTCGACATGAAACCGTCACACATTCAAGTAACAATATTTTTATATAACTAGTTTTCAAGTAGCATATTGGGTGATACGTTTTCAAAATCATGCATTCACGAAAACATATCATAACTCAAGTCATAACATTCATTTTAGGTCGCGGATAGTTTCGGGCCTCACTTTCGTGCATTTCATTTTGTTAGCATATCAATCACACCAGGTGAGTTTCATAGCCCCTACTTTTATACATTTTCAATTACTTTTGGGGGAGATACATGCTCAAACTATTTTCATTTACTTTCACAAATATTCTAAACTTTGACATACTACCGTGAGATCATACTCCGCTTTTACTCGTTTAAATTCTACAAACTATTTGGGGAAGATACATGCTTAAACACTTGTTTCACTTTTGCGAATACTCAAACCATTTATACAATTGTGTTGCACTATACTTCTTATACACTTTGGACATTATGTGTGGTTTATTGCGATATGTGCCTTAATGTGCTAAACTAGTTTTCAATTATGCATCAACATACAAACTTTAGCAACTGGTTAACTCCTGCGGGAGCCGGCAGAGAGGTATTGATAGTACTATCGGGCTGACGCCCCCACCCTTGTGTCCTTGATAGACGAGACCTTGGGTGAATATAATCTGTTATTCAAGTGATTCAATGTAACACAACAAACAAGTTAGACTTCGTCGTGAGGTTCAGTTGGCTGTGATTCTTTGCATTAAGTTTATGTATATATCGTATGCACCTATGTCCTACTTACAAACAAGATTGACAATTACATATTTTGGCAATGGATTGTAAACACACAGGTTGCAAGTTTTGTATGGGCGGAACTTGGAACTGAGTGGATTTACACGGCCTTTGCTGCATCAACAGTTCTTATAGACTTTTTCAAATAATTTTCAACAAACTTATGAACTCACCAACCATTGTGTTGACACTTTTTAGCATGTTTATCTCAGGTCTTAAGGTGATAGCATTTCATGGAGCTTTTGGGTCGCATGGCATACATTGGAGTCTTGTGCTTTTAACAATTACCATTCGACATGTTTTGTAAACTCTTTGTGTATTATCAAACTTTGGGATTGCTTGTGTGTTGTAAACTTTAACTTATTTATCGAATGGTAAACTTTTCAAAACGTCTCATTATAGAGGTCGTTTTCTGTATCCATACTTTGTGCTATGACGTTATACCCCAATGACACTATCGTTCCGCTGCGATATTTTGGGGGTGTGACAGATTGGTACCAGAGCCTTGGTTATAGAGAACTAGGTTGCATTTTAGTTCCTAGACTATAACCGCTTTCACGTCGATCCTTTCGTTTCCTATCACCTTACACACTTTTCGTGCGCATATGTTTTCTTAAGTATTTCTTCTAGAACCACCTCATTAGATAGCGTAGTTTCCTTGTACCAATAGGGGAGTCCCAAAATCTAGTTGGGTCATCAAAGATATGGAGCTCAGTAATGAGCACTTATCTAACTTGATCTCGTGACAGTTCTTGTTTGATGAGATGCGAGATCGAGCTAAATAAGTGTTACTATAAAGCTGGATAGATTTGATGATTTTGCCCGAGGATGGGAGTTCTCTTGAGGATACTTTGGGAACTGCTGGCGACTAAACCACATCGTGACTTTAGCACCTAACGGAATTTCCTATACACCAAGTGCGACTTTTCCTAGATACCTACCCCAAATCCCTCCTTCACCGTTTAGAATCGGATGATAGACTGGCTACCTATTTAAGTAACACCAATCGCCGAGACATGTATGCTTGGTGGTATGTACGCGTGTGAAATGAAGCAATTATAATTATGGTGGCCAACATAATTATAAATGCGTCACAACTCACGTGGACATATGCGACCACGCATACGTAGATCGGTGTGGACATCTTAGGAACCAATTTGTGGCGCGATATCATGTTAGAGGATGTTAAGTATAGACACTGGGAATTCAACGGTTCTTTCCCTTGCAGAGATCATGGCACCAAAGAGAGTAACACGCAGTACTGGCCGAGGTGGTGCGGTACCAAGGGGTGGAATGACAGGGGAACGTGGAGGTAGAGGAGGCGGTAGCGACATGGGTAACAATGACAACAACGCTGGCGGAAACCCTGACTTTGCCGCCATCATCGCTCAACAACTTCAAATCTTACTTCCCACTATTGTTACACAAGTTGGAATTCATATGAATAACTCGGGAAATCACGGGAACGGAAATGGCGACACCAACAATGTAGCTGGCAGTAACAACAACAACACCAACAACAACAACAACAACAGGATTGGATGCACATATAAGGAATTTTCGGCATGCAAACCTGTGGAGTTTGATGGTATAGGAGGTGCTTTGGCGTATACTCGATGGGTAGAAAAGACAGAGGCAGTGATCGACATCAGCAATTGTGCCACACATCAGAGAGTGAAGTATGCTGCTTGCTTGTTATCAGGGAAGGCATTGACATGGTGGAACACACAGCTACAGGCTAGGGGCAGAGAAGCAGCTATAGGTATGACATGGGACGAATTTAAGGAGTTATTGAAAGAGGAGTACTGCCCGGACAATGAAATGCAGAAATTGGAAGATGAATTTTATCACCACTCTATGATAGGGGCTGGTCACGCAGCCTACACTGACCGATTTCATGAGTTAGCCAGATTAGTTCCTCATATGGTTACCCCTGAATCCAAGAGAATCGCGAGGTACATATATGGTCTTGTCCCCGAAATCCGTGGAACTGTGAAAACAACTGAGCCGTCTACAATACAAAGTGCGATACTGAGGGCAGGAACCCTGACAGACGAGATGGTTAGAAATGGTACTTTGAAAAGCAGTGATAAGAGGAAGGAAGCAAGTGGGTCGAATAAGCAGATAGACGTAGTAGCAGACAACAAAAGGGCAAGAGTTTTTGTGGCAACTGGTAATGAACAAAGAGAGTATGCGGGTACACATCCTAAATGTGCTAAATGTGCTTATCATCACCCGAAGAACAAGCCCTGCCGCTTGTGTACAAATTGCAATCGATATGGCCATTTTAAGGAGCAGTGTAAAAGGAATAATCAAAGGACTTGCTTTGAATGTAACAGCCCGACTCACTACCGGAATAATTGTCCTCAGCTGAATAAGCCACCGATGCAAGCTCCTCTAGCTGTGGCAATTGAAGGAAATAACCCGAACCCTGTACTCAATATCAGTCCACCTCGAGGTCGAGCATTCTATATAGGGACCGAGGAAGCCCGCAATGCGTAACTGGTACGTTTTTCCTAGACCATTAAGTGATCCACCATATTATTCAGATTCAGTGAGTCTCCTTAGATAAGAAACCTAGACGCGTAAGTTTTGACATAAACACTTTGACCATACACTTGATTTCTCGAAACCTTAGGGTAGAACCCTATGTATCATCGATTGAATCGCGAGGACGCGATTCTTCTATCAGGGGAAGAATGTCACAATTCGCAATTTCTGGCCATTTCTCATATTCCATATTCATCATTTCATAACGATTCGTACATGGTTTTGCATTTTTCATTAAACGTTATTTTCTTATTAAATAAACGTTATCGCGTAAACATTATTTTTGAACATTTGACCTGATACTTCCAAAAATTATTCCAATATATTTTAATACTCATATTAAGATTTTAAAAATGTTATTATTAGTTTACCCAGTGTTTTAAATCTATTTCGTATATAAATTGTTATATTTATATAAATTATGACGTTTTCTTAAAAATTCAACCCGATAAATAATTATTCACTCCACTCTTTCAAGAAAGGTATTTTTATAATTTTTATGACCTCAATATATTTTATCTTGACCCGTGAAATTTATTTTATCCAACGCTACCTTAAATATTCAAATGTGTATACAACTTACTAATATTACTTAACAATACTACAAGTTACAACTTATTTCTACTTAACTATCTTTACTTACACATTTACTTGCATAATAAAAATACATATATATATATATATATTTACATATATGTACATGCATTATCATTTATTACATGATTTCTTTCAAGATATGCAAGATTTTCTTTCTTACTTATATAAGTCCTACACTCCACCTTCTTTTTCTCATTCATTCCAATAATTCAAGCAAGTCAAGATCAAGTTCTCTCCTCTTTATTCTTCACCAAAAATCCGGCCACTATCATGATGTCAAGGAGGTGATCATCAAAATTTTCTAATCAAGATCTTTACAATCTAGATACACTCTTTGTTTAGGTTTTGAAATAAAAACCTAGGGTGTTTAGGATAATCCTTGGTTCACTAAACCTCATCAAGCACTTGTAAGCATGAAACTTTAACTTTTATCTTTTCATACATATTTTTCATACATTTTCTTGAAGTCCATATGATCATAATTGCTCAAGTTGTAGTTTATCAAATGTTATCACCCAATATGTGCTCTATAAATTTTTATAACAAGTATTTACTAGTTAGAAGTTTATAAAAGTGAGTGGTTTGAAAAATGATTTATCAAAGTAAGTTTTGATCTTCTAGTAGTGAAGGTTTTATGTAGTTTATGTTAATTAGTAAGTTGAAAACACTAGTTTTAAACCCAAAAATAGTCTTTTTACCATATATGGTTCGAATAGCGTTTTATTTTTAGTAGGATTGGTGATGAGTAGATTAAGGGATTTTTTTTTTGTGGTGAAGTTGTGGTTAATCAAGTAGATAAAAATGGTAATTTAAAATGGGCGCGGAAGCGCTGTCGAAATTTATAATTTTTCCGAAAAGTTAGTCATTTTTATAAGTTTTATTAAAGTTTTAGAAAATAGATTTTTAGTTATGAACGTGGCCTTTTGAACGGACTAAAACGGAGTTATAACGAAAAATATACGTGGTTTCCAAGTTACGATTTAAAAACTATAATTTTCCGGAAAATTGTACATGCAGTCCGAATTTGTAACTGGCCAAACAGTGGCCTTAAACTTTCTGTGAAGTCTCCGAAGTTTAAAAATATATTAGTACTCTTGATTACCTTCGAGTGGATATAAAGAACTTGAAAAACGGACTTAAAACGAGTGATTTATGGTTAACCGAACTTTGGGTCAAAAACGTGCTGAAAACACTATTCACAGCTTTTGTAAGCTGTCAGGATTTTTAATCAAGATTTTGAGGGCCTAAACGGACGTTTCGGGGGAAATGGACGTTAAAAACGAGTTAGTTTTCCTATGTATATATTACGTTAAGTCCGATGTAAACCGATTTGTCAATTACTAAAACCGTTACATAGTTTTAGCTATATTTTTACTATTAGCTCAAAAGTATTTATTTTCGACATGAAACCGTCACACATTCAAGTAACAATATTTTTATATAAATAGTTTTCAAGTAGCATATTGGGTGATACGTTTTCAAAATCATGCATTCACGACAACATATCATAACTCAAGTCATAACATTCATTTTAGGTCGCGGATAGTTTCGGGCCTCACTTTCGTGCATTTCATTTTGTTAGCATATCAATCACACCAGGTGAGTTTCATAGCCCCTACTTTTATACATTTTCAATTACTTTTGGGGGAGATACATGCTCAAATTATTTTCATTTACTTTCACAAATATTCTAAACTTTGACATACTACCGTGAGATCATACTCCGCTTTTACTCGTTTAAATTCTACAAACTATTTGGGGAAGATACATGCTTAAACACTTGTTTCACTTTTGCGAATACTCAAACCATTTATACAATTGTGTTGCACTATACTTCTTATACACTTTGGACATTATGTGTGGTTTATTGCGATATGTGCCTTAATGTGCTAAACTAGTTTTCAATTATGCATCAACATACAAACTTTAGCAACTGGTTAACTCCTGCGGGAGCCGGCAGAGAGGTATTGATAGTACTATCGGGCTGACGCCCCCACCCTTGTGTCCTTGATAGACGAGACCTTGGGTGAATATAATCTGTTATTCAAGTGATTCAATGTAACACAACAAACAAGTTAGACTTCGTCGTGAGGTTCAGTTGGCTGTGATTCTTTGCATTAAGTTTATGTATATATCGTATGCACCTATGTCCTACTTACAAACAATATTGACAATTACATATTTTGGCAATGGATTGTAAACACACAGGTTGCAAGTTTTGTATGGGCGGAACTTGGAACTGAGTGGATTTACACGGCCTTTGCTGCATCAACAGTTCTTATAGACTTTTTCAAATAATTTTCAACAAACTTATGAACTCACCAACCATTGTGTTGACACTTTTTAGCATGTTTATCTCAGGTCTTAAGGTGATAGCATTTCATGGAGCTTTTGGGTCGCATGGCATACATTGGAGTCTTGTGCTTTTAACAATTACCATTCGACATGTTTTGTAAACTCTTTGTGTATTATCAAACTTTGGGATTGCTTGTGTGTTGTAAACTTTAACTTATTTATCGAATGGTAAACTTTTCAAAACGTCTCATTATAGAGGTCGTTTTCTGTATCCATACTTTGTGCTATGACGTTATACCCCAATGACACTATCGTTCCGCTGCGATATTTTGGGGGTGTGACATATTTATAGGCCAGGTCTGGGTTACAGCGTAACCAATAGAGGAGTTACGCCGTAACCTTCTATTTCTTCATAAATGCACTAAATCTGCTAGTTACGGCGTAACCTTATAAGAGGTTACGCCGTAGTCTTCAATAAACTCGGTTACATCGTAAGTGATGCAGTAGTTACGGCGTAAATAACAGCGGCGTGGAACCTCTTTTGACCTAATGGAGTTACGTCGTAATCTTTGGGAAGAGTTACGCCGTAACCTCTTGATAAGTTGGTATTATGGGTCACGCAATAGTTACGGCGTAATGTGAGAGAGGAGTTACGCCGTAACTTCCTCAAAATAGGCATACTGTGATGACTCTTTAGTAATGTTTCCATTTCCGTGTCTCTTTAGCTCCAATGCTCATAATTTACCTGAAAGTTGAAAACAATAGAAAATAAGCGTAAATCCATATAAATGATATAAATAACGAGCATTATCGGGGGAAATTGACACTTAATATTCAGGACTATTTGATGTTATCAAATATCCCCCCACTTGCACTCTACTTGCCCTCAAGTAGACATTATTAGATAGATTCCTAAAAAGATATCTCCCAAAACCTGGAATATATGAGTTTACAAATCCCTTATGCTAGAATAAAACAGAGCCGAACACCTCACGAAAGGGGAACAAACACTCAAATCTCTCAACTATTCTAAGTGTCAATTTCGGAGTGATCACTCAATCGCACAGTCATAGCATGTATTCTATCATAAGCTTGGCGGTTACACAAATCTCCACCACTAGAGTTAAGGGCTAAACAATTCTCGAAGGCAATATGGGTAGACACGACAAAGGTTAAGGGGTGACTCGTCATTACTAACATGTCATGGCGAAGTGGAAAAAATCAATGATACATGAACAAATCCATGGCCAAAACACCAAAGATTGCTCGCTGCATCACCTAGACACGCTTCATGACTAAAAGTGTAGGATAAGACATGGGATATATAATTGGTGTAAAATGAAAAACAAGCAGGTAGTCTAAATCTATAACCAAGTCATCACCACTTACCGTCTGCCCAAAGTTCAAGCTTAGAAGTCTAGAGACCGGATCATGAAATGCAAGGTGGATGCATCATTAGAGGACGTCGTGATGGGCATACTACCTTTTCTTCTTCTGTTGGCAAAACTACCAACTCCAATCTTCAAATGTGACCGAGGTGGCCTCCTCGATACTAATCAATAAAGCTCATACTACAGTGCTTATAACATCGCACTTTACAATATCATAACTCAATCAACTTTTTTTTTTTCGAATCATCATCAATTTTTTTTTTCAACATAACATAATAACATAATATCCCCCCACTTGAGATGAACAATGGGAATTCGGGGGGTCTTCAATGATCTTCATAAATGTCGTCAATGAAAGCGTGATTTCCAAACCTTTCCACTTGAACCTTGAACTTAGGCAAATGATGACTTCCCAATCACAAATAAAGACTACAGGGTAGGCTAAGGTGTATAGGTGTAACGAAACAATATATTGGGTTGACAAAATGAAAGGAATTGCTCAGAAGGGTGTATCTAGGGGTATCTTGCACTAAAGGGGAGTGCAACAAAAGGGTTTCGCATGGGGGTCGAAAAGTCGAGGTGACTAATCGATAGACTCACAATGGTAGGCTGTTTGGGTGATAATCCTATAATATTGCCTTCTAAAACTGAAAAGTCCAAATACATCGAGCTAACTCAACATACCTCGTCTATGGTCTCGAAATGATGCAAAGGCCAAGTTCTAAAGTTTACAAGCTACTGGCACACTCATAATTTGGTGGACTTGGGGTAAAATATTGGAAACGGATAGGGCTAATCTCACCATGTAATGTCAAGGGTTGTATGTGCTCGGCTAAGGTCTAATCTAGTTAGGTTCGGAAAAACATGTCAAAATTTTAAAAAGAGCATAATTTTTCAAAATAAACTAGAAAAATGAGGGCGAAATAAAGTTCAAGAGATAATTCTACTCCCGTCCCCCCACTTGAATTGTACAAAGTCCCTTTTTTACTAGGCATTAAAATAAAGGTGAAGAGAAAGGTAGAATTAGAGCGAGAACTTCCCTGAAATTTGCTCCAAAAAGAAGAAGGCCCACGAGAAAGAACCATGCCTTCGTTTAAGCGTCATGAACAAACTTCAATCCCTAAAATCACAATACCGACAAGCATAATACTAAAAAGAAAAAAATAAAATGAAAAACAAACCTAACTCACTTTCGTAGGAATCACGGTTGCATTTAGCGAATGCAACAAGCCTTTTAAACCACTTGGTGTCCCAAGTGGACGAGTGAAGTATCGTGAGGGTTTACAGGGAACACACCCACAAAGTTCATTTAAAAACTAATACAAGGTTACTGTGTTTTAAAATGAAAGAATTAAAGCAGAGGAAAGTTACGTCGTAACTACTATGAGGGAGTTACGCCGTAACTGGCAAAACCTGGTATGAGCTGTAAAGCGAGTAGTTACGGCGTAACCGCTGAGATGGTATTACGCCATAATTGATAATGCGTCAAGAATTCTGCTGCTAAAATGTTGGTTACGGCGTAATCACCAAGATGAGTTACGCCGTAACTCTGTTCAGATCAGCAACTACAGCAGTAATTACTTCTTTGTTTCCTGCAAAAATGGTTAGAAAACACAAAACCCAACAGAAAGGAAATAAAAACAAAAGAAAGGGATAATTCGGGTTGTCTCCCGAAAGAGCACTTTTCTTTATTAACGAGTCTTTAAGTTAGACTCAGAGCCGCGGGCTACCAGTGCTTGTTCGTCATCTCGTGGACTGGGCAATCTCCATGTTGAAGCCAGCTGATCAAATTCTCATCCCGTTTGTATTCTTCTCCAAGTTCTAAACACCCTAAGTAAAAAATTTTGATCTTTTGGTAGGGGTGATCAAAACCTTTGGCCTTATCTTCTTCACTAATACCAACCAGTGGCCGAGCATAACTTAACTGTTTTTTAGTCCAATTTTTAAAATTCTTGACAGTCCTTGGCATTTTGAAAACAATTTTATCATCGCCAATCTTTAACCAAACCAGTCCTTCCTTCTCGTTTTTATCAAGCCCAGATATTTCTTTAAAGGGTTTTCCGAAAATCACCCCAGTCAGCCCATCTGACACGAACTCACTAACATCATCCAAAACCACAAAGTCGACTAGAAACGAGCGAGTTCCTACAAAAACACGTATGTTTGTTGCTATCCCGAGGAAGTTGTTTCCTTTGTAATCAAGCTTCTTTTCCATAACCTGGTTGTAGCATTCCTTAGAGATAATGTTAACTGGGGAATCTGTGTCGATAAATGGGTGAAAATCAATGAGCCCGATTTTGCATGAGATTTTCGGATAATAGGGATTTCTATGATGGATATGTGCCCCAATCTCATAAAACTGTGGTTGGTCCGATTGCAAGAATGTTTTTTCAGAGTTATCTTGAAAATGGGTCATCTCGACATCACTTGAGAGGTCTTCAGTACTTAATCCTAAGTTATCCTCTTCCTCAAAATTCATGAAAACATCAAAATCCTTCCCCGAGTCAACCTCTCCAGGATCCGGGGGGTCGCTAAGAAATTTTTCTAAAACTTCACCAAAATTACCTACTGGGTCAATTGCACACACCTTCTCCGGGGTAGACAAATGTTCATTAGGTCCGAATGTGGCGATTTCTCCATTAGCTTCAAGAGTCAATTTTCCGGCAAAGACATCCACCTTAGTGTGAGCAGTGGCAAGCATGGGTCTTCCTAAAATGACAGGTATCCTGTTGTCTTCTGGAATGTCAAGAATCACAAAATCTACTGGGAAAAGGAATCTCTTAATCTTCACCGACACATTTTCAAGAATTCCTAATGGCGATTGCATGGATCGATAAGCCATTTCAATTTTCATTTTGGCCGGTTTTAAGTTGCCAATTCCCATACGTAAAAACATCGAACGAGGCATTATGCTAATACTAGCTCCAAGATCTGCCAGGGCGTTACACATGTTTAGGCTCCCGATATAGCAAGGGAGAGTAAATCATCCTGGATCTTTTTCCTTTTGTGGTAGCTCGTTTCTCAAACCGCTGAGCATCTTTCATTGAGGCGAATAGTCTTATCATAACTTAATTCCTGCGCAATATCATGACGATTAGTATTATCAGAATCATTAGTAGGAGGGTTTACCAGCAAAGTTTGGTCCAAAAGTGATTGTCTCTCCATGCTGATTCATCGCTTAACCTTTTCTAAAAAGGTCAAAGGTTCTTCGAGGATAGTTTATACAATGTGGACAACTTCTTCCTCCCGAGCTGCTAGGTAATCAGAGATGGCTTCTGAACATGAACTAACACTTCTCTCTAATCTCTTTATCCTATCATCGTGAATTTTAATAGAAGAGACTGTATTATCCACGAATGCTTTCATCATCTTTTCTATCCTATCATCGCGCTCTCTTGATTCTTTGATGTGGTCAAGAATCTTTTTCTCAAGATTGTTCCCGGTATTGGTCTCAAATACACTTTTAGGGCCCGTTTGGTTTGTTGCTAGGAATGACAATGAGTATCGGATTTGGTATGGGGTAGAATGACAATGGATATGAAAAAGTGTATCATTACGATTGTTTATGTTTGGATGACAAATATGGGTATGAAAAAGTGTATAGATATTTGAGTTTTGTAGTGAAAAAGAAGGGGCCTACGGGAATGGATTTCATAGACACCAAATTGGTGTGTAATGAATCTATGGCTATGATATATCTATTTCATTCCCGGGGCCACTAAACAAACACCTTAAATCGGAATGAAATCCATAGATCCATTCCGATTGGAGGATACCAAACGCACCCTTAACCTTCTCAACCCTACATGCTTCATCTTCTCTTTCCAACCTTCGTTTTTCAAAAATTTCCCCGTAATTGTATTCTTGCTTCGTTATTGTCTTCATTACCTTATGATTGAAATTATCTCTCGGTCCATACCCTGTATCCATGTGCCACTTGTAGCAATGTTCAGAAATCCGCTGAATACATTCCAAGGCTTGATCAGGAGTCATGCTAGGAATAGGTTTTGGTGAATCGAGAAGTTCTCGTGTTCGCGCATTAATCCCACGATAGAAGACGTATATGATCTGATGTTTGTTTAAATCATGAGTAGGGCATCGATAGAGAAGCTCATTAAATATTTCCCATGCTTGGTAAAGCGTTTCTTCTCCAACCTGAACGAATTGATAGATTTTCCCAAGAAGCTTGGCCATCTTTGAAGGAGGGAAAAATTGCAAGACGAATTCTTTTCTAAGTTTATCCCATGCTCCTTTATAATCGTGAGGGAGTTTGTTATACCAACTTTTCGCTGTCCCAGAAAGGGTCATAGGAAAAATCCTTGCAGTGACTGAATAGCTGGGAGTACCTCTGATGTTGAAAAGAGAGGACAAGTGGAGAACTTCTTCTACGTGGTTATGAGCGTCCTCATCTTCGTTTCCAGAAAACTAAAGTTCATGTAACTCACGAATAATATGATCTGGAATAGAGTATTTTTCAGTGTGAGAATATTGAGTAAAGCTTCGCTGGCAGTTCTCATTCGGTCGCTCTAAATACTGCTCCATAGTTAGGTCATTGATATTATATTCATTGATGACCTCCGGTTCTGCGTCTGACTGGTCTGACTCGTAAAATGAGAAGATGTTGTGAATAGGAACCGGAGAATAGATTTTCCTTTTTCGAAATTGCTTCTCCGGGTCAGCAAATGGGGTTGCCAGAAAAGGCCTCGAGCTGCGAGTCTTGTATCCCAACATTATCAGAAAGAAAATTAAAAACAGACTTAATATGAAATCCTAATATAACTCCCCGGTAGCGCCGCCAAAAACTTGATGCAGGTTTTACTGACCAGGTATTAATATTTATAGTGTCTCGCTATACCTATGGTCTACCCTAATGCACTAACGGGCAGTGTACCCGGTCGTGTGTAGTGTAGTAAATGGTAAAGCCGAGGTCGTCCCAAGAGCTATGTGTGTTGGATTATTACTAAGTCTAATTGTCACAGAATAATAATGGTTTCGATAGGGATTTAATTAATTAAACTACTAATGCAGAATAAAATAAAAGCATATAAATGGTAAAGGGAAATCAATAGAGGAATAGTGGTGCTAACCTAGTCAATCCTCCTAGCTAGTTATGTCTACGTCTACCTACTTCTAATTACCTCAAGTGGGGTCAAATTCGAGAGGACAACATTTGGTCAATTCGCCCTAACCTATCAGCAAAGATGCCACCACAGGAGAAATCAGGCGTACCGTCATAAGTCTTGTTGTTCCTGGTACCCTAAGCCAAGTCATTAAGTACCGCTACATGCTAGATTCTAAATAGTGAGTGCCCGGCCGTTAGGAACTTAGACACTATACCCCCCCCCCCCCAATTCTTAAGTTCATCCAAACGATAGGTGATCAGTTGGTCAAATTGCACAAGTAGAAAGGGTCGTCAGTTGGTCATATCTTACCCTTCCCGTCTCAGTCCGCTCACCTAGGGTCAGTTGGTCATATCTCCTAGGCAATTGGCCTCTACCGCCATTCAAAACTACCGAATCAAGGGTGACTACCAAAGAACTATGCATGCATAAACTTAGAAATAATTGTACGGAAGTAAAGGTAAACGCAAACAAAACAATTAAGGAATCATAACTAGGCTAGCACCAAAGGGTGCTTTGCCGCTCATATTAATCATGCAAATCAATTCAATATTCAAAGGTACGAAATACATGAATTTGAAAGTAAAATAAATATAAAACGCTAAAGCTTATCGTAATGGTGTGACTTCTCCCTTGGAAACAGCTCCGTATGCTCCCCTAGACCTGCCTTGAGCTTTTTCCCACGTTCTCAGAGTGTTGTGTGTGGAATGGGATGCTTTGAAATGCTGGAATTCGTGGGGTATTTATAGGCCAGGTCTGGGTTACGGCGTAACCAATAGAGGAGTTACGCCGTAACCTTCTATTTCTTTGTAAATGCACTAGATCTGCTAGTTACGGCGTAACCTTATAAGAGGTTACGCCGTAGTCTTCAATAAACTCGGTTATGTCGTAAGTGATGAAGTAGTTACGGCGTAAATAACAGCGGCGTGGAACCTCTTTTGACCTAATGGAGTTACGTCGTAATCTTTGGGAAGAGTTACGTCGTAACCTCTTGATAAGTTGGCATTCTGGGTCACGCAATAGTTACGGCGTAATGTGAGAGAGGAGTTACGCCGTAACTTCTTCAAAATAGGCATAATGTGATAAATCTTTAGTAATGTTTCCATTTCCGCGTCTCTTTAGCTCCAATGCTCGTAATTTACCTGAAAGTGGAAAATAATGGAAAACAAGCGTAAATCCATATAAATGATATAAATAACGAGCATTATCGGGGAAAATTGACACTTAATATTCAGGACTAGTTGATGTTATCACTTATCATCCTTAGAAGCAGGCATGGGCTCAACCTCAACAGAGCCATCCTTTGGATCAGAGGGAATAGGCTTAGAAACTTCAGAAGCAATAGATGACTTATCAGCAGCAATAGATGAATTAGCAGCAGCAACAGACTTGTTAGTAGTATCTGATGTATCCTTATCCTCACCCTCCTTCTCAGTAGTAAATGCTTCAGGAGGAATGTCAACAAGATCGACAGCACTAGAAGGATCAGATGAATCCACCACTCTTGGCTTAAGAGTCATTTGACTGAGATAACTTCTCTTTCTCCTCTGTCTCCTTTGAAACACTTGAAATTCTGAATCCTTTTGAGGTTGTGTCTCTCCTAGTGAAACAGATGCTAGTACATGAAGTGCTTCAAGATCAATATTGACCCTCTCACGACCCTGTTCCACTTCATCATCAGAAACCACAAATTTGCTCCTCCTACTTTTAAGCCGAACCTCCAACTCTGTCACCCTCTTTAATAATTTAACCAAAACACCACCCAGAGTATGCTTAGTCTCCTTAAGCTCTTCCCTTGATTCTTTGAGCTGAAGCTCCAAATCATCAACCTTCTTAACATACCTGTTAAGCAAACTAGACATATTTATTAGTACATTAGGATCCTCAGCTCCACCAGCAGGATTACCTGAGGTATTAGGAGCTTCATTGGACCTAGGAGGAGACACATGAAAATCATCACCAAAGGTGGTGTCATCCTTAAAGAAATGTCTAGGTGGACTAGCAGGTTGAACAAATGGTTGGTCAGGATTGACCGTAGTCTCAACAGGAATGTGTTCTTGTGATTCAGAGGCGATCACTGGCTCATTAGGAGCAACAATCACTGGTGATGGTGGGGCAGCATGTTGAGGTGAATGTGGTTGTGGGTCATCAGTGGCAACTGATGCAGAGGCACCAGCAGCAACATTGACACCAGGCAACATAGTGGGTAGCAGGGGTCGATGTTCTCCAGCATAGTTTGTTTTCATTATTACAAATAATTTAGCAGTTAATTTAGTAATGACCCTTGGAGTTTTATCAGAGGTTTCAATGCCTAATATCATTTGAAGAAATCTAGGATACATAAGAAATGTATGTTTGGTATCCTTTATATTCTTAAGCATTTCCTCAAAATCATATCTTGAAAAATTATACTCTCTACCATGGGCCAAACAGATTATAGCATTTGCAATAGAACTGAAAAACTGATCCCAACCCCCAGTTTTTGGACTAAAACACTGAAGCAGGGTATGGACTAAAAACCTCCACTTAGGGCAAAACTTATTTTTATACCAAATGATTTTCCCATCATATGGATACCCTAAGCTGGTTAAACCAGTAATAAGTGCTTTTCTATCATTCTCAAAGAGACCAGCTGCATCATCAAATTGCAACTGAGTCCTAATGAGAGACTCAGTTACCACATACTCATGTCCATCTATGATGGCCACTATCTCCTTGGGTTGGCCCTCAGGAGACCTTTCACAAGCTGTGGCCCAGAATTACTTGACTAAAGAGTCATAAACTACAGATGGGGAGAAAGTGAGAGCATACCTGATCTTGGAGCGCAGGAGAAAATTAATCATTAAGTCATATATATCACTCCCTTTGGCATGTTCCAGAAATGCAACTTTGTTGTGGTCTACTTTGTAACCAAGTGTCGCCATAGATGCAGATTGAGATAATGAGAGGAATTCAAATGGAGAGGGAATTAGGTTGTGGGATATGTCTGATTGACTATTTAAAAGAGTTACCCAAAATAGTCGTTTAATTGACAGCAGATTTGGAACAAATCTTTGACCAATTTTGACTTAAAATAAATCCCGAATTAAATTCCCAAATTTTATCAAAATCAGCAGCAATGAAAAGTCAACCAGCGGAAACCAAGCAGTCAAACAGTAGAAACCAATTGACTTTTGTCCGTAGTTATCAATCCAAAGCTATCAGCAGAATTCACAGCTCATCCGCAGAATCAGTTACAAAATCAGCAGGAATGAAAAAGGAATCAAATAAAATCTTTGACCCATAACAGTGCCTTAACAGTCTCCAATCAGAACTTTTAGCGATACAAATTCTAACCATCAAAATTTACCATAACTTCTACCGACCTTAGATTTCATTAAGCCTATAAAACCAACCCCTTGCATCAGCAACCACACAAATAAACCACATAACCCTAATCATCAAATCAAACACATAACGATGAGCAATTCTCCAAACCACCCAATTGAACTGTCATCATCTGATAGTGAACCAAACTGGCTTAACTACTTTCCTCATGGTGCTTCCAATAGTGTAACTTACATCTCAAGAGAGCCTCCTATGAAGTCACCATTTGCATATACTTCGTCAGATGAAGATGTTCCCAATCCTCCTCCTCATGTGGAGTTTGAAGTATCCAGTGCTGAGCTCAATGCCATGAATCAAGACACTGATGATGAGGTCAATGATCCATCCTACAGGCCACGCAACTATAGGCCACTCAGTGTTGCTCCTCTTGCTGTTCTTCCCCCAGGACCTTCAGTTCCAAACCCCCAACCCTCCTCATCCAACCCCACCAAGAGAACCACTGTGATGGGTCTGGCTGCAGCGCCAGTATAGGAATGGATGGACAAGCGGGGAAAAGAGCATCATAGGATGCCAGAGTGGGGAAACAGGAGGCCAGAGAGGAGGCCTTGAAGATTGAAGCCATGGTCTGGAGGAGTGTTGGGTCTAAAGGAATGTTGAGTCTTACTTGTTATGTTTTGAATCTGTACTGTTGTCACTGCATCTCTGAATGCAGTGTTTTTAATGAATAAAATCTTTTACTCTTTTCCTTTCGTTATTTGTTTCCACTTACT
The DNA here is from genome assembly GCA_019973895.1 of Chrysanthemum seticuspe. Taxonomy (NCBI): domain Eukaryota; kingdom Viridiplantae; phylum Streptophyta; class Magnoliopsida; order Asterales; family Asteraceae; genus Chrysanthemum; species Chrysanthemum seticuspe. The sequence continues at coordinate 71,813,666 of BPTQ01000006.1, read as the reverse complement.
ATTGGTTTGATACTAGATCTGCAAGATGGTTAGTAGAACACAAAACATACAATACAAATATATACATATAATATATACAAACTATACATAAAAATACAACTTAAAGCCTCCCCTTAAACTAGAATCGTCCCCTTAGGCCATAATCCTCCCCGCAAACACAACAATCAGGGGTTGATCATGCCTATATAGACAACCAAAAATTGAAATCTTAGACCATCAAAATATTTGGTTAACAAATCAGCTACATTTTCATCTGTATGTATTTTAACCACTTGAATAAGGTGTTTTTCATTAGCATCTCTGATAAAGTGGTGTCTTATTTCTATGTGCTTAGTTCTTTGATGAAAAACAGGATTTTTAACAATGCATATGGTGCTTTGGTTGTCTATAAAGATTTTAGTGTTCATAAAATTGAACCCATAATCCAATAACTGATTTTGAATCCAAAGTACCTGACCACAACAACTAGCAGCAACAACATATTCAGCTTCAGTTGAAGATGTGGCCACTATGGTCTGCTTCTTGCATTACCAGGAGATTAATCTCCTACCCAAGAACTAACATCCCCCAGTAGTAGATTTTCGATCAAAGTTAGCACCAGCATAATCACTGTCACTATAAGCTTCCAATTCAAATGGAGATTCTATAGGATACCAAAGACCCAATTTCAGTTGGCCTTTAAGATACTTGAAAATCTTCTTGACTGCAGTCAAATAGGAAGTCAAAGGAGTGACCTGATGCCTGGAACATGTTGTAGGATCGTGAATATTATGTTGTTTGATGATTCGGGTGGTCTAGGATTATGATGATATAAGAAATCCATTAGAGAGATGAAGAGAGTAAAGAGGATGTTTCTTGAAAGAGAGTTGTAATACAAAAATGTGAAAGGTTAGATTCAAGAAGCAACACCCTTCCCTTAGTGGGAAGGGTATTTATAGTTACAAACAAATACGTCCTCCTGTTGGACTGCGGATCAGGCATACAGTGGGTAAAGACCCGTCCTTCCTCCACGGTGATGCACTAAGCTAAACTAAGCTAATAACTAACTACTAAACAAGTAAATAACGATATGTCTACGAGCTAACTTATGCTAGATTACATTTGGGGTGACCGACTCTTCACTATGGAATTTCCAATTCCTAACAATCTCCCCCTAAGGGAGGTCACCCCATGATTTACATTTTGAATCTTAGCATTCTATTTTGACTTTAGTTCTGAGCTCGTAAACTTCAATTCTTCAAGTTCCGTAATCTTTGTGCTTTAGCAGTGATTCTTCATAGTCCAATTATTTTGTACTTTCAGTGGAGGCCTTTAACTGATCCACATCTTTGATGATCTTTGAGCTTTGTTGAGATCATCAGCCACAATAAATCTCTGGATCACCCTTTATTGTGTTGCCTTCATGTGATGTTGTGACTTTTGGACCGACATGCTCACACTTTGGATCATGATATCTTCTCATCAGAGTTGCGAAAGCTTTTGTTGATTCATAATATTTCCAGCAGCGTAGCAGAAGCATGGATTGAAAACATCAGAGTCAGTTGATGAACATATGCACTTATCATGATTTCTTTAGATTCTGAAAGTGATGTGTGAGCATGCGGCTATGGATTGACTCCTCAATTCTGATCAGCTGCAACCGTCGGGTGTACCTGCATACAACAGTTAGCAATAAAGCGCACGAAAGTGTCTTTGATCACTTTCGTTGAATTGAGGTACACGGCCCAAGGTTCCCCGTTGATCAGTACAAGTACTGCCTGTGATCAGGTATAATTCCGAAGAATCTCCTTGACAGGGTTTCGCAGCTGTTCTAGTTGTTCTCAAACCGGAACGTCTCAAAGAAGACAACACGGAGTGAGTGAATCAACGAATTAAGATTCACTGATTGAAGAAAAATTGATTTGAAAACAATCGCGTAGTGCTTGAAGAAAGAGTTTTGCAATACTACGAAGGTTTTATGAGAAAGATCAATTTTCAATTTAAAATACTTTTTGTATTTGAAAAGAGTACACATTCGATGTGCTAGAGAAAAGAAGATATTCGCACATCGAACGGTTTTTCCAAAAGTATTTTTTCAATCAGAGATACTTTTTGTGTTTGAAATATGAATACACATTCGATGTGCTAGAGAAAAGAAGATTTGCACATCGAACGGTTTTTCCAAAAGTATTCGTCAATTCATTTCCTGGACCAACGTTGATTCACGAGTGAATCGCCACACGTTTCTATCCAGTTGTCACAAGCTTGATCTTTTTGGAAAGATCTCACATGTCACCCACCAAGAGCTTGTTTGATGTTTGCTCTAGAAGGATTTCCATCTTCATTGTGAGTACTTTTACATATCACTCGGATGTTCTGGCAATACCACAAGGATAATGCGTACGACTCTTAATATATTCTTACTTTTCACATTGAGTGTAACAGCAAGTCTTCATTAATTTTGTGTCCTAATGAGATATTGTGGATGATCTATTGGCTCTAGATTCAATAGTGCACATTTGGTTTCCTATGCCGGAGACTAGGGAGAGGGTCTCCTTCTTCAATATCAACAATCTCTAAGAGAAAGTCGATAGATTATGTAGGTTCCCCGTGAGAATGAAACAAGTCCTTTTAAGAGGAGCTTGAGTAGCTTGGAAAGTTTAGTGCACTACGTCACTGGGTCCATGACGTCTTGTCTTCAATACCGGCGTTACCTTGGTAACCACCAGTAGCATATGTATTGAACCCGGTTACTGCCCTAAGGTTGAATTATTGGAGGGCTATTTCTTTTCACCCTTTTTACATTCATTTTTTTTCATTCTTCAACCCCTTCAGTGCTTACCGAGACTTCATTACTAGAACCTTGTTGGGTTTATTCAGTACTAGCTCTGTCTCAGTCCGCACTCTTCCCATATTCTCATTTTTCTCCTTTTTTCATCATACCTACGGACTCTACACTATCTAGTGGATTGTCCCTGGGTAGATCCCTCCGGCTCTGGCGGGATCATGGGAACGAATACCTAACCTAACCATCCTTATAACTCCATGCATAAAGTAAATTGGTCGGTCTTTTGGTATTGTTCTTTCCTTCTTGAAACCAATAGAAAAATCATTTGGAAAATCAATCAAGGTATTTGTGATATAAAATCAAAGCATTTTGTACCTTAATTGTTTTGATCATTTAGAAATGCTCCCCCTCAACATGTGCATATGATATTGAAATTGTTTAGCACATGGAGGCAAGAGTTCTTTGAAATATATTCTTGATCACAATTTCCGTAGAAAAAGCCATTTGAATTTATTTGGTAAATTCTCCCCCTCAATATGTGCGTAGGATATTTGAAAAAAATTTATCACATAGAGGCAAGAGGTTTTTGAAGTACTTTTCACGATTGCCAATAGAAACCATTCGCTCCCCCTCAATATGCGCATCGATATACGAAAGAGTTTAGCACATATTAGAGAGAACTTGCACTTTGAATCAAAATGATCATCTTTTATCAAATTTCATATTAAATCACAAATTCTCCCCCGATCAAAAATATCAGACCCTTTGAGATTTTGGATCCCAAGTGATTTAATAAGGTTTGGAAAACATGGGAGAACATGTGGCCTTGTTTAAATACTCTTCTGGTTTTTGGTTAAATGCTCCTCCACAATCATGTGCATTATGTATTTGAAATCGTTTGGCACATGAAGGAAAGAGTGCTTGTGAAACAATCACCCTTTAAAACCGATTTGAGATTTAAATCACGATCTCTCCTCCGATCAAAAATTTCAAACCATTTGAGATTTGAGATCCCAATTGATTTAAATCATTTATAAAAATTTGGGGAAAGACGTGGCAAAATTTAATTTTGAAAAATGACTGATAAGATCAATTTAAGACATTAAAGATTGTTAGTGTCAGGTATGATAGTTTTAAGAGATCTTTAAGTAAAATAAAACAATTTCACAATCAAACAAGAACAGAAAAAAAATCATTTTGAAAGATCTTTGAGTTTTAAAGAAAATCATACCATGACATAGCATTAAATCTTTAGATCACCACTTTCTATCGTATAAATCGGAACTTTTTATGATATATTGTTTGAAAATACTTAATTTGAAATCACTCTCCCCCTCAATCGATGACCGTAGTCGTTGATTGAGTGACTTTAGTTTAAAAAAATGAAGTCCGCTTGATTTCCAAAATTCGAGTCCAATTTATTTTCAAAACAATATTTTGCATTTTCAAAACAATATTTTCAAAATTGTTTAAAAATGGTATCATTCACTACTTTTCCTGCACAAGATACGTTAGGTGGTGTAGAAGTTGCTTCTGTTGTTGCTGTAAGGCTGGAAGAAAAACCATCTGCAGATGCAGTGAGACCTCTGAAGTTGCATCTATCGTGCCAACTATCCATGGAGAGATCTGATTAAGCTCCATTTCTTCTTTTGTCGACCCAAGATATAGTTACCCTTTCCTTTCGGCATCCAATCATCTTCTAATGTGGGATCCGGATAGGGAACATTCTTATATACCAATATACTTGCATACATTAGTGAACGCACATACAGGTATATGGTGGTCGACATCACCCAAACAGCAATCAACTAATACAAGTCAATCCAACATATCAATCAAATCATACAAATGCATGGGAATTATGTATTTATCAAACTCTAATCATCTCATCCTAACAATCATATCCTAGGCACCTAGTCCTTCAACGTAGGTTAACATATTTTTTATTTAAGTATATAGGATAATTAGATAAGCTCGTTAGATGATATAGATTTGAAAACATTCTCCCCCTCAATCAATGACTTATTTTCTGAAAAGTTTAAAAGCGCTGAATTCATTGATTGAGTTTTCAATTTTTACGAAAACTCTGAATCTGATTGATTTACAAGCAACTCAATTTCCACCATTTTGAAAACAACAAATATTTTTCTGAAGAATTTTAGATGGAAAAAAATTTGTGTAGGAACAGCAGTCCTTCGACATACTTTCCTCATTTTGTTTTTAGGATAAGTACACGAAATATTTGAAAATTGATTTAGCATAGCACTTTCCTTCTTTGAAGAATGGGTTGCTATCTGAAATAATAGCAAACCATAGTTTAAGCACGGGTTACAGTCTGAAGTAACTGCAAGCCATTTTTAGACATGTTTCGGAAAAAGAATATTTACACCTCCTGCTCGAACTTCATCTACGGTCCCGTGCCATTATTGAATGATATTTCTAAGACCGCAGATGTTATCGATACCAGAAGACATGTCTTTGAAAAACAATATTTTTGGCATTTTTCAAATTTTCTGATTTTTATGGGTTTTTAAAGATTTTATATTTTTCTATTTTCGTTTTGTTGGTTTTATATTTTTGTATTTTGTTTTTGATAAATATTTACAGATAGATTAGATGATATAGTTTAAGAAAGATGATGATACGAGTACCGAGATAAGGATATCGAACAGCCCCGTTGTAGAAGATAGAAATCGTCATCTCTTAAACATCCACCACCAAAGCTTCTGAGGCTTCATAATAGAAGATAGAACATGAGCCTTTGAGAAATAGAGACTTTGGCAGCTTCCCCCCAAACCGAAAATCCTTTAGCTGAGCAGATTCAAAGCTTTCTTTCAAGCTTCCATTAGCCAGGTGCACAAAGAAGCACACCATTATCATCGATCTTGCTGCTCCTTTTAAGAATAATTTTTGTGATTCTTCGTTCGAGGTTATATCATCCAAAAGAACAGCAACGTATCATCCCACACATAAATAACTCTTCTCAAATTTCATTCCACTGAAGTCTGAAGCGATCCATAGCAAAAAAGTTGTCAAGAGACCACTTTCCCCCAAGTAGATGAATTGATGCAGTCAGTCTCTTAGACTAGAGCTCACGAACCCGAATACACATATACCCGAAGACAGAGAAACTTATACCATCGAAAGTAGCAGATTAAGTCCGATAGCCAAAGAATAACCCCGATGTATACTTTTCTCTCCCCTGAAGATAGTGTATGAAGCTCAAGAACCCGAAGTACCCGAATGCCCAAAGAGAGAATAACCGATAACATTGAAGAAGCAGGCCGAATCACTGATTATCTCTGCGGATGACTATCTCTGCGGATGTCAACTCCGGAATAAGTGATTATATCTCAGAATCACTGATTAAGCACTCAAGTGAAACAGCTGAGCGTCCCCAATGTACACAATCTCTCTCCCCTGATGATTGCGATAGCATCGAAATCATCACACACTTATGTACCTCTTTTATCACCAGAAACTAACTCTTCCATCTCTTTCCCCACATAGTTGGAATAAGAACACTAAACGCCATGAGTCAAACCTTGAGTTTCTCTGCGGTAATGACATTAGTCTTCCCGGGATATCTTCAATCACTTAGAAGTATTAAGTTCATCAATGTTTACTCGCGTTTAGATGCGTGTCTCCTTCCCCCTTGCTGGTTTTGATACTTCAGAATCAGCAACACATAATTAGCCCGTATACTAGAAATCTGTTGAGAAGAACACTTGAACTTATGTGAGAATCAACTTGCTGAAGAATGTGAGCAAGTCTAATTGGGGATTAAATCTGACATTTCACTCTCCCCCAATTAGTGCTCTCCCCTAAACCGACAATCTTTATGATGATTGCTTGAATTAAGAAGAAGTCTTTAGATCGTTAAATGCAACTCGTCTTTATTCTTCTAACATATAGCAGAAAATGTAGAACAGACTGTAGACTCGACCTTCTTCAAGATTGTCCGTTTGGGGATCAGAAAGTTAACATCTTCTTCTCACCACATGCATTCCCGTTAACTTGAATATAGAAAATCGCCTTAAATCAAATCCCTCCTAATCAAACAAGAACAGAAAGATGTTCATTAAGGAAATCAGCCCTGCAACTGGAAGCACTTTGTCATTAATCATATCAGCCCGTGAGAAGATGTCAACCAACGGCTCATAGAAGAAACTCCATGTGAAGATGACCCGATAAGAAGAAGCTCGGATCTTACATGAGTTAGGAGCCGTATGACCATTTATACTCTGAAGTCAATCAACATGCTGTAAATTCACACTTCTTCTCCCCCTCAAGAATTGCATACGGAGATGCCATTCTTGACTAAACAAGTGATTATCTTCATAATGTATTCCATTCACACTTATCCCCCTAAAAGGTAGCAAATGATATCGCCATCGTCATTATAATCGAGCAAGTGGAATAAGAGAACAATCATCGGTAGTCCGGTTCACTTGATAACTGAAAGCGCGTGGAAAAAGTATGAAGCATGTTGATGAGAATGGTCATAAATAAGAGGATTTCTCTACTTCCGAAGATAATGCGCACTGAAGTGTACACATTTCTTTTCTTTAGAGAACGAGGCTTGAACTGTTGTGTTCAAACGTCATAAGAAGATTTCTCTTCTTTCGAAGATAAAGCGCACTGAAACGTACACCTTTCTTTTCTTTAGAGTACGAGGCTTGAACTGTTGTGTTCAAACGTCATAATCTATCTCTTTTCATCTACTCTTGGCAAACTTGTAATCAACCCCATTATCATTCAGTAGGCTCTTTGTCGTGACAGCTGATGGAGAAAACCCAATATGATGAATTTGACCCTGAAGTAAACTAACCCGAACTCGTGACTTAAACTTGCACATATGTAACAAAGAGCGGTGCCGATTTCCATTAGAATCTCTAAGTACTCTTTAAGTACTCTATACTCTTCAACCAACCAAGCATCAAGTATAAGACGTCCATCACCTCTTGACAATCCACAATTAAATGTGACACTGAGCACTACAACGTAACTCCTTAAAGTTATAGTGATTTTGTGGTGGTAAGAGCCCAATTCCCCCAAGTGGTAAAAGAAAAGGAAAAAGTCACCCAAAAATAACTAGATTTCCAAGTCTTTATTTTTTATAATAAGCTCGAACAAGGATCTTGAAGAATCTTCATCCAACCATCCCCGATACCTTCAGATACTAAGTACACTTGCCCGTGATATTTCACTTCAACCTCAAATAAATAATAGTGAATTAACCCCGTTGTCACATCTCCTGGTTAGAAGCTCAAATCTAGCCTCCTTTGACGTTTTAAGTGAACTATGATAATGGATTTCATCCCGACCATGGTTAATAGCACATAACCTCGTAAAACCTTGTAATAAGCAAATTGCCATGAAGACAACCCAAACACACACCCAATTCATGAAGTACACCCTTTTATCCTTTCTTTGAAGCAGAAACCGTAGCACCAGCATCAGATAAGATCCCGAATTACACTTTCCCTTTCTCTAGGATGAATTTATCATCACGGGATTTTACAATTCTATGGTTTAAACCGAGAAATAGATTCTTTCGCGGGATTTTACAAAACCAAGAATAAATTGAGAGATAGATCCGGAAATGCACTTTTACTTTCACCGGGATAATTCCATTGTTACGGGATTTTACAAATCTATGATTTAAAACGAGAAATAGATTCTTTCGCGGGATTTTACAAAATCAAGACAAAACCGTAAACAATGTTGGTTTGAACGTGTTATGTCAACTTTGGTTTTGGTGAATATCTGTTTTAGGGGAACATGCATCGGTTCATTAACGGTTCATTTTCCAACATCAACAACATCATCAGCAATTCTTTACCCATATGTAGACACCTTCACAAACCATACTAAGTCGAGTAGTATACACTACTTCCCCCTGAGGTTGACCGTAAAGTATCAAAGTACACGTTTCTCCCCCTTGATGGTTTCGAACTTTCGGAAGTATCATAACGTGAACAACCATTTGCACGAGAAGTTCTTTTCATAAGCAAACATCTTGATAAGTCATGACTGACGCTGAAGGTTCTTGAAAGATTTTGCTTAGACTGTGAAGTATCATAGACATTCTGTAGCGTCGAATATTCTATGAGAATTGTTGATCACATCTTATCCTTTGACCACTTTGGTAAACATATCATTCACGTATTCAATCGGCTATAGTAATGACCACATGGAGAAATAAGCCCGATATACCAAACTTGAACATGACGTAAAATTCCCCAGATTTGTTACTTAAGCTAGTACTAATCCTTGTGAAAAAGAAATGGTGTACCCAATGTACAAAACCTCTTGATGTATCCTCAACTGCGTGAGACACCGAAGTGATAGTTACGTTGTGGGTTAAGCTAGAAAGAATCACAAAAGTAACTAAATAGCCATGTCTTTATCACACTCTATAAATGCCCAAACAAGTCATCTTCGCGGAAGGGTAGATAGAAAGAAGACGAAATAAGTAAACTCGCCTGGAAAACCTCACTTCAAATTCAAATAAGAAATACAGTCCAAACAACCTTGTAGTCAACATTTTCCAATAAGCACTTCAAGCCGTGATATAATATTCTTCGTGAAAAAGTATACACCAAAGTATTAAGACACCTAACTCAACAATTCTCATCATCACGCCAAATCACATAGTCGAATATCATGATCCATTAGATCATATCATCAAATCTCATCATATATCAACTCTCCTTATCAGATGTTCGATATCCGGGTATTCATCATAAATTAAGCCGCACATTGGATATCAATTCAAGCCCTTTTCCGGTCACAGTCATGTTCACACCACTCGACCCAATTTCAATATACAAACAAATCAACCCATAACAATATCACCCGGTCCATTAAGATCATTAAATCTGATCCAAAACAAATTACTCACCTCCAATAATAAAATCACTCAAATCACTTACCAGATATAATCACACGCCCATTTATACCAAATACCAAGTCAACTTCCAAGTCCACGAAACAATTCCAATATTCGGATACAATAACTGTCCATGATCAGGTTCATAACCAAATAATTTTGGCTCATTTTAAACATTATCCAGCTCATTCCATAGATGCAACAAAGCCCAAGTTATTTAGATAGACAGTTGGCCCATGATCAATTTGATTTAACCCACGAGATCCATTCCAAATTTACGAGGCCCAGCTTAATAAACTCACCCGATCCATATCATTATTCCAAGCCCATAATCTAAACCGGTTGTAAGATGAACACAACCCTAAAAATCAGGTTATAAAAGATCATTATCACAAAACCCTACTCCCTTCCAAACACATAATATATTCGCCCCTCTTAATCACTTCTCAGCTCCCTAATTTTGATCAAACCCTAAATAATCTCTCTAACACAAAAGCAGTCTGCCTCTTTCTGGTATAATCACACCCGGTTCTGAGGACAATCAGACTTAGAGAAAGCCACAGGGATGGCATGAGCTTGCAACCAACGCCACAGGGATGGCCATGAGACACGGTAGGTTTATGATATGCTCCTTCTTGTAATTATTGAGCGTTAAACGAACCAGATTAAGGAGTTAACATTGTTGTTGCACTCCTTTTTCACATTCGTATATCATCACATCATATGAATTGGTTCTTTTTATTATACCAACACAAGGAGATGATTCAACAATTTTGTTGCAATACTTTCTTTTAAGGTCGAAAATAATCAAAGGCGTTATGATCAATGATGTTGAAAAGTTTGTGTTTATGGACACTCGATGTTCTTGATATAACTTATACATCACACAAATTAAGTACTGAGATAAATTAGTTTCCTTTCGTATTTCATTTAGACCGAACATGAAGGGGTATGAAACTAATATAGGTTTTGTTCTATCTTCAATTTATTTCGGATATTTTGAAAAAAACATGAGATCAGTGATGGATTTTCTAGGGTTTGAAGGGATCTAAAAAAGGTTCATCAAGAAATCTTTAACCCATGACAAGGAGAATCTGAGATCTTTAATCATATACTTTTTGATGAATAGATTTGAATCTTGTAAAGAACATAGATGTAGATTGTATATTGGACATGTGTTGAATGAAGTTTGAATGATGTGAGATGTATATGTTTGAATGGTTTACAACTCTTTTTCGTTCATTCCGATCAAGAATGCATCTTCCCATATTCACAAACCACAAGCTCTGTACCTCTTCTTCATCATACAAACCTCCATAAGCTTGTGTGCATCTAACCCAACTCGCATCATCTTACCCAACTCGCATCATCTTACCCAACTCGCATCATACCCAACTCTCATCATACCCAACTCTCATCTTACCCAACTCGCTTCTTTCATGATCAACAACTCTCATACCAGACATTAAACACAAGTCGCTTTTGACTTGAGTTGACTCAAAAGTCAACTCGCTTCAGAACCAACACGCATAAGTAACTTTGAACCAACTCGCAACAGTAACAACTCACTCAAAAGCAAGTGCAACTCGCATAAACCAGATACATTAAATCAGGACCTATAGGACAAACTACATATTGAACATTTTACAGACAGGCAACTCGCATAAAAGAACATGTATTCAGATAGAATCAGTTTTGCTAAGAAACCATTTAAAAGACCAGTAACCAGTTTTGAATCATGAGATTAGTAACAATTAAAAAACAGTTTTAGTTACATAATCAAAAACCGGTTAGAGAAATCATTGTAACAAATCTGATTTAAACCAGTAATAGAACATGTAAAAAGAAACATTTTAGACCATCTCAAAAAAAGCTCAATACCAACATGAATAGTTTATATGTGGATTCAACACTCAACACAAACAGATTTTGCAAAACATGATCCAACTCGCATAAAACAAACCCACATCAATGATACATCAAACCTCATTCAAAACAACACAAACCGCATACAAAACCATATGAATCATCACAAAACAACACAACCTAGGCTCTTATGCTAATTGTAGGATCGTGAATATTATGTTGTTTGATGATTCGGGTGGTCTAGGATTATGATGATATAAGAAAGCCATTAGAAAGATGAAGAGAGTAGAGAGGATATTTCTTGAAAAAGAGTTGTAATACAAAAATATGAAAGATTAGATTCAAGAAGCAACACCCTTCCCTTGGTGGGAAGGGTATTTATAGTTACAAACAAATACGTCCTCCTGTCAGACTGTGGATCAGGCATACAGTGGGTAAAGACCCGTCCTTCCTCCACGGTGATGCACTAAGCTAAACTAAGCTAATAACTAACTACTAAACAAGTAAATAACGATATTTCTACGAGCTAACTTATGCTAGATTATATTTGGGGTGACCGACTCTTCACTATGGAATTTCCAATTCCTAACACATGCACTGACTGCAAACATAATGTCAGGCCTAGAGGCAGTCAAATACATGATGGAACCAATCATGGATCTGTATAGATGAACATTAACAGCGGGATCTGGTTCATTATTTGACTTAGCCTTAGGAGCTTCATAGGGTGTAGTTGCAGTCCTAACTAGTTCCATATCAAATTTCTTGAGGATATCATGCACATACTTCTCTTGATGAATGAAAATACCATCTGATTTCTGCTGCACTTGAAGGCCCAAAAAGAATGTAAGCTCACCCATTGCACTCATCTCAAACTCACTTTTCATCAACTCCTCAAATTTCCTGCACCAAGCTTCTTTGGTAGAACCAAAGATAATGTCATCCACATACACTTGCACAAGAATAATATCCCTGGAGCTCTTCTTGATAAAGAGATTCTTATCAATAGCACCTCTCATGTATCCATGTTTCAGCAGGAATGAAGAGAGCCTAGCATACCAAGCTCTATGTGCTTGATGAAGTCCATAGAGTGCTTTAACCACTTTGTAGACCATATCTGGATTGTGAGGATCCACAAATCCCTTGGGCTGGGTGACATACACTTCTTCCTCAATTTCACCATATAAAAATGCACTTTTCACATCCATCTGATAGACCATGAAGCCCATATAGGAAGCAAAATCCAAGAAGATTCTGATGGCCTCTACTCTAGCAACAGGAGCAAAAACCTCATCATAATCAATACCCTCTTCTTGTCTGTGACCTTGAGCAACCAACCTAGCCTTATTTCTGACCATAATTCCCCTTGCATCCCTTTTACATTTGAGAATCCACTTAGTGCCAATAGCATACTTACCAGGAGGCAACTGAACAAGCTCCCACACATTTTGATTCAAAAATTGTTGCATCTCCTCTTGCATAGCAGCTACCCAATCATCATCTGCCAGTGCCTGTGCAACACTGGTAGGTTCTACTTGAGATAGGAAACAAGCAAATAGACAATGATGATAGTCTATATGATTGTTCCTATGTTGATCCTGAATGTAGCTGAGAAATGCAGATTCACCAAATTTTGTCTTCTTGACCCTGCTTCTAGTTTGCACAGTGGAAGTAGGATCACCAATGATTAGGGATTGTGGATGAACTGTGTTAATCCTCTTAGTGACATTTGGACTAACATCAACTGATGTGGCCAGATTAGTAAGAGTGGGACCAAAGTCATCATCATAAGAAGAAGAGTCAAAAATGCCTGTTCTTGACATATGATGAATGCCATCCAATTCAGAGCTAGAATGTTGTGAATTTGCTAAGTCAGATGGACTTGGAAATCTGGTAGGGGTGTCTAAAAAATCCAAACAAACAACAGATGAAGTATTTGCAGATGGAATATTTGCAGTAACAGCAGGAACAGTAACACTATCAGAAGGAAGAGGAACACGACCAGCAACATCAACATCAGTAGCAACTGACCCATTATCAGAAGGATCAACCACATTACCAGCAGGAACAGGTACACTACCAGCAGCATCAAAGTTCCTGCGGGCTTCAATAGTAGCCTGCCTTAAGAGTTCCTCTGTATCTTTGGAGAATTGGTAACCAAACTTTTCAGCATCATCCTTTGCTGCATGCTCTTGGCATTGAAGCTTCACTAGCTCTTCTGCATATCCTACATCACTTGAAGTAACATCAGGAGCAGCTGAGTCCTTGGTACCTGAAAAGTGGTTAGTAGGAAAGGATGGAACAAGTATAAGTTGTTCATCACACTCTGGATCTGACTCATCATCTGAGGAACCTGCAATGTTAGATTGAGCATCTTGTGGTTCTGCAGAAAGGTTAGATTTATAACGAGTATAACCTAAATGGTCAGTTAAATAGTCAATATCAAAATACCATTCTTGACCTGCTCCCTAAAGATTTGGCTTGTCCTTCATAAATCTCAGATTCAGTGTCTCTTCAACCTTCTTTGTGGAGATGTTATACACCCTGTAAGCTTTACTATGAGCTGAATAGCCTACTACAAATCCCTCATCAGCTTTCCCATCAAACTTTCCCAAATGATCACTGGTGTTAAGGATGGTGACATGACAACCAAAAGGCTTAAGGTGGCTAATGGTAGGAATCTTGCCAGACAGAAGTTCATAAGGTTTCCTTTTATGAGGATTAGTTATCAACACCCTGTTCAAGTCATAACAAGCAGTGCTAACTGCTTCATTCCAGAACATGGTAGGTAATTTAGAATCAGCAAGCATAGATCTTGCTGCTTCAATCAGGGTTCTGTTTTTCCTTTCAGCAACTCCATTTTGTTGTGGAGTCCTGGCAGTGCTATAATCCCTTTTTATCCCCTTTGTAGCACAGAGTTCTATCAATTTGGCATTCTTGAACTCTGTCCCATTATCACACCTAATGGCTTTAACCTTCTTGTTCAACTGATTCTCTACCAGGGCAATAAAATCTTGAAGAAACTGGAATGTTTCATCTTTAGTCCCCAACAAGAATGCCCAGCAATACCTACTATAATCATCAGTAACCACCAAACAATAGTACTTGTGATCAATGCTTCTGATAGATGTAGGACAAAAAACATCCATATGTAGAAGCTGCAAAGGCTCAGAGATAGTGTTGACAGTAGTAATGGACTTATAGGAAGCCTTGTGTTGCTTTCCCTTGTTACAAGCCACACAGTTATGCACATTAGTAAAGACCTTGGAAGGAAGTCCATTTACTAACCCAAATTTAGCTAGCTTGTTGATTGTTTTGAAATTCACATGAGCCATCCTTCTATGCCATTTATTAGATTCATCCAAGGATGCTTTTGCCACCAAACAAGCTAAGTCACCTGCAGGCTGAACTTCATTGAGATTGAATGTATATAGATTTTGTTTCCTTGGCACCTTCAGAACAACTTGATTGTCATCAGGTATATGGAAATCTTTGGAGAGAACAAGACATTCAGTATCAGTGAACAACACATAATATTTCTTGTCACAGATTTGAGACACAGAAAATAGGTTGAAATTTCTCAATGCTTCCACATAATACACATTCTCAAAGTTCAGCTTGGAAGTTCTAATAGTTCCCTTCCCAGTAATTTTACCATCTCCTCCTCCAAAAGTAACAGTACCTCCTTGAATAGATACAAAATCATGGAGCCTGTCTCTGTTCCCTGTCATACTCCTAGAACAACCACTATCAACAATGCCTAAATCTTTATTAGAATGAGGATCATCCTACAAGTTAAAAAGATATACAACAACATTAGTATACATGGAGACCCAAGGCATCACTGACTTGGGCCTGCCTTGTGGATCATATTAGAAAAACATGCAGATTTATGAGATCCACTATTGTTCTTGGAACCCCTTATAAAAGATGGTCAATTGTGTGTCCAAGAGCAACTTGCTGAGGGCTTAACAGTAGTATCCCACCTTGCCCCCCTTGTATGTAAAAGGTCATTATTAACAGGCATGTATCCATTTTGAAAATAATTACTAGTTGGTCAGTATGATGGCCAATTAACATTTCTTCTCCAACATGATGAAGATGGCCTGTCAGCAGAAACTGGGTTACCAGTAGGAACTAGTCTACCAGCAGCAACTGGTCTACCAGTAGAATTGATTCTGCTGGTCCTCACATGTGTTCCAGAGGGAACAAACGGAGGAATGTTGGTCACATCATTCCATACAAATCTATATCTCTGTTGATTAGTACAAACATTCATCTGTTTCTCATAAAAATCACAATCTTTGATAAGATGAAAAGTACTACCACAAACAAAACATGATTTCTTGTTAAAATGCTTGTTCAAAACAGGAATAGTCTTATCACAAACAGAATTATTCAAACCACAATAAAAATTAGAATTTGTGGAAAACTAGAAGGGGGGGTTGAATAGTTTTACCAATTTAAAACTTCCTTTTAAATTTTTAGATCGACTTATGTCAATCTATTTGGTTGTTTATGTTGGACGTTGATAGATGAGTATATAAACGTGTAATGAAAGATAAAGAGTAAGAAGCACATCACCATGACACAAGTTATTTATAGTGGTTCGGCTACAAAGACACCTTCCTTTCCCTACTCCACTCCTCGAGTCACCTACTCGAGAGTTCGTAAGCACTACACCAATCTCCTTATGGCGGAGAAGCCTTCACAACGTCGCTTAACCTTTTTCCGGTACAAAGCTAAATACCGAGTTCTTTCACACCAAGGCGAACCACACCTAACACAACGTCGCCTACCCTTTATACGGTGCTAGGCTAACCACCGAGTTCTTTCACGCCTTAGGAGAACTAATCATATCACAACGTCGCCTACCCTTTATTAGGTACTAGGCTAAGTACCTAGTTCCATTACTTGGAGGAACGGCTACCCTTCACGACACAACACCTAATCTCATGGAGATCTACTCCTTGTTACAACACCATCAAGGATATCACCATCCTTGTAAATAAACAAATACTTATGTGTATAACGATGCACCTCATCGATTATACGACCTAAGCATTTTTCCCAAATGCTACTTGATTTGATTCTTTGGCATCCTTCTCTAATGCCTTTGATACAACGCTTGACACCCTTCACTAATGTCTTTGTCTTGACACCTATAACATTCTTCACTAATGCTCTTGACACGAACGATAAGCACCTTTCACTAATGCTTTCGTCTTGACACTTTCGGCATCCTTCACTAATGCCTTTAACCCAACATCTATGGAGAAAGGTAGAACTATCAACAAGAGAACCTTCATTGTCTTGATGATGACGAAGCATGGCAACTCATGGACTTGAGCTTGCACGTCTTCAAGAAGTGGTGATCTTTCCTTTAAGAGGAACCTAGAAGATCACACAAGAACAAAAGACAAACTACATAGATCACTTGGATATGAGGTTAGAGGGTTAGAATACTTGGGGAAAGTATGTGTGTGAAGTGATGAGTAGAAAGGAAGAAATGGCTCTCTATTTATAGAGAAAATTCTCTACTGTTTTCTCGGATCCCACGGATCCCTTCCACTTAGGATCCGGCTAGCACAAAGCCAGGGATCCGTGGAACGCTCCTCTTTACCCATGGGTATTTTTGGTTATGGGTCATGGGTCATGGGTTATGGGTTGATCCATCGTTTTCTTTTCTAGATACAATGAACTTGGTTAAGTGGTATATATAAAACCATGGGTTATGGGTCAATACCATTTGCTAGTTTTTACCTATTTAGTATATACTTGTTTTTACCCATTTTAGTATACTTAGTTTAAGTATATGCTAACCCAATATGTAAACACTAGTTGTTGTACATATGTATTTAAATCATAAAAACACTTATACTTGTTTTAGTGTTTTATGTGAAAACGTAAGTGTGTTAGGAAACTATTAACTCAAACTATTTACGTATTTTATTTGTTTCGTTAAAATGATTTTACGTTTGTTATCGACAAAACATTAGAAGATCGTAAAATATAAATAAACGTTTTAACGGCTTATTTGTATTAACAATCTCCCCCTTTTTGTTGATGACAAAACATAAAATTATTTTAAGGAAAAGCACAAATTCGTAGAAGTTTGAATTTGTAGTTTTTACTTTCTTCTCCCCCTTTTTGTCGAAACAAAAAGTGTTAAAAGAAACTAACATAATTTTTATAAGAGAAGGTATGTAAAAATGTAAAGAGAGCAAGTGACGGGAATGGTACTCGTCTTAACTCCCCCTTGACGAGTCCATCTCTTTGAAAGGGCGTCAAGGACATGACGTAAAATAAACTAATTGTGTTTGCAATTATGTTTGCAAATAGTTCGTCTAAGTGACGAAAACGTGCTCCCCCTTGAAGATTGCAAAGTTGCAATGGGGTGTCTTGAAGTGTAGTCCAAGATCAGATTAAGTTGCAAATGTTTTTGCAATTACGTTTGACACAAAGCTCCCCCTAGCTTTATGGTGTCAAAATCTTCATGTGTTATTTTGAAAATCTTTGCCAAATATTCTTTTTAATAAAAGAAGTATTTAGATATTTTTGTGATCTTCTTGGAATCTCCAGATTTATGTTGTAAGAATATTTAAACATTCTTTTTGCGAAATGTTTCGAGAAATTCTTTATGATCTTCTTGATGACTCCAAATCCAAGTATGGATAATGCTTGAAATAAATGTTAGAACATTCTATCATTGTCCAACAATAAGCAACATAATGAATTTTTAAAATGTGACAAAAACAATCCTTCTTTGTAGTTTTCAAACATACATGGATCGTATCAAGTTTTTAAAGTACAACATACTTTAAGAAACTTGGTAACGAAGCTCTGATGCCAATTGTGGAAAACTAGAAGGGGGGGTTGAATAGTTTTACCAATTTAAAACTTCCTTTTAAATGTTTAGATCGACTTATGTCAATCTATTTGGTTGTTTATGTTGGACGTTGATAGATGAGTATATAAACGTGTAATGAAAGATAAAGAGTAAGAAGCACATCACCATGACACAAGTTATTTATAGTGGTTCGGCTACAAGGACACCTTCCTTGCCCTACTCCACTCCTCGAGTCACCTACTCGAGAGTTCATAAGCACTACACCAATCTCCTTATGGCGGAGAAGCCTTCACAACGTCGCTTAACCTTTTTCCGGTACAAAGCTAAATACCGAGTTCTTTCACACCAAGGCGAACCACACCTAACACAACGTCGCCTACCCTTTATACGGTGCTAGGCTAACCACCGAGTTCTTTCACACCTTAGGAGAACTAATCCTATCACAACGTCGCCTACCCTTTATTAGGTACTAGGCTAAGTACCTAGTTCCATTACTATGGAGGAACTACTACCCTTCACGACACAACACCTAATCTCAAGGAGATCTACTCCTTGTTACAACACCATCAAGGATATCACCATCCTTGTAAATAAACAAATACTTATGTGTATAACGATGCACCTCATCAAATATACGACCTAGGCATTTTTCCCAAATGCTACTTGATTTGATTCTTTGGCATCCTTCTCTAATGCCTTTGACACAACGCTTGACACCCTTCACTAATGCCTTTGTCTTGACACCTATAGCATTCTTCACTAATGCTCTTGACACGAACGATAAGCACCTTTCACTAATGCTTTCGTCTTGACACTTTCGGCATCCTTCACTAATGCCTTTAACCCAACATCTATGGAGAAAGGTAGAACTATCAACAAGAGAACCTTTGTTGTCTTGATGATGACGAAGCATGGCAATTCATGGACTTGAGCTTGCACGTCTTCAAGAAGTGGTGATCTTTCCTTTAAGAGGAACCTAGAAGATCACACAAAAACAAAAGACAAACTACATAGATCACTTGGATCTGAGGTTAGAGGGTTAGAATACTTGGGGAAAGTATGTGTTTTAAGTGATGAGTAGAAAGGAAGAAATGGCTCTCTATTTATAGAGAAAATTCTCTACTGTTTCCCCGGATCCCACGGATCCCTTCCACTTGGGATCCGGCTAGCACAAAGCTAGGGATCCGTGGAACGCTCCTCTTTACCCATGGGTATTTTTGGTTATGGGTCATGGGTTATGGGTTGATCCATGGTTTTCTTTTCTAGATACAATGAACTTGGTTAAGTGGTATATATAAAACCATGGGTTATGGGTCAATACCATTTGCTAGTTTTTACCCATTTAGTATATACTTGTTTTTACCCATTTTAGTATACTTAGTTTAAGTATATGCTAACCCAATATGTAAACACTAGTTGTTGTACATATGTATTTAAATCATAAAAACACTTATACTTGTTTTAGTGTTTTGTGTGAAAACGTAAGTGTGTTAGGAAACTATTAACTCAAACTATTTACGTATTTTATTTGTTTCGTTAAAATGATTTTACGTTTGTTATCGACAAAACATTAGAAGATCGTAAAATATAAATAAACGTTTTAACGGCTTATTTGTATTAACAGAATTGTTTTTAACAAAATCAACAGAACAAGAAATGTTTCTAAAAGAAGCTGTCTTTGAAGAAGGTTCTTTAACAGCAACTCTTGGGGCATGGTGAACTGGTAAAGGCTTGGGAGAGGCAGACTTTGAAGACTCTTCATTTGAATCACAACTGGCAAAGTCTTTAGATTGAGTCTCTGAAGTCCTGGAAGAACAAGAGACAAAAGTATCAGATTCACTGCCAGTGTCAGATAAGTCATTGGACTTTTAACCATAGGTTATATGTGATTCATCTGAGTCTGAGTCTGGGTTGGGTAGTCTAACAATACCATTGATGGAAGAAGGAACTGAATGCATTTCACCTTGTTTTACAAAGTTAACAGGTTTTCTATATTTATCTTCCTCTTCATCAGTGACAGGATTAAAAACACTATATTCATTAGGGTCATAAATCTCATCTGGTTTAATATAATCCTTGAACCCTAACCCCATCTTAGTTTTAACAGACATAGAGCTATTCCATAGTTTATCTAGGTTTTTAGCCTGTTCTTGCCACTGATTATGTCTAGCAACCTCTGAATCTAAACTAGCTTGAAGACTCTCTTTTTCAGCAACAACCTTTACATATTCTTTCTTATTAAATTTTAGTTTGTTAGTGGTGTTATCCAAATCTCTTTCCAAAACCTTAATTCTTTCTTCAAGAGCCAATTGATTTTGTTCATACCAGGCATTTTGTTTTTCTAAAGCTTTAACAGTTTTCTTATAGGCCTGGACCTGAATAAAATATTCTTTATATTTATCATTAACATCATTAAATTCACTCTTAAGAGCATCATATTTAGCATCACAACCAAATATACAATTTTGTACCTGAGAAGTGATGCCCATCATTGCAAACTCTCCAGCAGTATCAGCAATCAGTCCAACCTGAGGCTTTTCATCCTCACCATCATCCACATGAGCATCCCAGTCAACCCTGTTCTCCAGAGACAACAAGGCTTTTGGCTTCACCTCCTCAGCTTCCTTGAGCTTGTATGCATTATACTTTCTTCTGTCACCTCCCTTCTTGTTAGGACATTCTCTAGCAAAGTGACCAAGTTGGTTGCATTCAAAGCATCTGATCTTATTCCTGTCAAACCTGGCTGATTCCCTTCCTTTGTAGCCAAACTTCCTTCCAGAGCCCGTCTCAAACCTTTTGACTTTCACAGCAAACATGGCCATCTGCCATTTAAGATCCATCTCCTCTAAATCCCATTGATCCACTTGTTCAAAGTCTTCATAGGCCAACTGCTGTTGGTCTTCAGATTCAGCAACTAATGAATAGAGCACATCTTCCATCACAGAATTAGACTTTGATCTACTTACAGAGAAATTGTATGTTCTGGATGCTGCTGATGAAGAAGTGGGACTTTCAGCATAAGGCACCATTGTGTTAGCACTGGTAGCACTAACAAAAGCTGAGTGTGTTGGAGTTGGAGAATAAGAAGAGTGACCCTTGATATCAATTTCAAGAGATCTCAGTTTGTTGTAGAAGTCATCAAAGCTTATATAATCAAGGCCTCCCTTTGCCTTGAGAGTGAGAGCAACCTGCCTCCAGGAAGAAGGTAAAGCACGAAGGAATTTGAGATTGCATTCCTCATTGTCAGGTTTAGATTTCATCTGATT
The DNA here is from genome assembly GCA_019973895.1 of Chrysanthemum seticuspe. NCBI lineage: Eukaryota > Viridiplantae > Streptophyta > Magnoliopsida > Asterales > Asteraceae > Chrysanthemum > Chrysanthemum seticuspe. Next base: position 71,792,022 of record BPTQ01000006.1, on the reverse strand, counting down.
AAGCTGGCTGAGGATTTTCTAAAACCTGTCATACCCCTTATGAATCCCCTCTTCTTCAGAGATTGAAAATTCTTGAAAGTTTTGCTTGAGCATAGACTTCCTCATTTTCTTGGACTCATCGTTTCCTCCAAACCTTGCTTTTATTCCTCTCCAGATCTCTCTTGCATCATCCAAATGATAAAAGTCACTCATGTGCTCATCTGGAAGAGCTTGAAGCAAAGTAGTCCTCGCCTTGGTCTCCCTCTGAAGGGCAATCTGTTCAGCACTTGTTGTAGCTGGAAGTATTATCACATTCCCATCAGCATCTCTTCCAGTAGCCTTCTTACTGTTTCCCTTTAGAACAATATTCCAGATATTGACGTCCATGTTGGAGATATAATTTTCCATCTTCATGGCCCATATGTCATACTCATCCTTCTTTAGGTAAGGGAATTTCGCATTGGTGTTGGACATGGTGGTGACCACTTGTTAAATAGTGGACTGGGTGTTTGATGACTCAGGTTGTTCATCATTCTCAGAATCTGAATGTTTTGATGATGTCATTGTAAAGGTTTTGTGTAGAAGAATAAGACTATCTTCTTAGAAAGATTCTCACGAGGCTCTGATACCACTTGTTGGGATCAGTCCCAGATAGATCTTATGAGCCTTGAGAGAGTATAGTTAACATGTGTAATCACAAGAAAACTATGGAGAACCTTTACTAGAATTGTATTCACGCGGAAAATAAATACAATACTCAAGAAGACAATAAACCCCAATAACTTGATCCTCTATGGATTTCTATTAATTCACTATGAATGTTATTGAAAAACGTACATTAAAACCTAGCTGCTAGTTTCTTTTATAGAACAAGAAACCCTAATTCTGCAGCTTGCAAAACACTCAAAAGATATGCATTATCTATTCCTAATTTATCTCATGCATATCACAACTAAATACTAAATATATGGAAACTACATATCCGCAGGAACTATATTACTATCAGTAGCAACTACCATTATCAGTAGAAACATAAAGTCTATCAGCAGGAACCATATCAGCTGGAACCCACTTTTACAAAATTCCTAACACTTTACTTTCAATTCATGTATTTCGAAACTTTGAATATTGAATTGGTTTGTATGATTAATATGAGCGGCTAAGCACCTCTTGGTGTTGGCCTAGTTATGATTCCTTAATTGTTTTGTTTGCGTTTACATTACTTCCGTACAATTATTTCTAAGTGTATGCATGCATAGTTTATTGGTAGCCACCCTTGGTTCGGTAGTTTTGAATGGCGGTAGAAGCCAATTGCCTAAGAGATATGACCAACTGACCCTAGGTGAGCGGACTGAGACGGAAAAGGTAAGATATGACCAACTGACGACCCTTTCTACTTGTGCGATTTGACCAACTGGTAACGCCCGGGCACTCACTATTATAAATCTAGCATGTAGCGGTACTTAATGATTTGGCTTAGGGGACCAGGAACAACAGGACTTATGAGGGGACACCTGACTTCTCCTGTGGTGACATCTTTGCTGATAGGTTAGGGCGAATTGACCAAATGTTGTCCTCTCAACTTTGACCCCACCTGAAGTAATTGGAAGTAAGTAGACGTAGGCATAACTAGCTAGGAGGATTAACTAGGTTAGCACCACTCTCCTCTATTGATTTATCCTTTACCTTTTATTTGCTTTTATCTGCCTTAGTAGTTTAATTAATTAATTCCCTATCGAAACCATTATTAATCTGTGACACCTAGACTTAGTAATAATCCACCACACATAGCTCTTGGGAAGACCTCGGCTTTACCGATTACTACACTACACACGACCGGGTACACTGCCCGTTAGTGCACTAGGGTAGACCATAGGTATAACGAGACTTTATAAATATTAAAACCTGGTCAGTAAAACCTGCATCACCTTCCAACAGATATTAAAGTCGACAAGAAGTCAACAATTAAGTTGGCAAGAAACCCGGTACATCACGAGATAAGTAAACATATTGATGTATGCTTCCATCTCATCAAGGAACATATAATGAATAGGGATTTAAGTATTTAACAATTGAATCATGTAATGAGTCATGATCATGCAGCCGACATTTTCAATAAGGCACTCCAGCAGAACTATTTAATCTTTGGAAGAAAAAGATGGGAATGATGGATGCAAGAGATCTAAGCTTAAGGGAGGAATTTCTTGGAAAATAAGCTTAAGGGAGGAATTTGTTGGAAAATAACTCAGATAAGATGCTAACTAGTGAAACAGACTTTGTTGGAATATGGATGACATTTACAAAAGCAGTTATATGGTAGTTATTATTATAAAACACAATGGTTATTGTTTATAAGTCACAGTGGTTAGTATAAGATGCAATGCTTGACGTGTATATATCTGTAATGTTGTTGTAACAATTGGCAAGTAACATGAATAAACAAAGTATTTAATATCGTATGTATTCCTCTTGTTTGGCTGACATTTAGATTGTTTAAAGTTGTTACAGGGTTGGTCCTGAGGTTTTTTCTACCCTAGGCAAGGTGATAGCAAAACGCCCCTAATATACTATTTTTGAATGGTTTAGTGTACAAACAAAAGCCGCATATTAACTTCTAAAATCAACGAATTAACTAGTCAACGGTTGAAGTCGGGCTATAATTAAACAAAGTTACAAATGTATAGCCATAAATTAACTACAATTTTTCTAAAAACACCTTTTGTTTAACATCTTGATTTTAACTATAGCATAGGTTCCAATAAAAAAATAACTAATTTATAGAATATATATATTGGAAAGAGAAATTTTCAAATACTTACTCTTATTTTGATGTTTATCAAAAAATAAATTCTCACAATCCATCTAGTTTGATCTAATGGTGGGGATTAACCTAAGATTTAGTAGATAAAAATAAGTCCATTTCTTTTCTTGTCTTTTTGTTTTTTTTATTCACATTTTTTTTTTGTCTTTCTTTCTTTCTTTTTTTCTTTTTTTTTCTTTTTTTTTTAAAATTCACGTTTTTTGTATATACGCGTTGTTTTTTTTAATAAACGTTTTTTTGTTAATATTCACATTTTTTTTAAATTCACATTTTTTTTATTCACGTTTTCTTTTGTTTGATTTTTTTTAATTCACGTTATTTACGTTTTTTTCTTCCTTTCATACGTTTTCGTTTGTTTTCATACGTTTTCGTCCGTTTCCATACATTTTCATCTATTTTTCGTCCTTTTTCATACGTTTTCGCCCGTTTTCATACGTTTTTGTCCGTTTTCATACATTTTTGTCCGTTTTCATACGTTTTCACCCGTTTTCTTCATTTTCATCCATTATTAATACGTTTTCGTCCATTTTCATACGTGTTTTTACGTTTTCATACATATTCATCCGTTTTCTTACGTTTTCGTCCATTTTCATACGTTTTTGTCTTTTATTAAATTTTTTCGGCCGTTTTTAAATATTTTCATACATTTCTGAATATAACAAGTGATATTCTGAATAGCACAAGTGATATTTTGTGATATTCTGAATATCACAAATGATATTGTGAATATCGCAAGTGATATTATGTGATATTCTGAATACCACAAGTGATTTTTTGAATATCACAAGTGATTTTCAACTAATGTTTTGTAACATGAAAATCACACGTGATATTCAAAATCAATGTTGCAAAAATCGGTCAACTCGGCCGATTAATCGACGATTAATCGTTAGTCGGTCGAGTACCTTGTCGATTTTTGAAAATCGGTCGAAAAATTGGCTTAGGATAAAAATCGACACTAAGCAGTCAAAAAATCGGCCGAATCAGTCATAATCGGCCGAATCGTTAAAAAATCGGTCGAATCGGGCAAATCGGTCATTTTAAAAATAATAATAATTTAGGCATTATACTTAATTTTGGGATCGTATATTTCACTTATAACGCACAATGGGCATCATAATCAGAATTGGAGCCTTTTAATGAGGTTTGGAAACATAGCAGGCTTGGAATCGGTTAAGATTTTTAGTTTGGTCTCCAGAAATACCAAAACACTGCAGGAAATGCCAATCCGATTAATCACCGATTAATCCCGACTTGACCGATTACTCGCTGCAGGGTGGTCGACCGCCCGACTACCGATTCACGATTTTTGCAACATTGTTCAAAATATCACACAGTGATATCCAGAAAATCACAAGTGATATTGATGAGTGTGTAAATACTCATCATTTTTGTCTTATCTGAGCTACCAAAACACTTAAAAATACTCAAATATGCAGCAAAATACAAAATATATCCAAGGATTGTATTTTATATGTTTTAAATGCAAAATGAGTAAAAACAGCTAAAAAACGAATAAAGTTTGCATAATTGGCAGTTTCAGTCCCCCAACTTTCAAAAATGGCAAAACAAGTCCTCGGGATTTTTAAAAATGGAAAATATTATTTATGGTCCTTGGTTAATAAAGTTTGTCATTTATGGTCCTTATAATAATTTTTGGAAAAGTGCAGTTTCAGTCCCTCTAGTTTGGATGAATTACAAATTTGGTCCTTGTATTAATACTACAAACCAAACCTGCCTTACGTGTTATTAACCCAAAGCCCAAAATCCAAACCAGCACCAAAACAACCAGGCCCAACCCACAACTTGACCTTTGAACCCCTTTGCACCTTGACCCTTGACCCTCAGGCCAAATCAAACCGTGAACCCCCTACCATTTGAACCCTACTCGATTAATAAAACAAACCGTACCATCTTCCCTCCCCCCTCGTTTTTCCATTACCACTCGGCCTGCAAATCCAACCTAATACTCCATCCACCTTACCTCTTCTCCCATCCAAACACAACCCTCCAAAACTTCAATTAATGCTTCTCTCCCCTGCCTCACATAAGTCAACCCTGTTGCAATCTTTTTGGCGCAAAAAAATGGAATGAAGGGCTGAGATCAAGTGAACTAATCCAATGGCCAGAATTGAGAGAGAGAGAGAGACTTATTGATGCCTATATAGAAGAAAGAAGACAAAGAAAAGAAGCTGTCACTGCTTTTAGACCATTCTTAATTTCTTGCTCAATCTTTTTTAAACTTTCATTGTAATCTTCAACTGGGTTTTATGTTTTTATACATTGTACTAGTTATTCAATCTCAATCCAAGAGTTTTTCTTTCAGTTAATTCCAGTTTACTGCTTCTATTGTTTTCTCGCCAAAAGTGTTTTCAATCAATTGCTTTATTTTAAGTTGTCAAAGTTGTTTAATTGAGCATTTTGTAGACAATTAAAGTTAATTTAAGTGTTTCAAGAGGTTTTCCTGGTTTTAAATGCAATTTTCCAAAAAAAGTTTAGAAAAGTCAACAAAAGTCAACTCTACTGTAGCTCAGCTTAATTTGTTGCTTATTTTAGATTTCTCAGTTTATTTGCTATAATCATAGATGTTAGCTTTTAATTCAGTGTAGTATAACTGCTTAAATTATTTTTTGCCAAAAATCAAGTTAAAAAGCCAAAAATAGCTAAAAATAGCATAGCTTATTCTACTGCTTATTTCTGTTTTAAAAGTTGTTAATCATAGTCAATATAAGTTAGTTAATCAGTAAAAACCAAGAAACCTAGCTTATACAGGTCTGTGCTAGTTCAAATTCCAAATCAGACCCAATAAGGGGTGTTTGGCACAACACAAATCTGTGTTGTAATTGCATGCTACTGTTCCTTTGGTTATTTGATTAAGTTTGATCATGCATAAGTTAGGGTAGTTTAGCTGTTTTCAGTCAAATAGAACCAATAAAAGTTCAGTTTAGTCAAACTGCATGTTTTCTTAAAAAGTCAAAATTTCCATTGCAAGTACAAACAGCTTCTATTTCTGCATTTTTAATTCACTTAATTTTAGTCCTTATTAGCTGAAATTTTGGATTATAGCACTTTGGTTGGTGGTTGTTATCCAGGTATTTTTAGTTTATTTTTAAGATTTTTCTATACCTGCAGAATCAGTGCTTAAAGTTGCCCCTGTAGGGCCGTTTGGATTTTAGCGCTAGAAACTTAATTTGTGCTCTAATGCTTTAAACTTGTGCTTTTAGGTTCTAATCAGTTGCAGTAGGTTTATCTCAGTTAGTTTAAGTTAGTTTGAGACTGTGGTAGCTTATAGTAGCTTATAGGTAGCTTTTAGCTTATTTCATATATGCTTATCACATCAGTTTCATGCCCAGTTCATTATCCTGTGATCCCAAATAGTTTCTGTTATTTTTCCTGGATTCTCAGTATTATTTTATAGTTGACTGGAAGTTTTCATAATTTTCCATGCTTATTTGCTATTTTTCTGCATTTTAACTCATTTTTTAGCATTTTTAAATATCTTTTTATTCAAATAAATTAGGAAAAGGTCAGAAAAATAAAATTTCAATTTTATTAGTTTTAGAAAAATCAAAAAGTCATAAAAAGTATTTTTCCAGATTTTTCTCAGCTTAATTAGTATTTTCTAGCATTTTTATTAGTTTTCAATAGTATTAAATTCATAATAAATTCATAAAAATTCAAAAACATGTGATTCCAGTTTCTAAAATTCTTTTTAGTCATTTAAGATTTTTTTAAAATAGTTTTGTAATTTTCTAGTTTATTTTCCTGATTTTTAGTATTTTAAGTCTATTTTAAATATTTAAAATTAGTTTTTAATTCAAATTAAATGAAAAAAAATCCAAAAAAATTAGTTTTAAATTTCCAATAATTTTCTTGCATCATTAGGATTGTAAAAATGTATTTTCCATATCCGTAGGTATTTTACTTCTTTATTTTCACGTTTTATTTCGTACGTTCACGTAATTTTATTTAAACGTACGTTTTAGGTTTTAATCGTTAAACGATTTTAAATATAGAATTAAAATGACTTCAAAGTCTTTTATAGATTTAATTTCCTTAGTTTAATCACTCACTCACTCATATTCCTTTTTCTGTCCAAATCACCCGATCACAAACCCGTGTTTTGAGTACCATCACAGCCTCGTTGGGAAGAACGACCCAGGTTTGCAGTTTCTTCTGCAATACTTTGGAACACACACTATACTACATTTGATTAGATGCCCCTCAAATAGGCTGCTGCCAAATTGGCGCCGCTGCCGGGGAGGTTGTGTGCGTGTTGAAACAGTTTGCAGATTAGTGATCCTAGATATACATCCATTGTATATTTACCATCCTTGTTAATATTCTCTTGTTTTCTTATTATATTATAAAATCAAAACCCAAAAATATTCATCTTTACCCTCTTACCCTTTTCGATTCTTTATCCCTTTACCCTCTATCCATTTGATTCTAACTTCTTCTATTCTCATGGAATCTCTCGACTACGACGAATTCTGGAACGAAGTTGAAAAACTTCATACTTTATCACAAATGTCAAGAATTCGTGTTGTTCGTGATGATCCATTAATACTGCGTAGGGAAATGGAACGAGAAACCGGGGGGACAAAGAACCAGGTACTTCCCTCTGATAATGGAAGTGCTAAATACGTCCAACCTACGGTTATCCAAAGATCTAACCCCTCAATTGCTCCTAAGCCGTCTAAAATTGATCCTAAACTTTCACAATTTACTGTTAAAAGCAATCATGCAGAATTTAGACCGGTGACTAGCAAGAATGACTTGCCTAATCTTCACGTTTCTCAAGAACCAGAACCGGAGACCATAACGGAAGAGGTGGAAATTGCTAGCTCTCAGAGCACACCACTTGTCCCACCTCCGGATTTTTCAAAAAGTTCTTCGAGACTTGATAGTCATTCGGATCACCATGTTGGTTTTGTTGATTCTTTGAATGAACCGATTCCTTCTCATAACTCTCAAATGGAATCGTTTATTCCTTGTGTCGGTTGTGGTGAGCCTCTTTTTGGTTCACCATGTCGCTGGTGTACGTGTGTACAGTGTGGTAATGATATTCGGAACGGGAGTTGTTTGTTTTGTGGTTCGAGGGATTCATTTGATTATGATCCTAATCCGAACTCATTTAACGACCCCTCAAACTTTTCCAATTACCCACCACAGCCCGACTTATCTTCATATAATCAACATAACTGCTGTGAATTTTGTGGAGGTCCTCACCAAGGATTTGAGTGTCAATCCGGAAACACGTTTGTCTATGAACAGTTTTCCGGTGATGCTCAGAACTTTGGTTATGACCAATATCCATATAATTCACCAGTCCAGACTCAACAGTTTTACTGTTGTGAGAATTGTGGAGGTCCTCACGATAATCTTCAATGTCAACCGTGGAATCAAAATTACTATACTTTCGGTTTTGACAATTTCCAACCTCCACAGCACCATACGGTTCAAACTCCACCTGAGCCGTTGTCTCAAGAAATTTCCCAAGATTTTGAAACCGCAATGAAAACGCTTGATGATATGATTCGTGACTTCAAGAATCAAGTGAGTAGTGAAAAGACCATGGGAGAATTGCTAGCCGAAGAACGAGAGGCTCGCAATTCTAGGGAAGAATTATTGGTCTTAGAGCATGCAGCTCTAAGGCGTTCCCAATTTCTTAAGGCAGCTATGTATGATGATGACGAGGAGAGTTTTTATCCTTTTAAAGATAATATTTCTCAACTCCCTCAGTCTGTTGTTATCACACCCGAGATTCACACTCACTCTCTTATTATGGGGGATGAGCATCTTGACACTGTTCCTGAAAAGGAACCGGACGAATTCATACAGTTTAGTGTCGAGAACCTTGTCCCAATCCCAAGAGAGTCACAGGGAATTCTCGAGCATTTGTGTGATATCCCTACCCCTCTTGTCTTCCCAAAAGATCATGTTGAGATGTTCTCCGATTCTAATGATGACGATTCGTTATCTTGTGGAGACATAAGTTATGTGGGGGAATTACCTTCTGAGCTTGTCAGCTTAGGAGAAGAGAATGATGAAGAAATAATCCAAGACGAAGCTCTTCGTCTTACATTATTGAATGTTAATCTTCTCATTTCTAGAATCGAGGCTTTTAATGAAAAGTCTATTTCATCTCCTATCCCCATTAAGGATAGTGACATTCTTTCCGATGATTCTATTCCGGAAATGAAAGCCTTCTGTTTTGATAATATGGGAGAGAAGATTAGTGGCAGTACCACTTCTCATTCTCATAATTCTCTCCCCGATCATGAATCATTTACTTTTGAGGAGTTCGCCAGTGAACTCACACATATCATATCTCCGCCGGAGTATGATAATTTCTACTTTGATCTAGACACACCCATAATATGTCTTGATCAAGCGAGCTTAACTGATGAGATTCATGAAACTATGAATTCTCCTATTGAGGATGAAGAGTTAGTCATGATTTTTATCATGATTTTCTTTCTTTTCTTCATATATTCTGTCACCTCTCCTATTCTTCACTCCTTCGGGAATGAAGACATTATCTTTGATCCCGGCATTTCCATGTACCATTATCTTGAGCCGGGAATATATCTCATCGGTGTGGAACTTTCACGTGCTTCAAATGTTTGTCCAAACATCTTGAATGAAAGCCCGATGGAGATTGTTTCTTCCACTTTGCTTCCCCATGAACAAATTAATTCGGGGTCGAGTCAAGCTAGCGACTCGGTAATCAAAAACAGTAGTTAAACATGGGTTTTCACCCGTGTGTACCACCCTAGTGTGGGGGAGTTACCCCCCGCTGTTGTATATAAAGTTTCAATCAAAAAAAAAAAAAGGCCGTAGTATTTCCCTTCTACGTTCTTTGTTTCGGCATAACCGCCGGTACTTTGAATATTGAGGGCAATATTCATTTCTAGTGTGGGGGGGGGGGAATTCTCACGAATTTTATCATGTATATTACCATCTTATTCCCCCATTTTTGGCCAAAATTTTTTTGGAGTAAGTGTTTTGCACTTACTCAGCTTACGGTTATCAGTCCGCCATGTCTAACAAACAAAAGGATTGGCTAATCCAGGAGCAAACGGCTCTTGGTAAAGATATCTCAAATCCGTTGACGGCTTGCAATTTGCCCAAAATTGTATGGTGTTCAGCTCTCCATATCTTTAATTAGTGAAGAGTTGGCTAGCCCGCAAGTTTATGGCTTGTGGTAAAGGCAGTTGGAAAACCATAATTGGTAATCGACTCACCAAAGATATTTTATCTAAGAGTTGGCTAGTCCAGAAGCAAACGGCTTCTGGTAAAGACAAATCAAATCCGTTTACAGCTTATGATTTGCTCAAAATCATTTGGTTATCATTGTACCAAGGTTCTTACTTGAACTGAAACAATTGGCTACTCCAGAAGTAATGGCTTTTGGTAAAGAGACTTAAATCCATTAAATTTTCATAAAAGATTGCTAGGGACTAGCAATAGTTTAGTGTGGGGGATTGATGAGTGTGTAAATACTCATCGTTTTTGTCTTATCTGAGCTGCCAAAACACTTAAAAATACTCAAATATGCAGCAAAATACAAAATATATCCAAGGATTGTATTTTATATGTTTTAAATGCAAAATGAGTAAAAACAGCTAAAAACGAACAAAGTTTGCATAATTGGCAGTTTCAGTCCCCCAACTTTCAAAAATGGCAAAACAAGTCCCCGGGATTTTTAAAAATGGAAAATATTATTTATGGTCCTTGGTTAATAAAGTTTGTCATTTATGGTCCTTATAATAATTTTTGGAAAAGTGCAGTTTCAATCCCTCTAGTTTGGATGAATTACAAATTTGGTCCTTGTATTAATACTACAAACCAAACCTGCCTTACGTGTTATTAACCCAAAGCCCAAAATCTAAACCAGCGCCAAAACAACCAGGCCCAACCCACAACTTGACCTTTGAACCCCTTTGCACCTTGACCCTTGACCCTCAGGCCAAATCAAACCGTGAACCCCCTACCATTTGAACCCTACTCGATTAATAAAACAAACCGTACCATCTTCCCTCCCCCCTCGTTTTTCCATTACCACTCGGCCTGCAAATCCAACCTAATACTCCATCCACCTTACCTCTTCTCCCATCCAAACACAACCCTCCAAAACTTCAATTAATGCTTCTCTCCCCTGCCTCACATAAGTCAACCCTGTTGCAATCTTTTTGGAGCAAAAAAAATGGAATGAAGGGCTGAGATCAAGTGAACTAATCCAATGGCCAGAATTGAGAGAGAGAGAGACTTATTGATGCCTATATAGAAGAAAGAAGACAAAGAAAAGAAGCTGTCACTGCTTTTAGACCATTCTTAATTTCTTGCTCAATCGTTTTTAAACTTTCATTGTAATCTTCAACTGGGTTTTATGTTTTTATACATTGTATTAGTTATTCAATCTCAATCCAAGAGTTTTTCTTTCAGTTAATTCCAGTTTACTGCTTCTATTGTTTTCCCGCCAAAAGTGTTTTCAATCAATTGCTTTATTTTAAGTTGTCAAAGTTGTTTAATTGAGCATTTTGTAGACAATTAAAGTTAATTTAAGTGTTTCAAGAGGTTTTCCTGGTTTTAAATGCAATTTTCCAAAACAAGTTTAGAAAAGTCAACAAAAGTCAACTCTACTGTAGCTCAGCTTAATTTGTTGCTTATTTTAGATTTCTCAGTTTATTTGCTATAAGCATAGATGTTAGCTTTTAATTCAGTGTAGTATAACTGCTTAAATTATTTTTTGCCAAAAATCAAGTTAAAAAGCCAAAAATAGCTAAAAATAGCATAGCTTATTCTATTGCTTATTTCTGTTTTAAAAGTTGTTAATCATAGTCAATATAAGTTAGTTAATCAGTAAAAACCAAGAAACCTAGCTTATACAGGTCTGTGCTAGTTCAAATTCCAAATCAGACCCAATAAGGGGTGTTTGGCACAACACAAATCTGTGTTGTAATTGCATGCTACTGTTCCTTTGGTTATTTGATTAAGTTTGATCATGCATAAGTTAGGGTAGTTTAGCTGTTTTCAGTCAAATAGAACCAATAAAAGTTCAGTTTAGTCAAACTGCATGTTTTCTTAAAAAGTCAAAATTTCCATTGCAAGTACAAACAGCTTCTATTTCTGCATTTTTAATTCACTTAATTTTAGTCCTTATTAGCTGAAATTTTGGATTATAGCACTTTGGTTGGTGGTTGTTATCCAGGTATTTTTAATTTATTTTTAAGATTTTTCTATACCTGCTGAATCAGTGCTTAAAGTTGCCCCTGTAGGGCCGTTTGGATTTTAGCGCTAGAAACTTAATTTGTGCTCTAATGCTTTAAACTTGTGATTTTAGGTTCTAATCAGTTGCAGTAGGTTTATCTCAGTTAGTTTAAGTTAGTTTTAGACTGTGGTAGCTTATAGGTAGCTTTTAGCTTATTTCATATATGCTTATCACATCAGTTTCATGCCCAGTTCATTATCCTGTGATCCCAAATAGTTTCTGTTATTTTTTCTGGATTCTCAGTATTATTTTATAGTTGACTGGAAGTTTTCATAATTTTCCATGCTTATTTGCTATTTTTCTGCATTTTAACTCATTTTTTAGCATTTTTAAATATCTTTTTATTCAAATAAATTAGGAAAAGGTCAGAAAAATAAAATTTCAATTTTATTAGTTTTAGAAAAATCAAAAAGTCATAAAAAGTATTTTTCCAGATTTTTCTCAGCTTAATTAGTATTTTCTAGCATTTTTATTAGTTTTCAATAGTATTAAATTCATAATAAATTCATAAAAATTCATAAAAATGTGATTCCAGTTTCTAAAATTCTTTTTAGTCATTTAAGATTTTTTAAAAATAGTTTTGTAATTGTCTAGTTTATTTTCCTGATTTTTAGTATTTTAAGTCTATTTTAAATATTTAAAATTAGTTTTTAATTCAAATTAAATCAAGAAAAATCCAAAAAAATTAGTTTTAAATTTCCAATAATTTTCTTGCATCATTAGGATTGTAAAAATGTATTTTCCATATCCGTAGGTATTTTACTTCTTTATTTTCACGTTTTATTTCGTACGTTCACGTAATTTTATTTAAACGTACGTTTTAGTTTTAAATTTCCAATAATTTTCTTGCATCATTAGGATTGTAAAAATGTATTTTCCATATCCGTAGGTATTTTACTTCTTTATTTTCACGTTTTATTTCGTACGTTCACGTAATTTTATTTAAACGTACGTTTTAGGTTTTAATCGTTAAACGATTTTAAATATAGAATTAAAATGACTTCAAAGTCTTTTATAGATTTAATTTCCTTAGTTTAATCACTCACTCACTCATATTCCTTTTTCTGTCCAAATCACCCGATCACAAACCCGTGTTTTGAGTACCATCACAGCCTCGTTGGGAAGAACGACCCAGGTTTGCAGTTTCTTCTGCAATACTTTGAAACACACACTATACTACATTTGATTAGACGCCCCTCAAATAGGCTGCTGTCAGATATTCAGAATATCACAAAGTGATATTCAAATAATCACAAGTGATATTCATAATATCACAGAGTGATATTCAGAATATCACAGAGTGATATTCAGAATATCACAGAGTGATATTCAAAAAATCACAAGTGATATTGAGAATATCACAAAAGGATATTCAGAATATCACAAAGTGATATTCAGAAAATCACAAAGTGATATTAACAAAATATCACTTGTGTTTTTATAGGATATCACTTTGTGATATTCAGATAATCACAAGTGATATTCTGAATATCACTGAAATCACTTGTGATAGTCAGAAACGTATGAAAACGAACGAAAACTTAAGAAAATGGACGAAAATGTAAGAAAATGGACGAATTCGTATGAAAACGGGCGAAAACGTATGAAAGAGTAAAAACACGTCTGAAAACGGATGAAAACATATAAAAAATGGACGAAAATGAAAGAAAAATGGTGAAAACGGGCGAAAACATATGAAAACGAACGAAAACGTATGAAAACGGACGTAAACGTATAAGAACGTATGAAAACAAATGAAAACGTATGAAATCGAAGAAAAAAAACACGAATTAAAAAAAAACGCGAATTAAAAAAAAAAAAAAAAAAAAAACGTTAAATAAACAAAAAAACGTGAATAAGAAAAAAAAATGTAAATAAAAAAGAAAGACAAAAAGACAAGAAAAAAAACATGAACTTATGTTTATCTACTAAATCTTAGGTATCCCACCATTATATCAAACTAGATGGATGGTGGGAATTTGTTAAAATGACTCATATTGGAAACACGGTTGGAACTTTGGATAAATAGAAATAAAAAATCCGTTATTAGATAAGTATATATTAATAAAAATGAAATTTAAAAGTTTAATATTTTCAAGGAATAAATTAAAAGTTTGTGAATAAAAAAGTAAATGCTATTTCGAAAATTGGAAAAGCAAATATAAAAACGTGTAGAGCTATCGTAAGAGCATCGAGTGTGGTAACGCATTCCTTGCGTTATGGCTGACGTGGAGCTGCTTAACGCAACGTTAATCCCACGTTATTATACTGTGCTCGTGCGTTAAGGCTCGGCGTTGGCCTAAGCGTTAAAGTGGTAACGCAACGTCAAAGCTGTGTTCAATAAAAATAAAGTTTACACAAATACCCTTTTAATTGATGGGGGTTGCAAACCTTTAGGTCATGAATATCCACTTGTTCTTGTTTTAATTGATAGACGCTGCAATCTTGTTCTTGTTTTATAAAAAGACTGCTATAAAATAAATTAGGGTTGTGTGTGAGAGTATTTAAAGGGCAAGTTTGTTCTAATTGGGTTGATATTGGGCTGCTGGGCTATTAGTTGGGCTAGAGTTTTTAGGTTGCTGGTCTAATGTGAATATATTGTCCCGATACAATATGAAATGTAGTATTAGTTTGTATTTTTTTCTAAGTTTTGTAATTTTTATTAAATGTTATTTGTATTTTTTTTAAATGTTATGTTGTTTATTAAATGAAATATTAGTTTAGGAGTTGGATTTGTAAATTTATTTTTTTAAAGAAAAGTGGAACCCAAAATGTTGAGTTATGATAACGTGTTTTTTTAGTTAAGGTTAAGATGTTAAAGTTGATGTGACGCTGACGTGACATTGCGTTAAGGTTTAACTTGAGTGATGACACCCAATGCTCTAAGATAAAGCCATTTGTAAGTATGTAAAAATAATAAAAATAATAAAACAAAATAATCCAAACCTTTGGGTGAGAATTGAAAATTATACAAATGCATCATCTAATCATCTTCTTCACCCAGCTCTTCTGCAGCTCCCAATTTTTTATTTTTTTTCTTTCTAATCTCCTAAAGTTATACTGCTTCACTTATATTATGTTAAAATCAAGTAATGAAGTTTTAGAATACATTCACATCAACATTTACATTAAAAACGTGAAGCAAATTTGCCCACTGCTCAAATCTGGCCTGCACAAAACCAATATTTTGATGCCCCTGTTTGTTTGATGCCCTGGGCCGTCGCCCGTTCTGCCCATAGCCAGGGACGGCCTTGTTTTTCAGTTATGTTAAGCAATTATTTTTGCTCAACATCACAATTATATTGAAGTGATGCTTTCATAGCGATTGAATATCACCATCATTCATAAAATTTTGCAGGTCTAAAGCTTACCGATATTCAAAGAAAAAAACATATGGCTAACATATATCAAAGATTTGTTATATAATAATTGCAAAAGGTTGAAAAAACATGTAAACATGCCATATGTGGATGCACATTACACGGTGGATGGATATTTTGACACACGACGAGCTCGCTTAATAGAAGACAGATCATGTTTTGCTTTACTTTGTCATGACTATAATACATAAACCAAGGGCAGACCTTGTGTCCTTGTCACAGGGTTGTTTTTACAATGTTCTGTATTCTCTCGTGGAAAACTATATGCAATGTGATGGTTTCAAAGGTCAATGTTAACGAAAATAGTCGAATAGTGTCTAGGACTCTAATTATACACACCGCACCAATAAAGTGGTTTACAAGGAATAAGTACTCTACAGACTTTAGAGGCATCATGGTTGTTTGTTTTGAACTTATGCTTGATTTTGTTCGTATATTTCTACTCCAACGTTATCTGTTTCATATACTTTTTTTTAAACTCACACTTTGTTGCTTAATACGGCTAATATGGTTTGTTTGTTGTTTCAACTCATTAGCAGCTTGAAGAATATATTGGTTTTAGTATATCTATACTACATTATAAAGCATTTGGGACTTCCTATAAAAGGAAGTCTTAAAATTTTAAGACAAAAAACATTACTATAAAAGGAAAAGTTGAAAATTAATGTAAAATCTGAAAATTTAAGTCTCATTTAAACCATATGTAACCGCCCTCCAATAATGATACATTTTAATGGAATTATTTATAAGAAAAGCTCACTAAACTTATAACCAGCAATTTAATGATAAAATTTGAAAAATATAAGTGTTAACTATTTACACTATTAATAATTTAAACGTTCTACTTTTGAAAAACATATCTCTACTGCTTTATAGCATCTGGGACATGCTAAATAAGAAAGTTTAAAATGAAAAATATTTGCTCGTCACAAAAATAGTCATCGGGTACCCGCCGCCGCATTGCGCGGGTACCCTTCTAGTATTTATTAAAATCGTTAAACTAGCCTGTCAAATTAATATATTAAACTAGTATAATATGATTGAGAGAATATATGATGATATTAAAAGCACAAAGAATTTACAAAAATATATCCGACACACAATGACATGCCATCCTCTCTATTTTTTTTTAAATTCTCCCTAATATTTTTTTAACCCGCCTGAAAACAAGAGAAGTTGATCGGGTGGATGTATCATTTAGTCAACGGATCTCGATCAAGTGCCACAAGACAACTGGTTTATCTGTAAAAGTATGAAGAAATAAACCTGCTTCAAGAACTAATTTGCAGACTACAAATCACCAAGCATCAAAGAATACAAAAAAAAAAAAAAGATTTAACGTTACACTTTGAAAATCGCCATCATCTGTTAACGCTTACGGAGATCTGCTGGACAGAGTCACTTTTCTGATCTGTAACTTAGGTAACACCTGATTGCTAATTCACGATTTTTACTTTTATTTAATATTCAATTTCACTACTTGAGTTTTGTAAATTTAGGTTATTCAGTCTTAGAGTATACCTTAAACGACTTAAAAATAGATCATGCAAGTCAACGGCTTATAACTGATATGCTCTAAATTGATTATATTTCTTCGGAACTGCCAGGCAGCTTCTCTCAACAATCATGTTACCAGCTGCATCTAAAAAGGAAATCAAATCATCGTCACCCAGTGTACAAAGTTTCCGTCAGTTCACATATCATGAGATCAAGGCTGCCACCAGAAATGTACTTAGTCCTTACTTGATACCCTGGGAACGTGGATCTGGGAGTGTGTACAAAGGCATTATAGATAATGAACTTGTTGCTATTAGGCAGTTTGTTTCCCGTTCTGATCGAAGTTCCTCAGCGTTTCTGGCAGAAATTGACAGACTTGCTAACTTGCAACACCTAAACATTGTATGCTTGCTAGGCTACTGTAAGCATGACAAAAGTGTGTTCCTTGTTCTCGAATTTATGTCCAAGGGATCCCTTGAAAATCTTCTTCATGACACAACTTGTACTTTATCTTGGTTACAAAGGCTCAAAATATGTATTGATGTTGCACGCGCATTAGACTACCTCCACAGTGAGCAAAACGTCATCCACGGTTGTATGAGCAGCTCACAAATCAAGATCTGATGGATATTCCCATAACATTCTTTGATAACATGCCTAGCCTCCAAGTTCTAGATTTGTCCTGCACGAGCTTAAAATCCTTACCATCCACCATTTCAAAGTTGACTACTCTTCGAAAATTATTCATAAGAAATTGTGATCTTATGATGGAGTTGCCACCTGAAATTGGATCCCTTAAGAATCTTAAGGTCTTTGATTCTGAAGGAACACAGCTTATATGCTTACCCGAGCAAGTTGGATCACTAACCAAGTTGGAATGCTTGAAGTTTTCGTTGTACAACTTTCCAGACAAATACAAACGAAATCAAAATGTGCAAATAATTCCTGTAGCGGAACTATCAAAACTCGTACATTTAAAGGAACTAAGCATTTGTGTGGATTTGTACGGTGAATGGTGGGAAAATGAGGTGAAACTTATCATCAACATTTTGCCCAAACTTCGGAACTTGGAATCGTTGAGACTTCATTTCCCGACCACTGAATTATTTTGTATGTTCATAGAGCAAAAATCATGGGAAGGATTGCCTATTTACCAACATTTATCAAATTTCAAGTTCATTGTTGGTCACCTACAACAGCGTCTCATATCCCGCGTCCCATTCGACCTTGATAAGATGTTTGTAAAACTGCCCAAGAGTCTCAAGTTTACAAGTACGGAAGGGGAAATAGAAGTGATTTCTAGTGCAATGAAACACGCAAAAGCTCTTTTCTTGGACCGTCACTGGACTATCCAGTCCTTATCCACATTTGGACTTGCAGAGATGAAAAATCTGAAGTTTTGCTTCTTGGTGGAATGCAATGAGATGCTGGAGATTGTTAATGGGAGCTATATAGAAGATTTTTCTCAAGGACCAGTCCTTGGATCATTAGAATATATGTCAATTCATCACATGAAGAGTCTCAGTTGCATCTGGAATGGGCCAATTCATTATGGGTGTTTATCTAATCTAAAAACCTTGGTGATACATGCATGCCCGGAGTTGCGGACCATTTTTTCACAAGGGTTGCTTGATAGTCTCACACACATAGAATATCTTGCCGTTGAAGACTGTCCAAAAATCAGTAATCTCGTAAGTCTGGAATCCAACGACTTCACATCAACTCAATTTCTCTCAAGCTTGAAGAAGATCTCACTTTTACACCTCCCTGAATTAGTCACCATCTCTAATGGTACAAGTATTGCTTCAAGATTAGAAAGTTTGGTCGTTTACGACTGCCCAAACCTTGACAGACTCTCCAGCATGGAAGTTTCTGATCATGTCAAGGAAATTAAAGGAGAAAATGAATGGTGGAATGGGTTAAAGTGGTGCGAACCGGAGTGGACTAGTGGTCAGCCTGAGTATCTGACTAGAGTCTTCATCCCACTTGGAACAAATGGTGATATCATGGATGAACTAGCCGATGCTGTGAACTTTCTCCCACATGTCAGTGATCAGTTTTCTTCAATATAAGTAATGCATCTTATATTTAAGTATAATCATTTGAATTCACGAAATAATGCTATTCTTTATCGTCTGAATTGAAGTGTGAAAGCATACTATATGTATTTTGATAATTTGTTCTCATCAAACATACTTTCCGAACAATTGTCAGCTAGATCATTTATACCTTCCATTTATTGTCAATTGAACCATGAAACAGCTGCAACTGCGACCTTCCTTAGCGATTATGATACACTTATTACATATACATTACTTGAGATGGGGTAGTTACTTAGTTATGGCTTTTGGTGCTTAATTGTTTTAATTTATGTATGCTTAAAGTGACAATAACGATTATGATATACTTATTACATATACATTACTGCTCGATCTCCACCATTCGTTGTACCTATATTATCGAAAAAACTCAAAAAGGCACCATAAATTTAGTAGGGGTGGGCATGGGTCGGAATTTAGCAAGAAATCATGCCGAACCCAAACCAGAAGGTTAATTTATTGGGGTTATAAAACTGATTGGTTTTCAGATAGATTTTTGGGTTTTGTGTTGTTTAGCTGTGGGTTTCGTATATTTTTGTTATTAACAGGTTATTTTTAAAGTTGTGTGTTGAGTATGTTGTACAAAATAAATAGTCTCATTCATTTTTATAACTCAAAGCACTTATCATGTCTTTTATAAGTGCAGTATTTGGTTTAGCTCAAGTTCATAGGTCTTGGTGCAGTTTTTTAAAGGAGGGCTGCTATTATCAAGATGATGAATAAGCCGTTTTATCTGTGTTGCCCTAATTCATTCAACACAATCTCAGCTTTATTCTCTTTTAAATAATTCTCTCTTTCACACACACATATTATCTCTCTTTTGATCTTACGATTTTTCAGTGGTTTCCGTTTATTGTAATAGAACATTTATCAATCTAGATAAATGCTATACGACTCAGTAGCAGGAGTATAGATTGTGATTTTGATAAATTGTGATTGAGATCAGTTTGTAGTTTGGTTAGATTTATTGGGTTAATCCCAATCGACCCAACCCAGCGACCCAAGTCAACACCCACAATGACCCGGTCAACGAAAGTCAACCATACGAAAAGTCAAAAGAAGCAGTTATAGAAAACGGTTACACAGCAGTTATAAAATAACTGCTCTATCCTTGAACTGACACAATGCTTCTATGTACCGTTTCAAAGTGTATAAATAGATAGAATTTGTAACAAACATATTTATGACTGAAAAAATAAGAAAAGTCTTTTGATTCAAATTGTTATTATTATTACCGGTATATCGTTGATTAAAGATCCATTAAAACTGGGCCAACAATTGGTATCAGAGCCAAAATCATCATATACCATTTTTCTTTTTAGTTTCAGAATCAATAAGAACAAGAAACAGTCTCGATAAAACTTTTTTTTCTGCAAAACAATTTGAACACAAATCAAGATACCATCTTTGTGTTCTAAACGTTTGTCACATCAAGGGGAACAATCACACAAGTGATTACTCCAACCCGGCAACAAACTTATTTGCAATCTTTTCATCGAAACTCATTTTTATCCACAGAGGATTAGAAACGAATTAAAACTCGTTTATACATATTGATTCAAACAAACTAAACGAAGTCATCATCTAGGGCAAAAATCAAAGATTCAATTTAGAACAAACACACCTGTTCCGAACCAAGAATCAAGCCCTAGCGCGTTAATTAAGCCATCAATTGACTTAATTAAGTCTCCAATCTTTCATATCACTCACGGTTTAAAAAGCCCCAAATCAAACGAAACCCTAAAATTTTGATTGAAAGGATCTGGTGTTCACAAAGATCACCACGTACCGGAGAAGATAAGAAGGCCATTCAACCTTATCATAGGCGCTTGACCGAGAAGATCAGGAGAAGAAGAAGCGGATCTCAAACCCAGAAAAAGGAGAGAGACGAAGAAACAGTCTCCAAAGAGAGACGTTTTCTCTTTTTATCTCAAATAAGAGATATAAAAGAAAAATATATATACGGCGCATATTTTATCTCCCAAAGAGATAAATTAAATACACAAAAAAAGGAAGCGCTAGTACTTTAAGTGGGCTGAATACAGGATTTTATTTTATAAGGCATCGGGTTAGACCATCAATTGGCAAGTATCATGAATAAACACCGTATTCAATATCCTTTGTATTCTTCTTGTTTGGCTGGCATTTAGATTGTTTAAAGTCTTTATTCCCTCTCATTTTCACTTATGTTAAGCAATTCTTTTTGTTCAACATCACAATTATATTTAAGTGATACTTTTCATGATCACCATTGAATTTCATCATTGATAAAATTTTGCAAGTCTAGAGCTTACCGATATTCAAAGTAAAAACATTTGGCTAACATATATCAAAGATTTGTTATTTAGTAATTGCATAAGGTTGAAAAAAATTGTAAACATGCCATATGTGGTCTGTGGATGTACATTACAAGGTGGACGGATATTTTGATATACAACGAGCTCGCTTAATAGAAGACAGATCATGTTTTCTTTTACTTTGTCATGACTATAATACATAAACCAAGGGCAGACCTTGTGTCCTTGTCACATGGTTGTTTTTACAATGTTCTGTATTCTCTCGTGGAAAACTATATGTGATGGTTTCAAAGATCAATGTTAACGAAAATAGTCGAATAGTGTCTAGGACTCTAATTATACACACCGCACCAATAAAGTGGTTTACGAGGAATAAGTACTCTACAGACTTTAGAGGCATCATGGTTGTTTGTTTTGAACTTATGCTTGATTTTGTTCGTATATTTCTACTCCAACGTTATCTGTGTCATATACTTTTTTTTAAACTCACACTTTGTTGCTTAATACGGCTAATATGGTTTGTTCGTTGTTTCAAGAATATTAAAATCTTTTTTATTTGTTTTTTGTGTTTTCAACCAACTCATTAGCAGCTTGAAGAATATATTGGTTTTAGTATATATTTATTAAAATCGTTAAACTAGCCTGTCAAATTAATATATTAAACTAGTATAATATGATTGAGAGAATATATGATGATATTAAAAGCACAAAGAATTTACAAAAATATATCCGACACACAATGACATGCCATCCTCTCTATTTTTTTTAAATTCTCTCTAATATTTTTTTAACCCGCCTGAAAACAAGAGAAGTTGATCGGGTGGATGTATCATTTGGTCAACGGATCTCGATCAAGCGCCACAAGACAACTGGTTTATCTGTAAAAGTATGAAGAAATAAACCTGCTTCAAGAACTAATTTGCAGACTACAAATCACCAAGCATCAAAGAATACAAAAAAAGATTTAACGTATATTTTGAAACTCGCCATCATCTGTTAACGCTTAAACGGAGATCTGCTGGAGAGAGTCACTTTTCTGATCTGTAACTTAGGTAACACCTGATTGCTAATTCACGATTTTTACTTTTATTTAGTATTCAATTTCACTACTTGAGTTTTGTAAATTTAGGTTATTCAGTCTTAGAGTATACCTTAAACGACTTAAAAATAGATCATGCAAGTCAATGGCTTATAACTGATATGCTCTAAATTGATTATATTTCTTCGGAACTGCCAGGCAGCTTCTCTCAACAATAATGTTACCAGCTGCATCTAAAAAGGAAATCAAATCATCGTCGCCTAGTGTACAAAGTTTCCGTCAGTTCACATATTATGAGATCAAGGCTGCCACCAGAAATGTACATAGTCCTTACTTGATACCCTGGGAACGTGGATCTGGGAGTGTGTACAAAGGCATTATAGATAATGAACTTGTTGCTATTAGGCAGTTTGTTTCCCGTTCTGATCGAAGTTCCTCAGCGTTTCTGGCAGAAATTGACAGACTTGCTAACTTGCAACACCTAAACATTGTATGCTTGCTAGGCTACTGTAAGCATGACAAAAGTGTGTTCCTTGTTCTCGAATTTATGTCCAAGGGATCCCTTGAAAATCTTCTTCATGACACAATTTGTACTTTATCCTGGTTACAAAGGCTCAAAATATGTATTGATGTTGCACGCGCATTAGACTACCTCCACAGTGAGCAAAACGTCATCCACGGTTGTATGAGCAGCTCACAAATTTTGTTAGATCACCAGTGGACAGCCAAAGTTATGGTCCTTAAACGCCTATCCACCCTAAATTATGTTAGTGTCTCCTACAATGCAGCCTCATTTGAGTATATCGCTCCAGAATATCTCACCACTGGCCTTCGATATACAAAGTCTGATGTGTATTCTTTTGGAGTGATTCTGTTGGAAGTGCTATGCAGGAGGCCTGCATTGGATAGGAGTCTTGATAAGCGAAAACAACATTTGGTTGCATGGGCTCAACTGCATCTGAATAAAGGGAAACTAAAGAAGATCATTGATCCAGAATTGAAGGGACAGATGTCACAGAAGTGCTTGAATGATTATGCGAAAATAGTAGAATGTTGTTTGCGTGCTAATCCACAAAGCCGATTGACAATGGCTGAGGTTTTGGTTGGTCTTGAGTCTATATTGGCATTACAAGAGAAAACTGACAATCCAATTCCCCAGATGGACAAAATTACATCTGATATGAGCTTGCAAAAGCATATCTCTTCCTCTGGACTGAACTCTGGTATAGCCAAACTTCTTCTATAACGTATGCTTGTATATCTACCATTGATGGATCAATTTGTGAGCATTCATGTTTTTTTTGGTAGATTTAGTATGTTAATATGAAGTTAACAGAAGATGGAGAACATGTTTAGCTATCCATAAGTTTCAGAACACACTATTATCAACATACTATTAGGTTTGTTGTAGGACTAATTAACAAACATGCCCTGTAATAAAGGTGCCCACCCAACCAAACGGTTGTGGGTTCATGTCCCAGCTAGGACAACCAAAGAAACATTCTTCCTGCATGTATGTCTACCAATTACACATACCAAACCTTCTTTATGAGTCATTTTCTTTATCCTCAGTACTACCTCTGTGTAGAATAGGTACTTTAATTGATACTATTTGGGTATAAAATGATGCATTTGTTGTATTTCAAAGAAATGTTTTGTTTCTGGCTAAGATGGTAAGGCTAAGAAAAGAAAGGTGGGTACATTTTTTTTCTCTTAGAGCTCAATTTAATATGAAGAAAAATAAAATAATGATGATATATATAAAACTCTCTAGGGGCTTGCTGAAGCAGTACTGTGCATCGTCTGATTTGTTGAGTTTATGATATATAAAATACAATAAAACATAAAGACATCAAGAGTACACAGCGGAAGACTAAAGATCATAACAAATAAATAATTAACTGAAAGTATACGTAACGTACCTCTTGCGAATGTCAGATCTCTTGAGCAAACCAAAGAAGTGATTTATAGAGTTGTTCCTTACCGTTCTACAACTCAAACCAACTGTTGTAAGAATAGTGTCTTACAACCACGTTCTTGTACACACGAATTAACCAACGAATCAAGCGATTGCTAGATCTAACACAAGTCCTCGTTTAAAAAAACGAAACCAAAACTCCCTTACAAATGGGGTGTTCGGCCGATTGGGACAAGAGAGAGGAGAAGGAGAGATCTAGGGTTAATTCAATGCACAAGTGTATGAAACCCTAGAACCTAACCCTCTTTATATACTAGTAGGTAAACTTAGGGAACAAGTTTATGAATTAGGGCTTTGGAAGGCCCCTATGGCCGGCCATGTAGACAAGCCCAAAGGAAATCCATAACTTTTCCAAGTTTTCCATTTCTAGTCCTTTCTCTTTTCATTTAACGGTCGTTAGTCATTTTTCCGTTAAATACTTAACGATCGTTAACCGGACTTAATGTGTAATAATTAATCGTAAACATAAACATTAATTATTAACTTTAATTCTCATTCGCTAATGTGTGCAATCCCGTGGTCACGTGTGACAATCCGTACTTTCAGGTCATTTCTCGACACCGTTCATGTCTCGTTATTTCAACATTTTAGTAAACTTGGTTTACTTGTTTCAAATTCGCGTAACCTTGGAGGTTTAGCGGCGAATTCATGATCATGACATCACGTACATTTCATATGGACTATGATTAGTCTACATTTCATTGACATCATGTGCATCTCATTAGTACATTCACGACATTTCATTTCACCCTTCAACGCGTAATTTTTATATTTAATAATTTTTATCGCGTGAGTTTTTATTTTGATTATTTAACCCGTTACTTTCAAAAATGATCCCGAGGTATTTTTAAACTCACATTTAGTTTATAAAAACTATATTTTTAGTTTTCCTAGTGTTTCAAATTTATTTGGTACTTAAATTATTAAAGTTTAATTATTACGTTGTTTTCTTAAAAAAAAAAAATTGTACGATAATTATTTTAGCACTCAATTTTCACAAGGAAAGTATTTTTACAATTTTTATCATCTCATTACATTCTATTTTGACCTAATAAAAACTTACTTGCACCAAGTATTACCAATTGCTCTACAAGTTAATAATATTTATACTTTACTTACACTTTTGTCAAAGTTTGTACAAAATATATACAAGTAATACATTTGAAAAAAAAAAAAAAAAAAAAAAAAAAATCTTTGTGAAACATGATCCATGAAATCCGGTTCTAGAGGGATGAATCAAGATATGGCAAATTTTTTTTTCTTATGTATACTTACACTCCACATTATTGTTCACACATCTCTTTTACACAACAATAATTCTAGAGCACTCAAAAGCTTTCTTCTCTCTTTTACTCCCTCTCTCTAACCGGTTCTAGCAAGAAATCACAAAGGGGATCAAAATTTTCAAGCACAAGTGTGTTAACAATCTAGTATATACTCTATATAAGGTTTTGAAATAAAAACCAAGAGTATTTAGGCTAATCCTTGTTACTTTCACCTCATCACTATCATTTGTAAGCTTGTTTTTATCATTTTCATGTTTCCTTGTCATTTTCATATGTTTCTTTTCATTTTTGGAGCTTATATGCATGTTATGTGATTTATACCATTTATTTCATGATTTTTAAGTTATATATACAATATGGTCATCCTATAATTATTCCCAAGTTATTCTTTGGTCTTGATGGTGATTAGGAACCCATGACACCCTAAGAAGGTGTATGGTAGGATTAGATTAGCTTTGGAGTTGATTTGAAGGGATTAGAATAGGTTTTGTCCGAGAAAAACTATTTTCGTAAACTATATTTTGTGATCTGTCCTTAAAACGAATTTCTGGAAAAACTCACTGTTGGTACGACATTTTGGCCTTGATAATTAGAAAATATACTTTAAAACGAATCCGTGGCCGCTTGAACGGATAAAAACGGAGTTATAACGAAGCCGTGGTGAATTTTTAAAGTTTGGCGACGAAAAGTGTATTTTTCTGAAAAATTCAGCAAGCAGTTTTTACATATTTCGGGTCAAAAACGAGCCTTAAGCTTCACAATTATTTCGACTTCTCAAAAATATATTAGTTTACTTCGATACGAAGCTAAGGACATATTTTACGTAGAAAACGGATTTAAAACGACAAATATATGGCCGTTTTCATAAAGTTGCCGTAAATATTATTTTCTGAAAATTATATTATTTCTACGTTACAAGTATTTCATTAGCTATATCGTCCATGTTCGCGGCAGTTTTTAACTATGATGTGAAACTTTTTATAACGAAGTGTCTTCTAGTAAAATCAAGTTCATCGGCCATATTTTTCAAAACAAAAAGCCGTTTGTCAAGCGGAGTTATGATGAATTATTTACGGATGTTCAAACATTGGCCGAAACTCATTTTCTGCACACAATTTGCAAAAACCACCATCTTGAGCCTTTGATATCTTTATGATCGAGACCTTTTGAATGAAAACTCCTGAACTGAAACTTTTAGATATCGATACAAACTTTCCAAAACCGTCGAGTTCGTTCTCTAACGATCGACGTGCACCGTTTTACGACTACTTTTCCGGAGCCATTTTTGTTGATTTCATGATTATTCCGACGACATTGTTTTGCGACGAAAAGTGTTTATTTCACCAAAAATCATTATAAAACCATTGTAGGATGACATTTTGACGTAAAAACATGTAAAGTCATTTTGAAGGGGTCAAGACGTCAAAAGAGTATTTTTCGTCGACGAGTAATATTTTCAAAACTCGTAAATGGTATAAATAACATACTAAGTGCATGCATAGCATTACATTGCAACTCATGACATATCATATCATTCGTCATAGGTCGCGGATAACGCATCTCATTATACCTCAGTGTACTCACTCTTGTCATCTCGTCAGTTTACCAAGTGAGTTTCATAGCCCCTGCTTTTACTTGTTTCATAACTGTTTTGGGGGAGATGCATGCTTAACTATATTTTTCACAAGTACTTTATATTTTTAAGGATAACTCCTATCACGATTACATCATTTCAAAACCGAATGTTGTACTATAAATTGTTCATGTTTGCATGCTATAGTTATACGTCGAATAAAGTACTATATCAGTTGACTACTGATACATTGAGTTAGGTGCTATTGCTTATGTGCTATTGCTTATGTGCTATGGATTAAGTGCTATTGTTCTACGTCGAGTTAGGTACTATTGTGAATTCATTTGACATCATATGTTTGGAACATAAACTACACACATTCTGGCAGTGGGTTGTGAACACACAGGTTGCAAGTTTTGTATGGGCGGGACTTGGAACTGAGTGGATTTACAATGCCTTTGCTACCTAAACGATTTTGAAAGTCTTTACATTTCAACGATTTACAATGCCGTAGCTGCATAAACGATTTTGGAAGGCTTTACATTTCAAAACAAACTCTATGAACTCACTCAACCTTTGTGTTGACACTTTTAGCATGTTTTAATCTCAGGTATCTAAGGCTTTCACTTCATGGCATACATTTGGACACATCATGGAGTCGCGATGACGACGCGTCTCACTTGGGTTTTACGTACTTAAAAACATCGTTTGAATTGTAACAAACTTATTTCCGCACAAGTTGATTTACATTTGGGGACCTACTTTGTAAACTCTGATTGTTTTATTAAATCAAACGATGTATTTTCCAAACGACACTTTAGGTCGTTCAATATAACTGTGATGTGGTGCTATGACAGTCAATGCCCCCAGGAATTCCATTCCGCTGCAAAACAGGTAAATTGGGGGTGTGACAGATTGGTACCAGAGCTACAGTTATAGAGAACTAGGTTGCATCATTGACCCTAGACTATAACTACATCATCATAGCATCTCATCATTTCATCACAAGTGCATGTTCACTTTACATGCGGATTATACGTACATTTTTCGAGTTATTTACTTTCATTTCATATCGATTGTCACATGGATGCCCTTAAATGCCCATCCCATTATCCTTTTCTCATACTCTTATGTGGAGAATTCCTTGTTATTCCCTATCACAATTTTTATATCAGCTGATTCATCATCGATAACGTCGAATGCCGGGATAAACTTTAAATAGGTCGAAGACACTCTCACTCCTTTGTTTCATCACTAACATGTCGAGTTACACTTTATTCACACATTAAGTCTCTAAACCATCATACATTGAAGCACTTACAACACCTCATAACCCATCTTTTCGGAACCGTCGATCATTTTTGAAACATAACCTCAAATTTATCATTTCTTATCACATTTCTTTGGAGCGTTTATTATTAACATCGGATTTTGCTACGTCTCACATTTCCTCTTGTTTTGAAGAAGATATGGCACCGAAGAAGGCTACAGTTGAAATGACCCAAGCAGCAATTCAAAAGTTGGTGAATGATAGCATTGCTAATGCTTTAAGAACTGAGAGGGAAGCGGTGGCTGCTGCTGCTGCCGAGGCCGCGACTGCTGCTGTAGCCGCAAGGCTTGCTACTATTACTGGAAATGCCGAAGGATCCGGAGTTAAGAAATGTTCGTACAAAGATTTCAAAAGTGGTGAACCCACTAAGTTCCGAGGTACCGAGGGAGCTACAGCTATGGTTAGATGGTTTGAAAAGTTGGAATCGGTATTTTTGCTTTGTAACTGTCCGGATGATAGTAAAGTTAAGTTTGCTACGAGCACTTTACTCGATGGAGCGTTGTCATGGTGGAATTCATATGCTCAACCGATTGGAATGGAGAATGCTTTCAAGCTCACTTGGGAGCAATTCAAGAGTTTGGTGACTAAGAAGTTTTGTCCACGTACGGAAATCAAAAAGTTGGAGACGGAGTTCTATGAATTAGTAACCATTGGGTACGATATTGACACTTACATTCGGAGATTCCAAGAATTGGCTGTGTTATGCCCGTCCATGGTTTCTGATAATGAAAAGTTGCTAGAGGCTTTTATTGGAGGACTTCCCGAGGTCATTCAAGGAGATGTGACATCTTTTGATCCACAAACAATCGAGGAAGCTATTCGAGTTACTCAGAAGTTGATGGCACAAGTGGTGAAGCGAGGTAAGTACACCAACACCAACCGAAACAACAACAACCCCAACAACCGCACCAACTACAACAATGACCAAAACAACAACAACAACGACGATAACCAAATCAACAACAACAAAAGAAAATGGGAAAATGACCAGGAAGGTTATGATAACGACAACCAAAACCAAAACACTAACCATCACCAACAACATAATAGAAGACAAGAAGTCACCAGGGTCTATGTTGCTGCGCCAACAAGGGGAAGAGCTTATGCAGGAAACTTACCGCGATGCCACCAATGCACGCTACATCATAATGGTCCATGTGGTATATGTTTTAGCTGTCACAAAGTAGGACACCTTGCTAAGGACTGTAAGGGCAAGACCATAGTTACGTGCTTCGGATGTGGGGAACAAGGACACTATCGGAATCAATGTCCTCAAAACCAAGGTCAACAAGTCGAAGGTGCTCAGGGGAATGTATATATGTTAGAAGGAGCTCGTCAAGGTATCAATGACGCGGAAGACTGAAGAAGTTCGGAAACTAATAGTCTTATTTCTCCTTATGTATTATGTCGTACTAAGTTTATGTCTTTCATCGTATTCGAAACTTTATGACCTAAGATGTACTACTTTTGCTAACCACTTGTTGTAATATATTCTCATCTATCGTACTTTATTTCCTTTCGATTCGATATCATTTACGAGGATTTTAATTCTTTTTACTTTAACTATCATTTTAACGACACTTCTCCATGTCTTTTCTCCTCGATGTTCATCACAATTTTAACAACAGTTGACCCAACACCAAACAAACATATGAGTCGATTAGTCCAAGCATTGCATAGTTACTCCTAAATTATACATAGCCTGATCACCTATGTCTAATTCAGGAAGAATCATGCAATGAAGGGAGTAGTAGTCTTATATGAGTAAGCAATTCCGTAATCGAGCCAAATTTTCAAAAGATTTTCTTCAAACCACTTGTTTCCAGTTTGATCCGCGTGACAGTTCTTGTTTGATGAGTTGCAAAGATCGAGCTAGAAACAAGTTGTTACCTAAACCGATTTAGCCTAATCTCATGACAGTTCTTGTTTGATGAGTTGTGAGATTAAGTAAAAATCGGTTACCAAAAAGTCCTTTGAGGGTTTTGCTCGGGAATGGGAAAGTTTGCTACATCAAACCCTAAACCCGTTAGACCTAACAACGATTGAATTCAGGGACTGAATTCCTTTTTGGATGGGCGAATGTGACAATCCGTACTTTCAGGTCATTTCTCGACACCGTTCATGTCTCGTTATTTCAACATTTTAGTAAACTTGGTTTACTTGTTTCAAATTCGCGTAACCTTGGAGGTTTAGCGGCGAATTCATGATCATGACATCACGTACATTTCATATGGACTATGATTAGTCTACATTTCATTGACATCATGTGCATCTCATTAGTACATTCACGACATTTCATTTCACCCTTCAACGCGTAATTTTTATATTTAATAATTTTTATCGCGTGAGTTTTTATTTTGATTATTTAACCCGTTACTTTCAAAAATGATCCCGAGGTATTTTTAAACTCACATTTAGTTTATAAAAACTATATTTTTAGTTTTCCTAGTGTTTCAAATTTATTTGGTACTTAAATCATTAAAGTTTAATTATTACGTTGTTTTCTTAAAAAAAAAAATTGTACGATAATTATTTTAGCACTCAATTTTCACAAGGAAAGTATTTTTACAATTTTTATCATCTCATTACATTCTATTTTGACCTAATAAAAACTTACTTGCACCAAGTATTACCAATTGCTCTACAAGTTAATAATATTTATACTTTACTTACACTTTTGTCAAAGTTTGTACAAAATATATACAAGTAATACATTTGAAAAAAAAAAAAAAAAAATATATATCTTTGTGAAACATGATCCATGAAATCCGGTTCTAGAGGGATGAATCAAGATATGGCAAATTTTTTTTCTTATGTATACTTACACTCCACATTATTGTTCACACATCTCTTTTACACAACAATAATTCTAGAGCACTCAAAAGCTTTCTTCTCTCTTTTACTCCCTCTCTCTAACCGGTTCTAGCAAGAAATCACAAAGGGGATCAAAATTTTCAAGCACAAGTGTGTTAACAATCTAGTATATACTCTATATAAGGTTTTGAAATAAAAACCAAGAGTATTTAGGCTAATCCTTGTTACTTTCACCTCATCACTATCATTTGTAAGCTTGTTTTTATCATTTTCATGTTTCCTTGTCATTTTCATATGTTTCTTTTCATTTTTGGAGCTTATATGCATGTTATGTGATTTATACCATTTATTTCATGATTTTTAAGTTATATATACAATATGGTCATCCTATAATTATTCCCAAGTTATTCTTTGGTCTTGATGGTGATTAGGAACCCATGACACCCTAAGAAGGTGTATGGTAGGATTAGATTAGCTTTGGAGTTGATTTGAAGGGATTAGAATAGGTTTTGTCCGAGAAAAACTATTTTCGTAAACTATATTTTGTGATCTGTCCTTAAAACGAATTTCTGGAAAAACTCACTGTTGGTACGACATTTTGGCCTTGATAATTAGAAAATATACTTTAAAACGAATCCGTGGCCGCTTGAACGGATAAAAACGGAGTTATAACGAAGCCGTGGTGAATTTTTAAAGTTTGGCGACGAAAAGTGTATTTTTCTGAAAAATTCAGCAAGCAGTTTTTACATATTTCGGGTCAAAAACGAGCCTTAAGCTTCACAATTATTTCGACTTCTCAAAAATATATTAGTTTACTTCGATACGAAGCTAAGGACATATTTTACGTAGAAAACGGATTTAAAACGACAAATATATGGCCGTTTTCATAAAGTTGCCGTAAATATTATTTTCTGAAAATTATATTATTTCTACGTTACAAGTATTTCATTAGCTATATCGTCCATGTTCGCGGCAGTTTTTAACTATGATGTGAAACTTTTTATAACGAAGTGTCTTCTAGTAAAATCAAGTTCATCGGCCATATTTTTCAAAACAAAAAGCCGTTTGTCAAGCGGAGTTATGATGAATTATTTACGGATGTTCAAACATTGGCCGAAACTCATTTTCTGCACACAATTTGCAAAAACCACCATCTTGAGCCTTTGATATCTTTATGATCGAGACCTTTTGAATGAAAACTCCTGAACTGAAACTTTTAGATATCGATACAAACTTTCCAAAACCGTCGAGTTCGTTCTCTAACGATCGACGTGCACCGTTTTACGACTACTTTTCCGGAGCCATTTTTGTTGATTTCATGATTATTCCGACGACATTGTTTTGCGACGAAAAGTGTTTATTTCACCAAAAATCATTATAAAACCATTGTAGGATGACATTTTGACGTAAAAACATGTAAAGTCATTTTGAAGGGGTCAAGACGTCAAAAGAGTATTTTTCGTCGACGAGTAATATTTTCAAAACTCGTAAATGGTATAAATAACATACTAAGTGCATGCATAGCATTACATTGCAACTCATGACATATCATATCATTCGTCATAGGTCGCGGATAACGCATCTCATTATACCTCAGTGTACTCACTCTTGTCATCTCGTCAGTTTACCAAGTGAGTTTCATAGCCCCTGCTTTTACTTGTTTCATAACTGTTTTGGGGGAGATGCATGCTTAACTATATTTTTCACAAGTACTTTATATTTTTAAGGATAACTCCTATCACGATTACATCATTTCAAAACCGAATGTTGTACTATAAATTGTTCATGTTTGCATGCTATAGTTATACGTCGAATAAAGTACTATATCAGTTGACTACTGATACATTGAGTTAGGTGCTATTGCTTATGTGCTATTGCTTATGTGCTATGGATTAAGTGCTATTGTTCTACGTCGAGTTAGGTACTATTGTGAATTCATTTGACATCATATGTTTGGAACATAAACTACACACATTCTGGCAGTGGGTTGTGAACACACAGGTTGCAAGTTTTGTATGGGCGGGACTTGGAACTGAGTGGATTTACAATGCCTTTGCTACCTAAACGATTTTGAAAGTCTTTACATTTCAACGATTTACAATGCCGTAGCTGCATAAACGATTTTGGAAGGCTTTACATTTCAAAACAAACTCTATGAACTCACTCAACCTTTGTGTTGACACTTTTAGCATGTTTTAATCTCAGGTATCTAAGGCTTTCACTTCATGGCATACATTTGGACACATCATGGAGTCGCGATGACGACGCGTCTCACTTGGGTTTTACGTACTTAAAAACATCGTTTGAATTGTAACAAACTTATTTCCGCACAAGTTGATTTACATTTGGGGACCTACTTTGTAAACTCTGATTGTTTTATTAAATCAAACGATGTATTTTCCAAACGACACTTTAGGTCGTTCAATATAACTGTGATGTGGTGCTATGACAGTCAATGCCCCCAGGAATTCCATTCCGCTGCAAAACAGGTAAATTGGGGGTGTGACATCACGAGTTCGAATCCGGACATTGACATGTTTGTAAATATTTACATTTCCAACAGCTCCCACTTGGATATGTTTACAAAACGTGAAATGACATTGGTTAGCGTCTAGCAACACGCCAATGCCCCCGGTACAACTCGTGTATGATTTTCTGGAGAAAAACCAAGTTTGATGATTCATCATCATATTCATCCTTTTGTTTCTAATACCATGTTAATAAGAATATAGATCTCACTCATTTCTTAATTAACTATTCTGTTTTTCGCTTTATATGATTGAGTAAGATTACCAATTCTTCTGAACATATTCCAGAAGACCTTGGGTATGGCCATACAAACATCTTAACAATCCTACGAGGGGCCCAATAGTATTATACTTCAAAATAAATTTGAAGGAAACAAATCCCATTTTGACTACAAGCAGGATTCATAAATTTCGCAACACTTCTGAAAACAACCCTTATAACTACCAGTTACGTATAGCGTTAGATTGCTTCACAAAAATGCACTACATCCATGACATATCTCTGGTATCTCAAGTCAGAGGATAAATATCCATGATATACTTAATGACAAAGATCCATAAAGTATCATCATGTGGGTGGGATAAGTCCTATACTCAATCCATTGAATATCATCTGAAATTAGTCATGCTACGCATCAATATACTTTCAAGTATATTCTAACTAATACTCAGATTTGTCTTAATTCAATATCATTCCCATGTTATTGATTGACAACAGACTATTTAGAATAACTTAAGTTATTCAAGGATTTAAACATGCAAATACAGGATACAATATTATAAATGAAATTAAACGTACACCGTACTTTAATTCATTATAAATAATAATTGTTTAACATCCTTTATCCAAATACTAAATAGATCAATGCATGATAATACTAGTTAATGAATTTTGCCACAAGTCATGAGAATCATACTTGTTGACAAGGCATCATTTCAATTAACTTTGATCTATAGGAATTTTGAGAATACTTATTTCAAGAATTTAATAAGTGAATTTCTTGTATATGTTTACACATATCTTGATATTGTCATATCATTCCATAAGGTGCGTGATAACCTGAACCACCCTTTTATGACAATCATCTTTCAAAACTTTAAAGTTTTAAAGTATTCTTCATTCTTTAATGTATAATGCAACTATGCTCTTAGTTGAGCATAACTAGTCAACATGGTCATCATCAAGGATACCATGACTAGAATTGAGTGTCATCTCAATTATACCAGCATCATTGTGTACAACAATATGCTCTTTAAACATCCGTAAACTTTGAACAGTTATAGTGTAATGTTGGTGCCTACCAAACTCAAGTTTGTTGGCAATGACAATTATGAAACAATTGTCATATAATCATCCATAGAATCTAGGAGCATCTCCAGACTGTGGAATGTGATTCTAAATCCAAACATATTCCTTTTAAAATATTTATTACACTAACAACTTTCAATGTTGTCAAATCATCTTGTAATCAAGCATGACATAACAATCTTACAACATGATATACATGATGAATCTTTAAGTTAGACTTTAAGATCTCATTATATATCCATCATGTTCTATTAGACTCATTTATTTACCACATATGTTTATAGTAACAAACATATATTCCAAGGTTGTATGTCTTATTTCCAAATCTTACAAACAAAGTTTCATTCCCAATTAAAACTTAATTTAGGTGGAATGTAGTTGCCCATACAACATATAAGATTTAAAAATAATACTCCCACTAGCTTTCAGGAATACTTATGAGCTATCTTATTTTAATTATTAAATCAAACATGGATTTAATATTAAACATAAGAATCATCTCCTAGATGCATGCATATATCCATTCATGGATTCTTGCAATCTGTACATATTCAAAGATTATTTGAATTCATAAAACTCCTTTTGCATTTTTTTGATATTCAATGTCAAAATTTCATATCAATGAAACTAAGTATGACAATTATAATATTTATACTTTTATTTAATGTATCTAGAAAAGAATATTCAATCATAGTTAATTGCTTAAATATGATTAATATTATTATCACTAGACATGCATTAAATATGTGTACAATATTGTCCTTATGATTTCTACTTAAAGATTTAAACCACTAGGGTTTCCATCATTTGAAGAAACTCGTATTCATTATTAAGATAAACCACGTATCTAAAGTTGATTATCTCTATGGACAGCATCTCTACATTCATAGTATGATTGATTTACCACAATTCAACATTTGGTAAAATTCATCATTATGATTAACAGGCTTACCATGATCCTGTAACTCATATTCCCCAGCATATTAAATATCTGAGATATCCTTACGGATCTATGAATGACAATTCCATCATATTAAGGTCTATCATTTTCATGTTTAGCCTCATCATGATAATTGCTAGTGCATTTTAGAAGATTATGTATTTTGTAATTCAATCTTTCAAGATCTAAACAAAACTCCCACTTGCCTTTTAAAAATTTAAAGATTACCTTTAAATATTTTAGCAAGTAGAGCAACAATACATTGTTCTCTTTTGGGATATTACAAAAAACATTGACAGTTCCTGACATTAGTTTGTTACAACTCACTCTATAAGTAGTTTAACAAAATTCAGAACTTCATTTATAAGACTTAATGTGATTCATCACATTCCATAAACAAATGGTGTCTTATCAATCTTCTAGGTTGGAGTCTTATTGAGTATATTCAATCTATACTCAATCTACTAACCTTGATAACTTTTGGAAGAAACTATAGTTATCTTGAATCAAACATGCCAATAGATTTTGATTCTTCTAACTGAACATACCATAAAACTATGGTATTTCATTAGAATTAATATTGTAAGATAATCTAACAATATTTAAGATAACCATCTACTCTTTGGCTCATCTATTTACCAACAAAGTAAAACTTAATGGTACAATAGAATTACCAAGTCAATTGCATGTATTATAACACAAGTATTTTTGACCAAGTCAAAAGACATATCAGTTATAATCCCACTATACGTTATAAGTCATTGATCAACTCATTGACTTCATGCATATGTCTTAAAACATAGCAAGTTAACATCTTACTTTATATTGCAAGTCTTGTATTAAAAGACTTCATGTTTGTGACTTTACAAAATCATAAACATTTATAATAAAAGTAATTATGAACACCACCTCAGGTTTCAATTAATATTTCAAGTTAATATTTACTACATATATTTAAGTCATTCAACGAATACTTAAATTCAAAGTAGTATTAGATTACTTCATTTAATTATGTTATTCCATGAAATGTTCAACGTAAGAAACTGCAAAATCATCCATGCTCGTTCTCACGACACATGGATATTTTACCTTGGGCTACAATCTAGTTCACGTTCTCACGCAACATAAATTGTAACTACAAGTGTTTCTTAAATATTGAATAACATAAATATTTAAAATAAAGTAGTCTTTGTTATCATCTTGACACATGTTCTTAATAAGGCAATCATACATATTTAAATGTATACTTCCTATTAGAACGTTATTCTCTTACTTTACAGTCAAGAGAATCCATTTAAATCATATTAATATGTGTTGTACCTTGCACACAATAAAGATTTCTCCCACTTGTGCATGGAAAAACATCATGTAGCATATAAACAACACGATACACGTTCGTTTATTTGATTAATATGATTTGTGTCATAGATATAACTAGTAGATATAGGACTATTTTGATTTGTAAGGAAACGCACATGACAATCCTTAAAAAAACTTGAGTGCCTACAATTTTAAAGTAATTATCTTTGAAGATAATATGGGTTACTACACAGGAAATAAGGCTTGTAGCTCCCACTGAATTAGAAATCAATAAAACAACTTCTTATTCAGTAATGCGACACAAATGCTCCCACTGAATCTGACAACATTGTAAGTGTTGCATAACCAGTGAAAACAACTTGCTTGCTTTTTACTTTCCTACACCTTTAAAGAACCATACGTAATCATTACTAAGGTACTAAAAGGTGTAGTCTACTCTATAAATGATGGGTTATCCATCATTGTTATTAACTCGAAAAATTGGGTATGCAATTTCTTCCTTAACAGGCCTACCATGCCCATACTGGTATGTAGCAGCTTTAAAGGCTAAAGCCAAACAACTAGATAAAATATACTAGTTTGCCTTTTACCAATTTTCGCGGTAATTAGTCTAGCTTCTAATTTAGTAACTCACATACATATTTTCCAGTTAACCAACATTCATGTTGTTACATAAGGATTCATTCACCAAATGAAGGTAATGAAATCTTTATGGAAAATAAGATGTGCAATTCATTGCTATGAGTTACATTTAGAATTTTGACAATTCAAATGTTCCTATTATACCTTTCTCATTCATGAAAAGGAATAGGATTGAGTCTCATGCTTCTCCCATGGAAAAGAGACTTCGTTTGTCTTTTCGGTAAATTATTCTCGATCAAACATTTGTTTGAAAGCAGAATGGATCAATTTACTGATCAAAGACTAAACCTCGTTTACGGTTAAATGTTGCATTTATACATTCAAAAGAATTACAAAATTCAATTTTAGTATTTTCGATAATTTTCCTTTTCAATAAAAAATTAAATACCCAAGGTTCATATTCATATAACCAATTAATTATTATTGAAACTAGGATCCAAATTGTCATAATTTCATCACGTCAGTTGATCTGCTAGTAATGAACCTTATACAAAATGGTAGAGCTATTGCTCAATTGCCAATTTCAATTGCAATTCCTAGCTTTATGGGATTTACATATAGCCAATATCAATCGCCATGTAAACATGTTTTATCCCATCTTATGCCTTGAGTTTTCAGTTTTCACCGCCTAACTCAATTAAGTTGTCCAACTTAAGAAACTGCAAAATCGTCCATGCCCGTTCTCACGACACGTGGACATTTTACCCTTTGATTAAGATCTAAGTCACGTTCTCACGCAAATAGAAAGTAATCTTAGGTGTTTCCGTTTCGTTGGATGGCATATAACTTAAATTAAAGGGTAATAGTTTTGATGTTAAATCAAATATGTACAAAGATGTCATGCATTCATCTTTGTAGCATAGTTTTTATTAAAACATTTATATCTTGTTTTAATGTATAAGCTTTTCATCATCAAACTTTAATTGAGGTATTGGATTCACCAATCAAGGAATTTAGTGTTAATTATCATCCATTATACCGTACTTTTGCATAAGTGTAAACACTTAGTGTTTCGGATAATTACCACCGAAGTGGCGCATGGAATTAAAACTAATTCGCCCTTAAGATGAGCTTGCACATTTAATGGCTTACTAAGTAGCTCCACTCGAACTTACAGAGGGCAGAGGACCAGGTACGCGCTAAAGCACAACCTTAAACATCCTTTCAGTGTGACTGTGCGCACTTCTTTAAACCCCTTTTATTAGTTCATTCTCATGGGTGAGCCTTTCAGACCATTTGTACCAAAGTCATCAATCAATTAAACGATTATGATTATTATGCTTATAAAATACATGTTTCACCATTGTTTAGGTCAATTTATTTTTCTTGTAAAAATACCCTTGTTACAAAACACAAACAAGCAAGTATTTATAAAAATAAACAAATAAACAATGAATGCATAACAAATAAAGGTCATGCATATCAAATAGCCACATGCAAACGGTTTTGATAAATCCTATTAATAACCAATTAATAATGATTGAGGTCTTCTCCAATTTTAGATCTATCATAATTTAGTGTATATCACTTAAACAAGAAAGACATACAATAAAAGCAGATCCATGATAAAACATGCAGATAATTATCATGGTCATAAAATTACACTTAACAATTAATGCAATTAAATCAAAGTTACGCAATACACATAAAGTTGCATGCATCTTAGGGTTTCTAATCCAATTAAAACAATAGTTTACAAAACCCTAATTAGGGCACCAAAAAATACCCCCCCCCCCCTCAAAATTAGGGTTTAGGTTTAGCAAACCCTAGATCTAAGCATACAAATAATAACACATTCATGTTTATTTTAATTATGTGTTTCAGTAATTAATTACTTGTTATACAAGGCTCGTGATGCCACTGTTGAGTTTATGATATATAAAATACAATAAAACATAAAGACATCAAGAGTACACAGCGGAAGACTAAAGATCATAACAAATAAATAATTAACTGAAAGTATACGTAACGTACCTCTTGCGAATGTCAGATCTCTTGAGCAAACCAAAGAAGTGATTTATAGTGTTGTTCCTTACCGTTCTACAACTCAAACCAACTGTTGTAAGAATAGTGTCTTACAACCACGTTCTTGTACACACGAATTAACCAACGAATCAAGCGATTGCTAGATCTAACACAAGTCCTCGTTTAAGAAAAACGAAACCAAAACTCCCTTACAAATGGGGTGTTCGGCCGATTGGGACAAGAGAGAGGAGAAGGAGAGATCTAGGGTTAATTCAATGCACAAGTGTATGAAACCCTAGAACCTAACCCTCTTTATATACTAGTAGGTAAACTTAGGGAACAAGTTTATGAATTAGGGCTTTGGAAGGCCCCTATGGCCGGCCATGTAGACAAGCCCAAAGGAAATCCATAATTTTTCCAAGTTTTCCATTTCTAGTCCTTTCTCTTTTCATTTAACGGTCGTTAGTCATTTTTCCGTTAAATACTTAACGATCGTTAACCGGACTTAATGTGTAATAATTAATCGTAAACATAAACATTAATTATTAACTTTAATTCTCATTCGCTAATGTGTGCAATCCCGTGGTCACGAGTTCGAATCCGGACATTCACATGTTTGTAAATATTTACATTTCCAACATGATTTACCTCAAGTACTCTGGCACTATATGAAAATGTATTTAAGCATCTCTGTATGCATATGTGCATGTGTGAGTATGTATGCATGAATGTATCAATCAGCTTAGGTTAATAGGTTGCTGATATTTGGGTTTTTTTTTTTTTTTTTTTTTTTTTTTTTTTTTTTTTTTTTTTTTGCTTAAGTTCTTAATCCTTACTTTTTCAGGTGGAGGGTATTTCAGGAAGGCTATCAGGTTTTTGTCGTCCAAATCCCCCAAGCATAAAGATCATGGTAACATGTCAGATATCGATGCTATATCTGAAGCATCCAATCAGCTGGAAAAGAGTCTAAAACAGAAATTTGTGGTTCAGAATGAAGAGTTCAGACCAGCTAGTGACCCAAACCTTAACGTCATTGATAAAGAGGTTTTATCTACGAATCGAACAGATTCCTTCCATGACGAGATACGTTCTAATTATCTACAACAAGCTTATACACTAACGAGGAGGAAGGACTTCTTACACCTCATGTGGTTTTACCCTGTGAAAAAAGAAGCTGAAG
The DNA here is from genome assembly GCA_019973895.1 of Chrysanthemum seticuspe. Lineage (NCBI taxonomy): Eukaryota > Viridiplantae > Streptophyta > Magnoliopsida > Asterales > Asteraceae > Chrysanthemum > Chrysanthemum seticuspe. The sequence continues at coordinate 71,750,768 of BPTQ01000006.1, read as the reverse complement.
TCAGTTTTGGGTTCCTTGTGCGTAAATTTTCCTCACTAAATAAGTATTTAAGAAAGTCATTGGACTCTTCAACGGATGGATATTACTTCATGGAGATTCAAACACTAATTCAAGATCTTGAGGAATATTTAAAAGATGTTTCATTTGATATGGAGGCGTATTTACCTGAAGACTTGTTGCAGAACAGGCTGGGGCCTGTAGAATTCCAGACTCTAGTAATCGAAGCCAACTCTGAAAGTTTTTGGTCAGACGTAACCGAAATCCATGCAAAGTCGATTGCGTCTGCTACAAATCGAGCTTTAAGATGTATCAAGGATTTGAAAGTTCAGATGCTTGGAATTTGGGGAAGTGGTGTTGAGGAAGTAACAGCAACCTTGAAAGATATGCCAGTGTTAAAAAATGTATTTGATATTGTCTTGTTTGTACGTATTAAACGTAATACAAGCATCGAAGATCTTACAAAGGACATCGAAGAAGAGATAGATCTGTGGAAGAAAAGCAGCTCAGAGAATCCCAATAAAATAAATGTTCTGGACCAGTTTCTGAACTGCCTGTTGTTTGTAGATTGCAGTGGAGGTTTCTTTGATTTGCATGAACACCAGTTTCATTTGTCGAAATGGTTTCAAAATGTGCAGATAGTGATGACAAGTGGATCACAGCTTGCTTTTTGGCAAGTAGAATTGGAAATCAGAGTTCAGGATCATCGTCTTCCTTGGAACATATTCGTTAAGAATGTTGGCATAGCAACAATGGGGGAGGACTCTGGCTTTAAACAATTGGCAGTAAGCATGGTTGAAAAGTGTGATGGACATTTACTTGCCATCACTTTACTTGCAAGGGTCCTAAGAGGTGTGGTTGAGATTGGTGTCTGGGAACTCGCCTTACAGGAACTAGTCTCATCATCACTATCTGGTGTCATAAGTGATGTCATGGTGAGGGTATTAAGATTCGTTTGGCGTCGAATGGAATCCATATCTCAAAAATGCATTTTACAATTTGCGTTGCAGTACACAGGAGCAGAGTTTGAAATATCTTCGTTGATAAATTGTTGGACTGTAAGTGGTGTCGTAAAAAGTGAAACCGAGGCGGAATTTGCCTTTGGAGACCTTGAACGTCTTTTCCTAGTAGAACGAGTGGCGGAAAAGTTTGTCAGAATGAGAGATGAGACTAGAGTTGCTTTACTCAGTCACTTTATACCTCATACGAATAGACTTTATCTTCAGCAAGATGGTTCAAAATCAAACACAATGCCAAGCATTGAAGAGTGGGATGTCAGGGAGATCCATTTAACGAATAACCTTCTTTATGAGCTTCCAGATAATCCTAAATGCCCAATTCTAGTATATTTGTTCTTGCACTCGAATCAAGATCTGATGGAAATTCCCATAACATTCTTTGATAACATGCCTAGCCTCCAAGTTCTAGATTTGTCCTGCACGAGCTTAAAATCCTTACCACCCTCCATTTCAAAGTTGACTACTCTTCAAAAATTGTTCCTAAGAAATTGTGATCTTTTGATGGAGATGCCACCTGAAATTGGATCCCTTAAGCATCTTAAGGTCTTTGATTCTGAAGGAACACAGCTTATATGCTTACCCGAGCAAGTTGGATCACTAACCAAGTTGGAATGCTTGAAGTTTTCGTTGTACAACTTTCCGGACAAATACAAACGAAGCAATCAAAATGTGCAAATAATACCTGTAGCGGAATTATCAAAACTAGTACATTTAAAGGAACTAAGCATTTGTGTGGATTTGTACGGTGAATGGTGGGAAAATGAGGTGAAACTTATCATCAACATCTTGCCCAAACTTCGGAACTTGGAATCGTTGAGACTTCATTTCCCGACCACTGAATCATTTTGTATGTTCATAGAGCAAAAATCATGGGAAGGATTACCTATTTACCAACATTTATCAAATTTCAAGTTCATTGTTGGTCACCTACAACAGCGTCTCATATCCCGCCTCCCATTAGACCTTGATAAGATGTTTGTAAAACTGCCCAAGAGTCTCAAGTTTACAAGTACGGAAGGGGAAATAGAAGTGGTTTCTAGTGCAATGAAACACGCAAATGCTCTTTTCTTGGACCGTCACTGGACTATCCAGTCCTTATCCACATTTGGACTTGCAGAGATGAAAAATCTAAAGTTTTGCTTCTTGGTGGAATGCAGTGAGATGCTGGAGATTGTTAATGGGAGCTATATAGAAGATTTTTCTCAAGGACCAGTCCTTGGATCATTAGAATATATATCAATTCATCGCATAAAGAGTCTCAGTTGCATCTGGAATGGGCCAATTCATTATGGGTGTTTATCTAATCTAAAAACCTTGGTGATACATGCATGCCCGGAGTTGCGGACCATTTTTACACAAGAGTTGCTTGATAATCTTACACGCATAGAATATCTTGCCATTGAAGACTGTCCAAAAATCAGCAGTCTCGTAAGTTTGGAATCCAACTACTCCACATCAACTCAATTTCTCACAAGCTTGAAGAAGATCTCGCTTTTACACCTCCCTGAATTAGTCACCCTCTCTAATGGTACAAGTATTGCTCCAAGATTAGAAAGTTTGGTCGTTTACAACTGCCCAAAACTTGACAGACTCTCCAGTATGGAAGTTTCTGATCATGTCAAGGAAATTAAAGGAGAAAAAGAATGGTGGGATGGGTTAAAATGGTGCGAACTGGAGTGGACTTGTGGTCGTCCTGAGCATTTGACTAGAGTCTTCATCCCACTTGGAACAAATGGTGATATCATGGATGAACTAGCTGATGCTGTGAACTTTCTCCCACATGTCAGTGACCAGTTTTCTTCAATATAGGTAATGTATCTTATATTTAAGTATAATCATTTGATTTCACGAAATAGTGCTATTCTTTATCGTCTGAATTGAAGTGTGAAAGCATACTATATGTATTTTGATAATTTGTTCTCATCAAACAACTCCATTCTTTAACTTATGAATAGTGAAAGCATATGTGCTTCATATTAAATGTTTTTCATGGGTCCGGTTGTGGATGGGTCTTATGGTGGCGGCAATGACGGTGGTGGCGAAAGTAAGTGAGCCGAGAAAGAACCTCCCAGTAGGTTGTGTGTGTTTTTTATATATGTGTTTGGTGTGTAAATGTGTAATAGACTTATGTGCAATATGTATACTTAAGGTTTGGGCAATGCTCGATTTTATTGGGCTGCTACAAGTTTTTAATAGGTTGTTACAAGTCTTCATATAGTTTAAATGAGATGCATCAATATTAGAGGATGTTACAAGTATGAGAATTTAAGACATTAATTATGTGTATGATGAATTCTATGCTTAGCAAAAGTAACTTCCTTTTTATAGAAATGTTTTTGGTCTTAAAAATTTTAAAACTATTATATTTAGAATGTCCTAAACCCTTTATAAAAAAGTATAGATACGGGGAAATGTCATAAATTCCACACATACTTTGCATTAATTGCATTTCAGTTTTCAACCATGAAAAAAAGTTTGTCGACTTTGTAAACTTTCGAATAATTTTCAGCTAGATCATTTATGCTTTCCATTTATTGTCAATTGAACCATGAAACAGCTGCAACAACGACCTTCCTTAGCTTCTGTCTTGACCATTCGAATTTTTGATCGTTATTACTTGAGATGGGGTAGTTACTTAGTTATGGCTTTTGGTGCTTAATTGTTTTAATTTATGTATGCTTAAAGTGACCAAAACGATTATGATATACTTCTTACATATACATTACTGCTTTCCACCATTCATTACCTATATTATCGAAAAAAGGCACCATAAAGTTAGTAGGGGTGGGCATGGGTCGGAATTTAGCAAGAAACCATGCCGAACCCAAACCAAAAGGTTAATTTATTTGGGGTTATAAAACATATATATTGGTTGTCGGATAGAGTTTTGGGTTTTGTGTTGTTTAGCTGGTGGGTTTCGGGTTATTTTTTTATTAACAGGTTATTTTTAAAGTTGTGTGTTGAGTTTGTTGTACAAAATAAATAGTCTCATTCATTTTTATAACTCAAAGGACTTATCATTTCTCTTTTATAAATGCAGTATTTGGTTTAGCTCAAGTTCATAGGTCTTGGTGCAGTTTTCTAAAGTTGGAGGGCTGCTATTATCAAGATGATGAAAGATGCTAAGCTTGGGCTATATAAGCCGTTTTATCTAGTGTTGCCCTAATTCATTCAACACAATCTCAGCTTTATTCTCTTTTAAATAATTCTCTCTTTCACACACACATATTATCTCTCTTTTGATCTTACAATTTGTTAGTGATTTCTAGTTATTGTAATAGAACATTTATCAATCTAAATAAACGCTATACGACTCAGGAGTATAGATTGTGATTCATCCTTATGATTTTGATAAACTGATTGAGATCAGTTTGTAGTTTGGTTAGATTTATCTTCAATAGAAGTTGCGTGTGTTGATTTTACAAATTTGTACATGGTAGATTCGGTATAATTTGTGGATTCAAATTTTATGAAAATGTGTTTCTTTTAAAAAAGATTCTCTTGAAACTAATACAACTGAGAGCATAGAGTGTCATGGCACACCACTTCTCTTCATTTGGGCTCCACTTGTGCCACATCACTTCCACATCACTCCAACAGACTCACTTAAAAATACCCCCCAATCACAACTAACTCAAACCTCTTCATTTGAGCCCCACCCACCCACTTAAAAACACAAACACAAACACAAAAGAAACAAATTAACAGAAAAGTGTTTTGTCTTCTTGCTCGTCGTTGGGGTGGCGAATAGGGGATCGGCGAGGGTGGCTGGTGTGGTGGCGGTGGCCAGCGAGAAGTGGCGAGGGTGCCACGTTGGAGTGGCGAACGTTTTCCGCCATGCTACTTCATGCTCTGATGACCAAAATCAAAATGAAATCAATCACTTAAACTTTTTTGATTTAAATCCATATGAAATACACCTGTGAAACCCAACGATGATGTAAGAGAGAAGAGAAATTCTGATAGTGAAGGAAATACCAATTCTCATTTAGGCAATATTGCAAATCACTTTAGCAATCCTATAGGTCATAGCAACCCTACTTTAAGTGATGAGGGCAACTCTACCAATGAGGATTTGGAAGTTGCAACATTTGATGAAAACCATTTAAGTTCTGAGGGTGTTCTTTTGAATTAAGAGAAAATGAGTCTAATCTTAGAAGGTCTTCTAGAACTTCTGTGTTTCCAAATAAACTAAAAAGATTTTGTTGTGGACAGTAAAGTTAAGTATGGTCTTGAAAAGTTTGTCAGTTATCCTGGTTTAAACTCTGAAAATTATTGTTTTAAATAAAACTGGATGCTTCAAAAGATAAAACTGGGTTGATGCTATGAACAATGAGATGGAGCCTTTATATAGAAATAATACATGGGAGATCACTTAATTACCTAGTCATAGAAAAGCCATAGGTTGTAAGTGGGTGTATAAGATTAAGTACAAGTCCAATGGTGAGATAGAAAGATATAAAGTTAGGGTTGTTGCAAAAGGTTATAGTAAAAAATAAGGTGTGGACTTTGATGAAACATTTTCCCTGGTGTGAAAATTGTTACTGAAAGATGTCTTCTTAGCTTGGTTGTGCAGAAAAACTAGTGCATTTTTCAACTTGATATTAATAATGCTCCTATATGTTGATTTGCATGAAACTGCCTCAGGGTTATTTTTCTAGTAATGATAATAGAGTGTGAAACTTTCTATATGAAACTGCCTCAGGCTTAATAAGTCTCTATATGGTTTGAAACAAGGAAGGAGTGTTTGGGATATTCAAGTAACTAGCAGAGACAGTTGGAGTTGGAAGACTATATTGGAGCTCAGACAATATGTTGAAGAGAATATGAGGTATAAGGTTGGAAATGGAATGTGTATTTCTATAATGCAGATGGGTTTAATTATCAATGCAAGCTTTGTGATGTGATTGATACTTAAGGATGGAAGTGGACAAATGAATCGAACAGTAAATTTGGTTGTCTGCAAAACTTAAATGTCCCTATGTTGAGTGATCTTTCAGATAGTCCAATGTGGATCACTAATAATGGGAAAGAGGTCAAATTTACTACTAATCAAGTCTAGAAGGACATTAGAGGTAAGGAAGCTAAGGTACCATGGGCAAAGTTGTTATGGTTTGCAAACAGCAAACCAAGGCATACTTTTATTATATGGTTATCAATCAGAAAGAAGCTTGTTACTCAAGATAAGCTACTAAAATGGTACCCTATGCTCGTTCTGTAACACTATCCCATACTCTCATGATCATTTGTTTTTCCAGTGTGGGTATTCAAAAGAGGTATGGGCAGTTGTAAAGAACATAGCAAAGATAGTAGAGAATGCTAGCACATGGGATGACATTGTGAGAATTTTGGCTGATTACAAGAATCATAATCATATTTGGACTGTGATCATGAAACTATGCCTTGCAGCCACTATTTACTTTATATGGCAAAAAAGAAACAGTAGAATTTTCAAGGATGAGGAAACAGATAAAACTGTGCTAATAAAGATTATATGTGATGAAGTCAGGGCAAAATTAATGTCATAACAGTCTCAGTCAGTAATGTAGAAAAGGTATGGGAGGTCCTGTTTGAATGAAAGGCTCAGTTTGATATGGAATGTTTGGAATAATGATTTATGGGCAGATGGCTAGTATCTTGGTGGTGTAAGCTTACAAGCTAAGGAAAGCTTGTATCTATCTGTCTACTGCTTAGAGTAACAGTTGAGGTACTTGTGTTTCCTTATGTTTGGGTAGATCATAACCAACCATAAGGTAGTTACGTGCTATAGATGTTCTATGTATCGGTCCTATGTGAATAAGGCATTTCCTATCAATTCTATGCAGAAGATGAGGTTCAAGAAATCTGCAATCAAAATGGATTAGGTTTTAACCTAATACTCTATTCTTCTTGTCTTTGAATATAGAGTTGTTAAGTTCATTCACAACATATGGCCTAATACCTTGAACTCCTTTATATATTGATTCAATTCTTAGTTATGTGACACTCAATAGGCCTTTGTTAGGTAATTGTGAATGTCCACAGTTTTGAAATTGAATTAAGGTGGATAGGAATTCATAATGAGATATCATGTGTGTGAAGGGTAGAATGAACTAGTAGGGTAGAGCATGATGTTTGGAATATTGAGGATTGAAAGACGAACCTACTTGGTCCAAACAATGTTCTACGACAGGAGATTAGGTTGGTACCCATGTAGGGTGTGTGTTCCCAAAATCTGATGTCACTTTGTCTCTAAGCTGGAAATGTAGGATTTTGGTATAGCCCATATCTGGAGTGGGATGTTGGTTATAAATCTCATAATGTTGCTTGCCTTCTCTTGCCTAGATCATTGTGGATGTTGGTTGAATGATCTAATGTTAAGGTTGGTTAGGAAATGTAGTTATGGAGTTATGGTCTTTGGTGCAATAATGGGTGAATTGGAATTTGAATGTTGTTGTGGTATCAGAGTTATGGTTTTTTAGTTGTGCCCGATATAGGACATACTTGTTTAGAATTGTTGTTTGTGTTCACTTTTTGGATATGTCCAAAATCAATTTGAATCTCCTAAACTTGTTGTAATACTGATTGTTGAAATAATATATTTTCATCCTTTGCACATATAAAAAGTATCAATTTTTAAATAACATAAACAATAGTTATAATATTGAAAAAGAGGATAATTTTATCCATTAAAATGAGTAATAGATCATTATTGTTAGCCTATATTATTATCTTGTATATGTATTGGGCTCATGTAAGCGAGGTATGGATTGATCTCTCATTCAGTAATAGAGTAGTACAATATATAAGATCATATGGATCATAATAGACCCCGGGCTTGAGCCCAATACATATACAATATAATAATACAGGCTAACAATTATGTGCTTAACCCATTTTAATATTAGTAAATAAATCAAGATACTTGATTTGCGTTTCACGGTATTGTGAATGATACTAGTTTCCATGGTTTGGGTATTTATGGATGAAGTATAAAAAGTGTTATTTGCCTTATTATTGTTAGTCCTATTTAATGTGAATATGCTACATAATGGTATTTGTTGATCCCATTTTATATTTATAAATATAGATCGATTATATAGCTTCTGTTAAGAAACTGTTTGATGCACTAAGTATTACGCGGAATTTAACACTTAATGAATAAGAAGAACACTATGAATAACAAACCAATCGCTTCAATATTATTGAAATAATACGAATACTCTTAATACTATTAGGGTTTACAATCTTGAAGCGTCTAAATAAAATCGGACTCTAAACAATGACCTAGGATCTCCTTTTATAGATTAAGGAGTCCTAGTCGGTTTACAATATCTTTCTATACAATGTATATCTTATAGAATCTTTTCTATGTTTATCTAATACTAAACTTTAGGTACAAGACATTCTATAAATATTAACCGACATTAATACTCCAGCAGTAGTTAAAATACTTTAGCAGTTGAAACCTTTACTCTGGCAGTAGTTAGTCTTCAGCAGCAAAAACTTTACACTAGCAGTAGAAACTCTAAGTCTAGCAATAGTTACCACTTTGTGTATTTTCTTGATCATCTTCAGGAATAATCAGCAGTTGTTCAAATACACTAGCAGTAGTTCAGACTATACCAGCAGTAGTTATGACTTAGAGCATTCTTTAATGAAATCCATGAGCATTTGAAACCTACAAGAGCAGCAGTATTAGCAGTAGCATCTCAAAACCCAACAATCCTCCCCTAAACTTGATATTTCTTCCCAAAATCATCAATTTTCCTGTTTAGCTTGAACAATCACTAGGAGGATGCTTCCAAACATATTATTCTGCTTCTTTGATTTGGGATTGAGAATTCTTTCATACTTCTTTAACAAATGATATGCTTAATCATCAGAGAAGTAATCATATTAAACTTGCAGCTTCTTCTCTTGCAGCATATGTCTTACAATTTCCTTATTATGATTAAGAGCAGGGTAATCGTTTTCCACAAGCATAAAAATAGTGAGACCATGAGCAAACAAAACATGAACACCACAACACTGATACAACCTCCATTGTTGAACTGTGTTGTGTTTAAGCTTTCTTCACTCTGAATCTTCATGGCCTGGTTCAAACATAATATTCAAATAATTCCAGATTACTTTGTCATAAACCTTCTCTGGATAAGCACCACCATCCTTTTCCTTGAATAATCTCTAGAGAGTCACCATGTCATCCCTGTCAAAATATTGAACCATTTGCATGAACGTAAGAAATTTGTAGTTCTTTCCATTACTTCTTTTTATATCCCAATAGGCCTGACTTCCATCTTGAATCCCAGAAGTAACTTCAATGATAGGATATTTGATCCATATAGGAACTGCATCAACAACTTCAGGTTCTCTTTGTTTTGACAAAAATGTAAGAGCCTGCATCTTTTCTCTATCTTCTGCATCAGATACTTGCTCTTCAAGTTTTTCATCAATTGTTTCAGTTTCATGTTCTGACTCTTCTTCCTGCTCAACTGCCTTTGACTTATCTACTTTCCTTTTCTTCCTACCAACACTCTTCAGAACACTCCCAGCTCTCTTCACTCCTGAGCTAGAGCTTTCTTTCTTATCCTCCACCTTCTCCACCACTTTTTCTTTTATAGGTTCCTCTTTTTCCATGGGCACAAAAGTTTCTATCTCTCTTCTAGCTCTCTCATATAGCTTGTTAATCTAACCATCAGGTAGATGAGCTAACTGATTCAACTTGTATCCCTTCAATTTTTTTCAGATAGTTTTCATGAACCTTTCTTCTTTGCTTAATAGTGGGTGGTTTGAGCATCTTCTTCTTGAGCCTCTCAGCAGCATAAAATTTTCTTCTCTTATCCATGTACTCCTTCAACCACTGAGCTCTTTCTTCAATAGTATACTACTCTTGCTCTTCTTGAGTAAGCTTCTTAGCTAACTCCATATCTGCATCACATTTGACCCTTTCCTCATCCCAAGCAGCTATTAATGCCAATGTCTTAGCTTCATCCTCAATAGCTCTTCTTTGTTGTTCAAGAACCTCTTGGTTTTCTGGTTCATATTCAGCAGCTAATTCAGCAGCAACTTTGGCATCATACTCTGCAATCTTCTCCTTGGGCCAGAATTCCACAGGTATCTCATGCTCAGGCTCTTCAACAAGTACTGCTTTTCCCTTGCCTTTATCCTGTGATGGTGGTTGTGCAGCTTTAACTGGTGTAGCAGAAGGTTCTTTGATTGTAATTCCCTTAACTGTTGGCCTTGACTTCTTTAAATCGATCATTACTTTAGCAAAAGTTGTCTCATCTAACACTTCTTTTGTACCAGCAGTAGGTTTCTTTTCTGCAGCAATAGTTTCTTCTTGTGCAGCAGCAGATCCAGCAGTAGGCAAATTTGTACTAGCAGCAGTTTCATTTACAATAGCAGTAGTAACCTTCCTTGTAGGAGTACTTTCTTCAACAACCTTTGGCGTTTCAACTACTTGATTATGCTGTTCCAAAACTACTTCCTTACCTATTTTATCCACCACCATATAGTTACCAACCTCAGTTTCTACACCATCACCCAAATGTTCATCAAGATTACCCATATCTGCACCATCAATATTATAAGCCTCCCCTCAACCTGTGCCATCATTCCTCCCCTGTTTGGGAGCATCCTCCTTCAAACTTGGTTCATCAAGGGAACTCACCCTTTGTACTTGGTTGTTCTTGACCTCTTTACACTTTCCAAATATTTAACCCTTAGTTTCAAGCTCTTAATCTTTGTACCTTGTGACGTTGTGAGCTGTTGGGGGCCAAGAACAGTCTTTGACAGTTGTGTACATTTTTCCATCAATTCCTCGATAAGTTTCATGGTATCCTCACCACTTTGGCTTGTGTTACCTAGCCCGAGAGGTGGATCACTGGAATTATCATTGTGCACATCAGTATCCATCAATTCATTTGTATCAGACCTACCCTCATCACTTCGGGATGTGTTACCTTCCCTGAGAGGTGAATCAATGGGTGTAAACTCAGTCTCAAACCTAGTTTGAGCATCTGAGCCCCCCAAGTTAGCCATTTGGATGGTGATAACGCCTAAAATGAACAAGTTTTTAGTAGCATTATTGTTGGTTTTGTGCTTGATAATCGGCTATATTTACTCATAAATGTTGCAAAAGTGCAAAAGATGCGTATTGTGTATGTATATGTAGCCAGGTATCACAAATGATGAAGAAATGAAGTTTTTATGCACATTTGGAGAATTCCCAAGGAAGGAAGTTGAGCAAGGAAGCTTTTGGACTCAATGATTAGGAAGCGCAATGATTTCTAAGTATCTACAGCAAGGAAAGATCAAGTTTCGCATTGGAAATCATCAGCGAGAACAAAGAAAGAGGCGCGAATCAAGAAAGTCAACAAAAGTCAAAGCTTAGGCGCCCAACCGTTCGGTTGGAGCCCGCAACCGATTCGGTTGAGCGATGGTCAAAACGGAACCGCTCCGGTTGCATCGTAACCGGTCCGGTTGCATGGACTGGAGTTACACAAAAACGCATTTAATGTTGCCTTAACTCCCCATAATCATTGGAGGCCGATCATTTCTTGTTATTAACTTGTTGGGAACGTTTTTGGCCAGTTAGTAAAGTCTCTTTGGCTATATATTGAACCTAGACTTAGTTTACTAGGTGTGACACAACCCAAAGTGTAATAGTTTACACCAAAACTATTACCAACCATTTTATTCATCCCAAAAGTTTAGTATTCACTGTAAAACGTCCAGGAGGTTGGAGAGAGCAATTCTCATCCATTGTTTTGGTTATTCGGAGTTATACGGTTAAGCTAGGTGATTGGAGGCGTGTGGTTGCTATAAGCTACGATTTCTAGTTCTTGTAATCACAAAAGTTTAGGTATTCTATGAACTTTGTTATGGATTTCTATTCTCTTGAGTTATTGGAATTACTTTGTTATTTCTTGTGTTTTGTTATTATTATCATGGAGTAGTTTTTGAATATACTTGTGTGTATGGATGTAGGAAATCATACTAGTGTTCTCATATGTGATGCATGTATATATGATCTTGTTTAAATGAGTTTGTTGGAAAAATACTAGTCTTGTTTGATTTGTCGGTAAAGCATGTTTTAAGAAAAATGACCGAAAGGATTTCTCTTATGTTTTATTCCAAAAAGTTAAGTGACAAACTAGTATGGGGATATGGTGATTGACAACCACCATGTTTAATTATTAAAACAAGACTAGAAACATTTTCATCACGAAAGGTCGAAAGATTCGTAGGAACGAGTTTAATAAGAACATTTTACAAACAAATGGATTTTCTAAAGGATAATCATTAGGATAAGGACCAAAAGGATTACCTATATGTTTTTGTTCTTAGAATGATTTTTGCAAACATAAACCATGGTTGGAAATCATTTGCTTATGACTTGTGCATCACATCAAGAGTTTACACCAAGCCTTCATGAACACTTACTATGATTGCCTATAGACTACACACAAGTATATATATTTCTTTATATTGAATTTCACTATAACATCACTTTTTGAGTAAGCCTTGACAAAGCTTTCTTGTTACTAATCTTTTAAAACAATTTCAAACACAAAATCTCTTGGGACGATCTCGACTTACCCACCTTTGCTATCTCGAACGAGTATACTTGCTCGTATGTGTTTATAGTATTAGACGGATAAATCGTGTTAAAAAAAATTTAAAACTTGCACACGGTAAGCACCATCAAGTTTTTGGCGCCGCTGACGGGGATTTTGGATTTCTAAGTAATTTGATTTTGTTAAGATTCTGTAAAATTGGTAGATTTAAAATTGAAATTCGTAAAGAGTAAAAGAAAAAAAAAATATATTTTGGTTTAGAGGCTAACCGATCCGGTTGCGCCTGCAACCGATCCGGTTAGTGCTCTCGGAAAATTTTTGTCTTTTGATTTTCATAGTTTTAGTTTATCCAGTGATTTGTGTTATAGTGTATAGATTAATTCTTGTCATTTCTGATTTTTATAGATTATAACTTGGGTTGTTTATGCTTTTCTTAGATTTTTAGCTTTTATCTTATTTTAGTTAATTTTAGTTTTATTTACTTTGTAGTTAATTGTCTTAATTACAGTAATTAGAAATAGTTAATTTTCAGTTTTTATGGTTTTAGTAGTCTTAATGAGTTGTTTAATAGATTAGTTAATATAGTTTTCATTTAATAACTTAATTAATCTTATAATTAATAAGGATAATGAGTAGTCTCAATTAATTAAGAGTTTAAGTACACTTAATAGTTTTTAATTTAATTAAATTTACAGGTTTAATATAAAATAAAAAAAAAAAAAAAATTAGGAAATCAATCCAACCGTTCAGTTGCAACCCGCAACCGGATCGGTTGGATGTTTTGGTTAAGAAGTTTACCACCAACCGAATCGGTTGGTGAGCCAACCGATCCGGTTGGAGCTCTGGGTAAAATTTTTCTACTTTTTAAATTTTGAGTTTTAGCTTGTGTTTTCAGTTTTGTTAAGTGTCTTTACTTGCTTAGTATATGTTTCTATAGTTTTCTTTTGTTTTTACTAACTCTAACGCTAATGATTTGGATTTTTGTTTTTGGTTTTGTCTTGTCTTTTTAGATAGTTATTATGGATAGTTTAAGCGGAATTTCTGAGTACCTTCGTAACTTGGATGAGATGTTCAAAGACATCAGGAGTTCGTTGGAGAAGATTGGAAATATCTTAGAAGGGAGTAAGAAGGATTTGGGGATTGAAACGGTTAGTATGGAAGAAACGGGTGAAAACAAAGTTCAACTTCCTAAGAAGGTAAGAGTTGTGGTATTCACACAAGCACCTTTAACGGAGTATGATTCGCCACTTATGAGGTTCGGTACACCTTGTAGTGTAGAAGGGGTGAGTGCTTGGGACGCGCAACTAAACATGGCTTATGGTGAAAATTACCTTGTGGAAAAAGTTCTTGATCAAATTGGTCATGTGCGTTTGGATTACGAAGCATACGGAAGAAGAATGGTTAAGAATCTTAAGGTTAACATTCATGGTCACATTTTTGAAACGGATTTTGTTGTCTTGGAAGAAGGGAACGCCGATGAGCCCAATGTATGTTTTGGGCGGGATTTTCTTGTAACAACCAAATGCCAATTGGATTTTGCCTTGGGGGAAATGAGGATCAATATCACCGATTTGGAAGAAGAAAAGGGGGGTGAATGAGATGCTTGTGGAGTTATGTGCTAATATGGAAAAGGAAGATGTGGAAGTCGTAAAGATGGGGAAGGCAAATAGGAAGAAAACCTCATCCAACAAATTAACTCCTACCACATCCACCAATAAAACAAATGACTACACACCTTCACCACCTACTACACCAAACACTTTCAAACCATTAACCCAAGAACAAAAAGAAGCTATTTTGGAAAACCTTGAACAAAAGTTTCTTGGAAAACCTTGAACAAAAGTTTCTTGAGCTAAATGAGAAAAAGCCGGTGATTGAGGTACTACAAGGTTACGTTCTCTACCGTAAGAAACTAGATGCGGTGATGCTAGCAAGAGCAAGATTCGAGGATAAAGATCTATCGGAGGAGGATAGAGATAGGATTTTGTTTAGAGGTATGCCACGTAAGGAGAAAGATCCGGGGAATTTTGTTTTGCCAATTAAAGTGAACGGGACCACACCAGTGTATGCCTTAGCCGATACGGGTTCAAGTGTTAATGTTATGCCCTATCCATTGTTTAAGACGTTGGGTCTTAGTAAGCCACAACCAAATCTTTCAAAACTTACCATGGCGGATAATTCCCAAGCAAAAGCGATGGGGGAGGTGAAAAACGTAAGAGTTCTAATTGGTTATCAACCCTATTTGGCTGATTTTCTAGTCCTAGACATTCCGGTGGATAAAAGTTTACCACTTCTACTAGGAAGACCATTCCTACGCACATGTGGTGCAATCATAGACATGGGTAGAGGTACGATGACTATCGATGATGGAATCTCGAAACAAACCTATTATCCCAAACCAAGGGGACCAGTTGTGGAATTCATGGAAGATTTAGAATTGATGGAAGCGGACGAGGACTTGACTTGTTTTGAAGTAGGACGTGATGTCCAAGGAAACCCGATGTATGGACCACTAGCTCCACCATACTTTGATATTGAGGATGAGATGGAACGCGCACTAGCGGTGGAAGCATTTTA
This sequence comes from Chrysanthemum seticuspe, assembly GCA_019973895.1. Lineage (NCBI taxonomy): Eukaryota > Viridiplantae > Streptophyta > Magnoliopsida > Asterales > Asteraceae > Chrysanthemum > Chrysanthemum seticuspe. Next base: position 71,735,614 of record BPTQ01000006.1, on the reverse strand, counting down.
CAATCCATTCAAAAACATCATTGTTTACAAGAAGCTAACCGATTTCTTAGGTTCTTTACCGGTTCAACTCAAGAATTTGGAATGGGGACCCGAGGGGTTGGGTATTTACAAGAGACAGGATGGGGATGGAGAATGGCACGTCAAATTTGATATACTATGTCCGGATGGGAGAAGATTTATAAGGAAGTTCAAAACTTATGAAACACACCTTGAATTGACCGGGAAATTTCTAAGTGAGGACATCTTAAGGCATGAGTATTTCGAGGAATTCTAAGGAGAAACAAGGCACCGTAATAAACAAGAAATTGTTTTCTTGAATTTTATTAACTTTTTAATTTTATGCATTTCGGATTTCTTGTTTTTCATTTCAGTTTTATCTTTATTACTATGTTGAGGTTATTTGATTAATGCATTATGAGTTTGAGTTTTAATTTTAGTTTATGAGTATGATGATTTGAGTTTTGAGATTAGATGATTGTTGAAATTTTCAAATGGTGGATGAATGTTGTGTGCATCTTTAATAGGATTTTTGAGTAAACGATTGTTGCTTGGAAGGTAAAATGCCTAAGTAACGAGAAAAATGCAAAATTTGGCAAAAATGCAAACCGAAACGGTTGTGTCCATGACTGAACCGGTTGCATACAAGTATATATACCAAAAATTCAATTTTTCCAGAAAAACACACACACACACTAATCCTCCAGCTGGGTTTCGCAAAATTCGTCCAATAGAAGCTATTTGAAGGTTGTATAAGTTGTAGAAGATCATCATGGCACCCAATCAAGTAAGCATCTGCATTCAATTAACTCAATTAAGGTTTAATTAGAGCATTTGATTCGAATTGCAAATTAGGTCACTAATTTGGGGGTTTTTGATAGAATTCGAATTAAGTTGTAATATTTTAGGATTAAGTGGGTAATTGATATAGGAATGCATTGCAAAAAGAATTGTAGTGATTGATTCAACATGGAATGAGTATTAGATGATTGAATTTTTGGATTTAATTAGGTTATACCATTGAATCAAATTACGTTGCAATTGGTGATTCCTAGTTGGTAGATGATGCGTTCTTAATGAATAATAGATGCCACATTGTTGATTAGAACTAGTAATTGAAAGAATTGAGGTCTAATTTGTTGAGTTCTAAGCAAATGAATATGTGGTGATTAGAGGTTTGGAAAGTGAATTTAGAGTAATTTGAGGATGTAGAAACCATTGGTGATGTTAGAATGCAGTCTTGGAGTGAATTGAACTTAGAAAAATCAAGTGGGAAATGGATTAGAAGGCAAAGCCTTATGCAGGTTGAGGAACCGATCCAGTTGCCAAGCGCAACCGAACGGTTGGAGTAGGTCAATAGAGGAACCGATCTGGTTGCTCTGCAACCGAATCCGGTTCCACGTTCTGTTGTGGGATTTTTTCGAATTTTTGAAGTGGACCTTAGAGGCTTCCATAGACCTTCCCGTTTGTTCTAACACTCTTATATTGACTTATATTTATGATTTCTACAGAGAATTGTTGTAGGTAGTTCAAGCTCGACACGGGTTCCACTAAACCCGATTGTTACCAAGTTTTGCCAAAGGAATGAAAGGAATAAAGTCACGTATAGTGTGAAGACGGAAGCAAATGCCAACCTGAAGTTCAAAGATCTCATCAACGAGGAGAAACATGCTTTCCGTGAACGATTATCAAAGTTGCAAAATAGGAAATGTTTGGTTCCAAGGGTGATTGATTGGGATTTGTTTGCCGAATATGAGTGTGAAGAGGAGTTCTGAAAAATGATGCGGACATCTTATGTGTATCCGGCAGATGGGGATTCGTTCGATGATTTGTCATGGGAAAGATCATTTAGCATAATTGAAGAGGTTTATCGTGAATGGTGTATGGAGTTCTTTTCGACTATGTATTTTGAGAGGAAGATCAATGTTCGGAACTTGATGGAAGAATTTTGTGTTTGGTTTAGGCTTTGTGGGCGGGATCATGCCTACACTTTGCCGGATTTTACTGTTGCTCTTGGCTTGTATGAACCAAATGAGGTTAAGCATCGATTTTTTGAAGCTCACTTTTCGAGGCTTAGGAGGTTTGAAAAAGACTACCCTAGTATGCCCGCTTATTGGAATCGAGTGGGAGATCCTTCTTGTACTAGGAGGAATGCTGCAACGATTAGGAATTCGTTGATGAGAATACTACACAAGTTGCTAGTAACTGGGTCGTTTCATAGATTTGGAAGCAGGGACAAATGTCAGAAGCCGGACTTGTGGGTTATGATGTTACTGGAGGAATCTAAGGACGGAAATACGACGTGGCTAATAGCCGAGTATTTGTCTAGGAGAGCCCCGGGAATCAAAGGTAACAGCAACATTTGTGGAGGCCATTTTGTGACGAGGTTGGCAAGAAATCTTGGGTATTACAATAGTAGTGAGTTGGCTAAGTGTGGAGAGCCAAAGTTTAGTGAGATTTGGAGTGCAAGTGGTTTCGGTAATGCTTTGAATAAGAAATTGAAAACATTAGGAGCATTGATTGAACCGCAACAACCACAACAACAACAACAACCACCAGAGCAGCAAGGAAATGTGCCAATGGGCAATATACCGATGGGGAACGTGCAAACGGGTACGTCTAGTAGTTTTGACTCAGGTTGGGGAGAGTGGAACCAACACTTGAATGAAATTGGGTGTAGGGACGTTTGGAGAGACTCGATGATGTTGAGAAACAATTACATCAATGATTATTCAATGCCTATTTTTCAACACATGGCTCAAGAAGCCAACTACGAGTTGCCACCCTACAATCCACCCAATGTTCTACCATATCATTTCCCCTACACTTCTTATCCTGGACCATATCCGTACCCATATTCGGGTTATGCACCATTTCCTGACCCAGTACCCGCATATGGTAGATTACCTGAGGTTGGTGGATCAAGCTATGATGTTGGAGGATCTTCATCAGGATTTGGAGGAACGAAGAAGAAGAGGAGAGTTCATTCGGAGTTTGTGTATGAGCACTATGTGTCCGAGAGTGATGATGATGACGAGGATGATGATGATGAAGAAGTTGATGAGATGAGTGAGGACGACAAATGATCGTGGATCATTCTTGATTTATGGTTTCAAAAACAATGGTTATCATGTGTTAAACAATATTATCTCTATCTCTTAACTATTTCTCTAGGATGATTATCATACTTTGTTTATTTTTCGTATTTTTAGTAGCATTTGGATTGTTTTGTTTTGTTTTGTTTTTGTGTTTTGTGTATTGCAGTTTTGTTTACAGGATGGATTTGTCGGAAGCTTATTGATGGTCAAATATTTGGAGTTGGATAACTCACATGCTTGCTTATGACCCAATATGCGTATTGCATATTCTATCCCGTAGTATCTTTTGACTATTTCTTTTCCCATTTTCTTTACTTTGAAGTTTATTTTTATTACATTGAGGACAATGCAAAACTTAAGTATGGGGGAGGGAAGAAAATAGGAAAAATGATACCATTTTTTTAAATTTTTAGCTTTTAGTCTTATTTTTAGATAAACTTTTGGATGCAAGTAATTAGCAGGAGATCGCCTTTGATTGTCTAGTTGTTTTCACACATTTTTGGGATATATTAAAAACAACTTGGGTATTTCAATGGTAAAATGAGATTTTTAAATTTTTTTTGATTTGAACCAAATTACGGAAGTAATTCATTTTGGATTCGATAGCATTTTCTAGCGCGCATTATAGCCTTTTTCCACTTAATTGTGAGGTTTCTTTTTGTATAAAACACATCTTTTGTTTTATATTTGCTATGAGTGTGCCGGTGATTATGTCGATTCTAGAACTTGTACTAGTTATGCATTACGGTTAAAATCACTCTTGAGTGATAAAACTATGTTCAAGTGATAAGAGGCATCGTAGGATTTAACCCAAATGGCCTTCCATTCTACATCTAATGATATATTAGCTAGCCACATTGGTTAGTTAACCACCTTATATGGACCCATTTGTTAGTGCTCATCTTTAGCACTAGATACCCTTAGTTACACCCTTCGAGCCAATCTTTTCATTTTTGTTTAAATCTAGAAAAATACAAAAATATTTTACACCTTAAACCTTAGCCAACCCATGTCATATCTATCGGTTTGTTGCTAGTTGTTTGGAGTGTTGGATTGTTTTTGATGATTATGAAGAAGCTACACTTTTTCTATAGTGTCTACCATTCTCCAACAATGACGAAGGAGACGTCTTTCTCATTTGTATTTTTTGTGGTATATGCTTACACTAAGTGTGGGGGATCTTGAAAAAACAAAAAAAAATGGTTATGGCCAATGAGCTATATGAAGAATATTGATTAGCCAATGAGCTAAATTGAGTTATACATATATTTGGAGATCGATATGTGAAGAGGAAGAAGATATAATCATTTTCGGGATTGTGGTTTGGCTAGCAACATGGAGGTTTAGACTTGAATTTATTTTTCTTTTAACACCAATTTCATAAACCATCCCATGCCTTATCCATACCTTTTATAAACCCGAAGCCTTAACGATATAACCCGAATAAAAGCACTCTTTGATGAATTTATTTTCTTTGTTTTGATACTTGTACAAGCTTATAAAAAGCATTGATCATGACTATGCATTGAGTGATTTACATATACCCACCAATATATGAGTGTTGAGTGAATTCTTAAAATCATTTGTGAGGTGTTCTAGTTATGTTATCTAAAGTGTTTGGTTCATTTTCAAAGTTTTTCACATATTAAAAGCAAATTAATGATTATCTCTTTTGGGATGATTGTTAAATTTTCAGAACCACGGTATCAAGACCATCGAATTCGATTTTTGCAAATGTTAGACCTACTCGAGGGCGAGTAGAACTCAAGTATGGGGGAATTTGATAACGCCTAAAATGAACATGTTTTTAGTAGCGTTATTGTTGGTTTTGTGCATGATAATCGGCTATATTTACTCATAACTGTTGCAAAAGTGCAAAAGATGCGTATTGTGTATGTATATGTAACCAGGTATCACAAATGATGAAGAAATGAAGTTTTTATGCACATTTGGAGAATTCCCAAGGAAGGAAGTTGAGCAAGGAAGCTTTTGGACTCAATGATTAGGAGGCGCAATGATTTCTAAGTATCTAAAGCAAGGAAAGATCAAGTTTCGCATTGGAAATCATCAGCGAGAACAAAGAAAGAGGCGCGAATCAAGAAAGTCAACAAAAGTCAAAGCTGAGGCGCCCAACCGTTCGGTTGGAGCCCGCAACTGATTCGGTTGAGCGATGGTCAAAACGCAACCAATCCGGTTGCATGGACTGGAGTTACACAAAAACGCATTTAATGTTGCCTTAACTCCCCATAATCATTGGAGGCCGATCATTTCATGTTATTAACTTGTTGGGAACGTTTTTGGCCAGTTAGTAAAGTCTCTTTGGCTATATATTGAACCTAGACTTAGTTTACTAGGTGTGACACAACCCAAAGTGTAATAGTTTACACCAAAACTATTACCAACCATTTTATTCATCCCAAAAGTTTAGTATTCACTGTAAAACGTCCAGGAGGTTGGAGAGAGCAATTCTCATCCATTGTTTTGGTTATTCGGATTTATACGGTTAAGCTAGGTGATTGGAGGTGTAATGTTGCTATAAGCCACGATTTATAGTTCTTGTAATCACAAAATTTTAGGTATTCTATGAACTTTGTTATGGATTTCTATTCTCTTGAGTTATTGGAATTACTTTGTTATTTCTTGTGTTTTGTTATTATTATCATGGAGTAGTTTTTGAATATACTTGTGTGTATGGATGTAGGAAATCATACTAGTGTTCTCATATGTGATGCATGTATATATGATCTTGTTTAAATGAGTTTGTTGGAAAAATACTAGTCTTGTTTGATTTGTCGGTAAAGCATGTTTTAAGAAAAAGGACCGAAAGGATTTCTCTTATGTTTTATTCCAAAAAGTTAAGTGACAAACTAGTATGGGGATATGGTGATTGACAACCACCATGTTTACTTATTAAAACAATACTAGAAACATTTTCATCATGAAAGGTCGAAAGATTCGTAGGAACGAGTTTAATAAGAACATTTTACAAACAAATGGATTTTCTAAAGGATAATCATTAGTATAAGGACTGAAAGGATTACCTATATGTTTTTGTTCTTAGAATGATTTTTGCAAACATAAACCATGGTTGGAAATCATTTGCTTATGATTTGTGCATCACATCAAGAGTTTACACCAAGCCTTCATGAACACTTACTATGATTGCCTATAGACTGCACACAAGTATATATATTTCTTTATATTGAATTTCACTATAACATCACTTTTGGAGGAAGCCTTGACAAAGATTTCTTGTTACTAATATTTTAAAACAATTTCAAACACAAAATCTCTTGGGACGATCTCGACTTACCCACCTTTGCTATCGCGAACGAGTATACTTGCTCGTGTGTGTTTATAGTATTAGACGGATAAATTGTGTTAAAAAAATTTTAAAACTTGCACACGGTAAGAACATCAGATGGGGTTACCATCATTTGCATTAAGATCATGTGAACTTAACACATCAGATGTTGCCTTGGGTTGGGTCTTACTTATGTTACCACTGTCCTGGTCTAGTGCTAAGCTAGAAGCAGTAGTGGTAGCCCTCACCAACATGTCATTCTCCCCACCTATGACAGCCTCATCTGCATCCATCCTGACACCAGCCTGAGGTAGCTTAGTGCCCTTATTTAGTAATTTCCTACGGGTATAGGTCTTTTTGGGTTGTAGGTTGATGTATCAAAAGTGGGTATGTGATGGGTAGCAGATTTGTTTTCTGCATCTTCACCCTGTTGTTATGTAAGGTTCACAATGTTTTGAAATAAAGTTGTTACCTTTCCAGAAAATCCATTCCCCTTCTTCCTCATAAATGTGAAAACTTTCTTTGTGAGAAGGGGTTTATCCAAAATTCCTTTATGAATTTTCTTCTTTGAAAGCTGTTTTTCCACAAAATTTTGGACAAACCTTGGATATAGAAAATAATTATTTGAAGCATTGATAACATCAAATAGTCCTGATTTTCTAAGCGTTAATTCCCCCCTATATCATCACATTTTGAGTAAAATACTAGTGAAAACATCCTTATTCCTTATTATTTCATTTCAGGACCTATTCAAAGTAAGGAAGCTGCAATTGGACGTTTTCAAGCCCTATTGATACGATTGTCTCTTAACTACGGCGTAACCAAATGATGAAGTTACGACGCAGCTAAAGATTACGAAGACTACGGCGTAACCCTCAGCTCAGGTTACGCCTTAACTACTGATAAGCACCAAATTGACAAAGACCGTGGCGTGGCCCTCAGCTTAGGCTACCCCGTAATGAAGAAATACACTGGATTTACAGAAGCTATGACGTAACCCCTTCTAAGGTTACGCCGTAACCATGGTTAAGCAAAAATATTAAAAGAAGTTACGACGTAACTTCCTAATAAGGTTACGCTTTAACTAGTTCGAAGCATATAAATAGTCGATGGTTTCACCAATTTTAATCTTCTCTCCTTTCCCAAACCTTCTAGGGTTTGGGGAGATCAAAACCCAGAAGAAGAAGCATGGTTTAGGAGCACTGAATAACGAAGTTCTCGTCTACGATTTCCATTGTATTCGAGTTTGAATTCTTTTTATATTTTTCTAGAACTTATACTATGAATTCATATCATTAATTGAAATTTGCATTTAAGTAATTGTTATTCTCTATAATTCTTTATAGACATTTGCTAGTCTTTTCATAGATCGCTAGCCTTGGTAGTATTGTAATCTTGGTAGTATCTAAAGGGCTGGGAGATATGAGCAACTGACCCCAGTCTGATAGATAGCGAAGTATGGGAGGAATTGGCCATAGTACGACCACTATTCGTGTGCGAACTGACCAAATGATCACTTATCAAGTGGAGGTATTTAAGAGGTTAGGGGGAATCTAAGTTCCTAACGGCCGGGTTCCCACCATCTAGATCTAGTAGATTTGGTGCTTAATGACTGCTATTAGGTTGCCGAATGATCTCGGGTGACCTGCTCATCTTGGTGAGGAATCTAAGAACCATAGGCCATGACGAATCGACCAAAAGAGTCTGGTGATAATTAACCACTATATTGAATCTTCGTATCGAGAATCAATTCATATTTGTATTCTTTGTTAAGCTTCGTTTATCTATCTCTTTACCCTAAATTTCTGGTGTCTGTGTAAATAGGTTAATAGCATATCGGTGGATTACAACAACTTTGTCATACCAATATATTATCAATATCATTTCTAATCATCTTAGTTCTTTCAAGGTCACGGCTCTCTTGGGACGATACTCGGATTTACCTAAGGCTTTACTACATTTGATCGGGTTCTCTGCCCGTTAGTATGTGTCTATCCTAAGTTATCTAAGTTTTATAAATATTAAAAGCAGGATGAAATAGCACATCAGCTTTTTGGCGCCGCTGCCGAGGAGCAGTTAATGAAAGATCTAAGGTATTTCATATTCACCTCATTAAGAGATTTGAGCACTTCCATAAGGTACGTTTCTAAATCTCTCCTATTGCAATTATACAAAATTTATCCTCTGATGCTATTAGTTACGGCGTAACTCCTTTCATGGGTTACGACGTAACCATATTTCAATTAATTAATAATAACAACTAAAATCTTTTGACTAATTAGTTACGACGTAACCTCTTTTTAGAATTACGACGTAACCACTATACAATCAGATTTATAAAAATTAAATCTTTAATTAAAATTAAAAATTTAATTACGGCGTAACCCTTATTAGGATTACGACGTAACCCTTTCACAACCATTTAATATTCTGAAAATATTAGTTACGGCGTAACTATTAATCGAATTACGCCGTAACCTCCTGGCGGTATAAAACCTTATACGGATTAAAAACTAGGTTTTACATAAAAACTTTCACCGCCTACCAAAACAGTAAATTTTTCTCCCAAAAATTTTTCCATCAAGATCTCTTCAGCTAATCATTCTCCATGGCTGGTAAGATCTATCACTACTGTTTTTGATTTGTTTATGTCAATTATTTTAATTAGGGTTTTTATTTTAATATTTTAGGGATCTTACCGATTTGAGTATATTATTGTTATTGGTTTGATTAATTGATGATTATGATGATTTTCCCATATTATTTTGATTCGTGTCCTATCACTATGGGTCGACTTGGGTGTTTTGACTTTGTTTAAGTAGGGTTTTGGGTCAAACACAAACCTAGTGGGTTAGGCGCGGTCCCTCAGCACTTATAGGTTAAAAATTTGTCAAAACTTTTTACCACTTGAAAAAATTGATGGTTCCGGCGTAATCTATTGCTTAATTGGACCATCTGAGGTGCTGAGTTTCTGGAGAAAGTTACGGCGTAATTGGGGGTAAGTTACGCCGTAACCATTAAAATCTGTGATTACGGCGTAGCAGTTTGATTTAGCTACGCCGTAACCTTTGAAATTACCTAATTACGGCATAACTCTTGTAATGGTTACGCCGTAGCTTTACATCAGTAAGGTCTGCACTTACTGTTATTTGTCTTATTTTCAGGTGCAAACAACCCCGCTAATTGGTTTAGGTTTTTGGCACACAATGATGCTGGGATTAGGCAATTGTGCGTGGAAGAGTTTGAGAAATTAAGAAGGAAGGATATCAGTCAGCCCGAAGCACTTGATTTTGAAGCATTTGATAGTTTGGCAAACTGGAAAGATGGTATAAAATTGAGGAAGTTTTGCAAAATTAAGTTCACGTGTAATGCTGGAGAGTTCACGTGCAATGCATGGTTGAGGCTATTCAGGATCACTGAGCCGGTTATTCCGGAGTACTCCCGGTAATTCCTTGCTAGTGTGGAGTTTCGTACTGATGTTGTGGATGATGACGTGGAGTCAATGTTTTTCCAACTTGGAGGGGTAAGAAGAAGTTTGCTCTTAGGAAATTTACTGTGAGGATGGGTTTGTACACTGAGGAGGAAATGGAATCAGAAGCTTTTCGTCGGTTCTATCACGCTTGTTGGAGAAGAAGGGATGAGACTCAAGACCTTGCAGCCTATTTCAACCATATTGCTGTCATGGATGGTTATGATTCAAAGCAGCCACCATCCTACGTGATGGTGAGGAGCCCCATTCGTCGACTTGTGCACCGCCTATTTGCTTGCTCTATTCGAGCAAGATACTTTGCCAAAGAAAAGATGACTATGGATGATCTATGCCTAATGCAGGGTATGGAAGGGGGGAACAACATCGATGTTCCCTTCTATTTGGCAAGGTTTATGGGTGTTGGTGCTAAGGGGTTTTTCTCTAGGAGTCCTTTGCAGGGGGCTCATTTCATTGGGAGGTTGGATAGGAGTTATGATCTTATGACCGGTGCAGCTTCGGCTCGAGTTTCCCGTGGAAGGGAGACTAGCTTAATCGGGCTAGCTAAGCTAGTCGAGTTTGGGATTTGCACCCAGGACATATATGGAGTGATCGAGTTGGCTAGGACAGCCCCGAGGAGACAAGTCGGGGAAGCTAGTAGTGCTGGTGGAGAAGCTGAAGAGGAGGCCGAGGACCAGGTGCCCAGTGGACGAAGAAGGGCACATGTAAATGTAGGGGAAAGGTTAAAGATCATTGATGAGAGGATCGAGGGAATGTCGACCCATTTCAACGAGGAGATTGAAAGCCTCGAAGTGGGTCTTTATGGTCTTAGTAACCAGTTTGAAGGTTTTGCAGGTACCATGGATCAGGTGCAGCAGCTCCAACAGGATTTCTTTCATTGGAGTGCGGATCGAACTAGCCAGATGCTTCAAAAAAATGCACTTGAGCCACCCTAGATGGCAAGGTCCGGAGTATGTGTACCAACCCGACATCCCCGATATCGGCATCCAAGGAGGAGTGGCATTCATGCAGGCCGAGCCCACTCCTAGAAGCACCACAAGCACCCCCTTTGATCCCACCCAATTCCACTCCATGGATCATGATCTTCCCAGGGATGATTGATTTACCTGTTTGATGAAACAATTTAAAACAATTTGATACTTATGTCTGTAATGACTTAACTATTTGGATATTTGTAAGATCTATCATCCATTGTACCCGTCGGGTACAAAATTTTCCATGTATTATGTGCAGGTTTTTGGTTCTGTGATGCAGTTACGGCGTAACCTTAGGATCAGTTCCGCCGTAACCCCTGCTGCAGTAGGAAAATTTTGAGGCAACGCAATAGTTAAGGCTAGTTCCTGGAAATGTTACGCATTAGCCACCCCATGACCCACCTTCAACCTTTAGTGAGACATCTTGGGCAAGCATTCGAGAGGGGAGTTTATTTCTTTCTTGCTTATTTTTCATTTCTTATTTATTTTCTTTCCTTTTTCTTCGTACAAATGGGACTTTGTATACTTCAAGTGGGGGGGATAGGAATAGAAATGAAGTGTATGATTACTTAGCTTACTTGCCCTAATTTTCTAGTTGGTTTCAAAAATTTTAAGCTTATTTGAAAATTTTTTGTCATATTTTTAATCAATCTAGAATCACATAAAGCCGAGCACACTATA